>CM038679.1:754866828-755238074 GCA_021605205.1 Aegilops longissima
TTGGTATTCCCACGGTGCCAGGGTTCACCTGTGGAGAAGCACCTCTAACTGGAGCTTGTGAAGTTCCGCCCAATGGACTTGCACTTTTCTTGCCACTGAACCAATCAGTGGATAGATTTGCCGTCGTTGAACCAGTCTGATTTAGCCCACTTAGACCACCTCCTACGGGTGGCCTTGGCGCAATTCCCTGAGCAGGGGAAATGTTTGCATTTGGAGGTTGTGGCGGCCTAACAGGATGACCCGGTTGGGGTACTTGTGGGGTGTTTACACTTGGAGGTTGTGGCGGCCTAACAGGATGACCCTGTTGGGGTACTTGTGGGGTGTTTGCACTTGGAGGTTGTGGCGGCCTAACAGGATGACCCTGTTGGGGTACTTGTGGGGTGTTTGCACTTGGAGGTTGTGGCGGCCTAACAAGATTACCCAATTGGGGTACTTGTGGGTTCAATGATGATCCAGGAAGGCCCTGTGATCCATTTACAACTGGTGTCTGTTGACGAGGACCTAATGCCTGAGTCGGCTGCGGGGGGCTAGCGACACTATTTGGCTGAGGAGCTGCGGTTGGGATATTTATACGGGGAGCAGGAATTTTTGCAGCAGCGGGACCGAATAATGCTGACTTAACAATGTCCGGTGTCAACTGTCGGCCACTCTGTGCGACTGTCACTAGCTTAAGCGAGTTGAAAAAATCTTCGCGCCCAAGAAACCCAGTCCGGTTTTTATCAGCATATGTCCAGATCTGCACCAGCAAATGAAACAAATGGCAGTTAGGACCAGTAGGCAAAAGGCCAAGTATGTGAGAGTGAGACAGTGACAAGGATCTCTGAAGGTAAAAGGTAAGTAGCTATAGTATCAATTCACATATCATCTGTTCCAACTGAATTGATCGAGATGTAACTTCTTCAAGTAGAGTATTTCAAATGCTAATAAGAACCACGATCGAGTAGATACACTTTCCAATGTGTGGATATAATAATCAAGCCATAATGTTTCCTGCCATAGGTACTTGTGACTAGGTTCTGTATTCAGTAGGGTACTACTCATTGCACATCTAAAATCATTGGCCCACATCCATTTCTTTCAGCTAGCACTTGAGCACCAGATATTGACCAAATCACAGCTCAAACTTCTCCAAAGATTTTGGTACCATTGAAGCAGCACTACCCCACACCTAGCTTTGAGCTTAAAACCGCAGCTCCTCCCATCCAGATTCCAGATGTGAGAAGTGCAAAAATAGCTAAGCTGAGCACTGTGCTAAATCTCGGTTAGGATCACAGCAGCATAGCGGCCGACCGAATTCACAGCTCAAAATCTAAATCCCAAACCCCAGTTGCTCCCAATTCCTAGCGTACCACTGACGCCGGGGAAACTTGGTGCTTCTAGTCAGCTAGCTACTCCCCTCCCTAAGTCGGTAGCCGCCAAGCTGTAGAGCAAGCAAATCACGCAGCCAGATCACAGCACGAGCACGCTACGCCTAGCAAGCCCCGCCATCCAAATCTCGGCGCCGACAGCCCAATGGGAGCTTCGAACTGCGGCGGATTCGACCCGCCGACGCCGGCTGCGAGCCGAAGAGCAGGCAATTCGAACCCGGGGGGCGGTCCGAGGGGCCGAGATCGCCGGGAACCAACCGAAACGAGCAGCGTGGAATTGGGGAGGGTAGGGGGGAGATCTGGGGGCACCTGAGCTAGGACGGGCTGCGGGAGGCCGGAGCCCTTGAAGAAGGCGACGGCCTCCTGGCCGCTGATCCGGCCGTCGCGGTCCAGATCCGCCGCGCGGAAGTAGGCGTCGAACGCCGCCTCCATCGCGCGCGCTTGCCGCGGCCGAGGGAGGCGGCCGGCCCGCGGGAAACGCGCCGGAACCGGCGGTGGGTCGGTCGGTCGCCGGCGGCGGCGAGATCGGGGGGGGCGGCGGCGGCGCGGCCCGGGTGGTGTGTGTGTGGAGGGCGGTGTGGTGACGGGGAATGTCAGATGCGCGACAGAGCGAGAGAGAGAAAGATTATCAGTTGGGAGGGGGGGGTTGGTGGGGCTCCGTTGGATTTCGCTGGAGTTTGAGGGGCCTTTCTCCAAAATTAAATGTACTTCTCAAGATTTAACCCTTGTTGGTCATATTATTATTATTATACTAAATAGTAAAACAGAGCTACCTAGGAGCCTCCACAACGATTTAGGGCTCTTAGCCGTCGGATCACACTCATGTATGCGCAGGATTGGCTGGGTCCTCAGTTGGTTTACGCTATTTAATTTCCCGTTCG
Organism: Aegilops longissima; assembly: GCA_021605205.1. NCBI lineage: Eukaryota > Viridiplantae > Streptophyta > Magnoliopsida > Poales > Poaceae > Aegilops > Aegilops longissima. The sequence continues at coordinate 754,869,077 of CM038679.1, forward strand.
TCCCGCTCATAGCACAGTTTTCTGGGCCGCTACTCCACGGAACGAGTTAGAAGTTGTGCCAATAATCAGGCCACAAGGACGAAGGCCCATGAGGTCCAGTTGGACATGCATAGCAGCGGGAGCCTGATTCCTATGTATATCCCGGTATGTTACTCAAATAAAATGTTTATCCCGGTAATGTTTCTAAAAGAAATATGTATATTCCGGTAATTGGCTGCTGCAGCTGATTGTTGTGTTGTTTTCCATTCGCCTCTCATTAGGGCAATTTAGCTTCCTTGTTTATCTCTAAACTATGCTTCGGTACAACAAAAATATATGTTGTTGTTACTGGAAACATTGCAGGAGCAAATAGGCATTTGTAAGACACTGAATTTGGGAGAGCTCCAAGGATCATTCCATATTCGCCTGTTGTGTCATTTCTTCTTCCTTTCTCCATTGCTTACCTTACTTTAGCTAGCTTCCCCTCCTTAACTCAGCCTTGCCATTCTTTGGCCTCCTCGTTTTGTTCTTGTTTTCATTCAATTCAGTTCCTGATGCATTTTTATACTGTATGAGTGAGCACTTCTTAAACAAGTATATTTTCCTCTAAATAGATGCCGTCTTGTTAGTCACAACTTGACCTTTACCTTTTCTAATTATATGTTAATAATTAGTTGAGAATGCAACGAAACGGAATTAGTATATTGGCTAGCAAATTCACTTGAAGAGGCGATGAGACTAGCAAAGTGTGAACAGACAGGTTTTGGCTATCCTTTGGAGTTCAACTCTGCTCTATCTCCACAATGTTGTGTCTAAAGTATGCACGGCTGATTTATACAGTCATGTAATAATATTTTAAAAAAATTTCATCTTGTAGTTAATTTCTGAGGTGGGCAAATCATTATATTAGTACTGCCAAGTGCCAAGTATTTGTGGACTATTTATGATGTCACGATTTTACTATCTTTTGCTATTTTTTCAATATGGACGAGCGCGGCAACGCGCGCCTGAATTAATGATCTAGTAATTTGGTAAAATTTAAAAGATTTGCCCGGCTGGTCCTTGCCGCGACGCGACAATGACCGTCTGATGCCGGGCACGAATCTCGATGGGACAGCGTGGCAAACATGCGGGTCAATTGTTTGCCCCCTTGCATTCAATCGCGTGAACGCTTTTTTTTCTCCCCCGATCAACTCGCTTATGTCACCGTCTATTCATGTACCTCTCAAATCAAGCGGCGAGACGGCGACTCAGCCACATCGCTCTTCATTTCGCATGCAGGAGCTCTGGTTCCACTTCTCTTCCACGAGCTTGAGATCTGGTCGGTGCCCTACCACTCCTCACCAGCGGCCAGTCCTTTGGTGTGGTTGTGCCGTCACAGGGCTGCCTCCTCCCCATGGATGCCCATCTTCCCAGTGTGGCATCCAGAAGGCTCTGACTGTTGAGATTCATACATGCGTCAGCGCTATCTACATCATCGTCGTGGTTGCTCCCCGTCATCCATGCCAGTGAGGTATGATGACCCACAAGTATAGGGGATCGCAATAGTTTTTGAGGGTAGAGTATTCAACCCAAATTTATTGATTCGACACAAGGGGAGCCAAACACTATAGGAATCAGCTACTTTGTCGTCTGCCAGGGCAGACGACAAAGGCATGGAAGGCGGACGGCAAAAGGCGCCTGCAAAGACAGGATCGACAAAGACCTTCTTTGTCGTCTGCTTCCTGACGCGGACGACAAAGGAGCCTTTGCCATCAGCGGCGGACGGCAAAGAAAGCCGATGACAATAAAGTCGTTGTTAGTCCGTTAGGTGGCTAACGGCAGTCTTTGCCGTCCGTGGCTTACGGCAAAGAGCTTGTGCCTTGCCGCTCGCCATCAGAGGCAAACCGACCAAATGGGTCAGCTGCCAGAAACATGTGTGGTTGCCACGTGGCTTCTTTGCCATCAGCGGCGGACGGCAAAGAGCCCGTTGCCGTCGGTGGCAGACGGCAAAGAGCCTGCATTGCCTCTTTTTTCTGTTTTTTCTTATACCCAACCATTTTCACAGCAAATAGATGATACATATATCACAGTGCGTAACCGGCAATAGCACTGTTCAGTAAGGTTCTTTAGTGCCGGTTCAATAACCGCACTAAAGTGTGGGCACTAAAGTTTCTCCCTTTAGTACCGGTTCAGCACGAACCGGTGCTAAAGGGAAACCACGTAACACGAGCCAGCCTGTGGGTGGGAGTTTTAGTACCGGTTGGTAAGACCAACCGTACTATAATGTTTGGGGGTTTTAGTTTTATGATTTCTTTTTCATTTAATTTTGTGTTTCCATTTTAATTCTTTTTCGCTTGCTGGTATTTTACGATACTACACATTGTACACGTTATATATATATATATATATATATATATATATATATATATATATATATATATATATATATATATATATATATATATATATCATCATGTCTCACAAACCATCATATTAATTAATTCACATACACACATGTATAGCTATATACAATTTCTCCTACATATGCATGTTGCCTTCGGAGCCAGTGGCATTAGCCTAATTGGTGCCTTCGGAGCACGATGACAATTGGAAGTGGTTTTCATGGCGGCGGTAGCAGGTAATAGTATTCTCCCTTCGGATTTATGACCTGGTCGAGCAAAAATCCCGCTATTTCCTCTTGAAATGCTTCTACGCGCTCCGTTTCTAGGAGTTTCTCCCGCACCTCTGTGAACTGTTAAGAAGGAGATCAATATGCATGTGTATTAGTTGTGTGACTAGATATCGATAATGGTGTAAAATTGTGAATAGTGTTTTGACAAGCTTACCCATTCTCGTCTTTGAGATCTGCTTCTTTCGGACGCCATCATGCGAATGTTCTCGCAAACGCAGAATGCACACAGATCAGTCCCCTCGCTACCGCTTTGTGGCCTTTACGAGAATGGAATTTGATCAGATAATAATTAATCAAGCATGATAATTAAAGAGATGACAGCTAGCTAGCTAGCTAGTACTACTTAATTACTTACCTTGGGTCGAAACCATTTAAGCTTTTGTTTCCATTCTCCGGGTCACGCTGATGAACCTTGCCCAAGCCCTGCCCGCCTAAAAAAGAAAATGAATAAAGAGGTTATTAAATAGTTCATATCATGAAAATGACGAACTAAATAGGCCGAGATATATAGTTAATAATGATTGAAATTACCTGTTGACTATCCCAAACAAGATGTTATAGTCAGTTTTTTCTTTGAGTAGTGAGTCTAGTATTTCAACTGTTTCGGCGTCAACTTTAATGATACACAGACCCAGTGAAATCTGCATGCACACACGTTTGCATGTCTTAATTAAGCAGGCATATGTAAGCAAAAACATGTAGCTAGCTAGTAGGCAAAAACAGAGAATTTGTAGTACAAGACAGTGTGACTCACTGGAAGTTGTAAGGAAGTAGTATATCTTCATTGTATTTGAGGCGCTTCAAGAACCCTAGCATGTTGTCCTCACGGCCTTTTGATGACGTTGATTTATTTTCCATGTGTATTCATTAACGGTGTTTGGGTCAATGAACCCAATGCCAAAGCGCCCACCTTTTCTCATTTCATACATCTTCATCCTGCATATAATACCACGTAAAAGAATATAGTGAGGATAATTACAGGTAATGATTGATCAAAAGGATCACTACAGCTAGCTTGAGACTTAAATTACAGAAAGAAATCACTTACGTATAATAGCAACTGACGATAGATTTGTCGAAAAGGCCTTGATTGTATAACTGAAACATTTCGAATACTCAACGGACACAGCTTTCTCATGGAAGTAATGCTCCTCCTTGACATTCACCATGAGGGACAATCGATCGAAATCTTGGTAATGTTCATGTACCATTGATGCAATTCATACATTCTCGCTGGGAGGTTCTTGACCTTGTCCGGCTCGACCAAAGGTTGGCCCGGACATATTTCCGTTTTATTTCATCCTCTCTAAGCAGTGCATGGGCTCGATCTCGAGGAGTTGTCCAACAGTGATTTTGAGAACTTCACCTGCATTATATGGTCCTCCATTATTACCACATTGCCCACCTCAGAACGTAAACTGTTTGCCCACAATAATATTGGGCGCAGATCATCACGTGTTGTTGGCACAACAAGCGAGGGATCGATTGCGCTACTGTTCTCCCAACCGGGAATGGTTTTCCGCATTTTTGATAGCTGCTTCTTGTTTGCTCGATCCCGAGCTCGCCTCCTTACGAGACGTGCTCGATTTAACTTCCGATGTGGCGCCATAGTCTGTGTCAACAGGCTTGGGAGCTGGTGGTTGAGCCATATGAATGAAGTGGTCAATCGCTTCTCGTGCACTTTCTCCCTTGGCAGCGGTGGCGGTTTCGGTGCAAAATGGGCTTCCACCTCGGACTTCGATATGGCTGCGATTTCCTCCTGACCTGTCATAAGACCTTTGTGGAAGAGGCGTGAGGCTTGGACCATATTTATATCGCTTGCCTCCGCACTGTATTTCATGTATTACCTCGACTTCGTCGCCACGCACCATAGCTGCGGGTGTCTCTTCTGCGATTGCCGAGGCGGCGGAGACGCCGGCCGACGGGGTTGAGTTGGACGAGGAGGAGTGGTCACAAGCTGTGCCGACATGGAGGAGGAGTGGCCTGAGGTTGTGCCGGACTTGTAGGAGGAGTGGACGTCGACGCTGTGGCGGACTTGGAGGAGGAGGAGGGCTCGACACTTTGCCGGACTTGGAGGAGGAGTGGCTCGACACGTTGCCGGACTTGGTGGACTTGCGGGAGCGGGAGACTGCTGACTCGATGGCGGACTTCGACGAGGAGTCGGATGACGCGTGTCGGTGGCCTTCAAAGATGATGCAATCCTTTTTCCATAGGATGATACGATGGTTGGCGTCTCCAGAAAGCGCCGTCGTCACCTCCGTGAATGTCAAGCTCTAGCCCCGAATATGGGTGCACCACCGTCAACCATGACACGAGCATAGCCCTCTCGAATCGGGATGCAATGGTAGGTTGCTTTGGGGGTAACTGGAAAAGCAACATCGTCCGCCACCTTCATGGATATGTTCTTCATTTTGACGTAGCTCGCAGCTAGTGTTCTCCGTGATGTCATCCACGGGTATCTACCCAGCATTGCGTCGTCTGGGCGGAACCCACGCTGCTTCTCGGCATGGATGGGGCGGTGCTATCCAATGCTGGATCATTCGCTAGCTGCTGCAGCGCCGAGACCCCTTTCTTTGGGTAAGTGAGTCAATCTGCTCGCCGCCACCTGGAATTTGACTACCAATTCCGCTTGACTTGCTTCTAGGCCTTGAAGGCGTTCATAGTCCCGCCTCCGCTCCTCCTCCATCTTCCTCTTCTTCTCCTCCGCAATCTTCTTTCTCGCACGGGTTCAGAGTTGGTGTTCCATCTCAAAACCCTCATACCACGGAATAGCGCCTTGCCTCGTGTTCTTCCGGTGTTCAGGATTTCCTGTGGCACGCGTAAGCTCGTCGTTTCTCTGTTGGGCTGGAACACCCCGATCGTGCCTCTTCTATTGCAACAAGTATCGCATCGTCGGCTCCTTCAGACTTGCCCTCGCCAAAACATTGCCCGCCTTCGGTCCAACTCCCCCATGCGATAGAACCAAGTCCCGACACGGGGCCAGCTCTTAGTAACCGGAGTGGCACCTGCATCCTCCATCTCTTTCTCGGACTTATCCCACTTAGGCATTGCCACCGATAGCCACCGCCCCAGCTTATGGAACTTATCCTTTTTTCGCATTCTTCTTGTTTATTCTCGACCGCTCCTTAGCTAATTCAATCCTTGAATTTCACGAAATCGTCCCAATGAGCATGTTGGTTCTCTAGTGTTCCCTCGAATCTGGAGTCTTCCTTTCTCCTTGACGTATTTGTCCCATTCACGATTCTTGTGGTTCTTGAATGCAACCGCCATCTTCCTAAGAGCAGCGCCCTTGATTTTCTCGCACATCCGCTTCGTGAAATGATCCGGTAGGGTGAAATTTTCCATGAGAGTATCCCAAAGCAGATCTTTTTGATTCTTGTCGACAAAAGTAACATCCGGACGTGGAGCAGCGTCCTCTTTGCCTTTTTGTCCTTTGTCTTTGCTGGCTCTTCCATTCTTGAAGGAGATCGAGTTGGTCCTTCACAAGAACTCCGCTACCGACGAACGAACTTGTCCGCAATCTTCTTAGGCGCTAATGGTTCGCCATTAGGTCCGACCGCCTCGATATTGTACTTTACGCCTCCTTCAACTTTTTGTTCGGGCCTCGTTTCGTCCTTTTGCTCAAGATTTGCTCGATCCGGATGGCTGAAAGAACAAAGATCGATTCGTTAATATATCTTCAAGTCATTTAAAACATGTGATGATCACCAGATACCGCTTATATAAATATATATACCTCGCCGGTCTTTGTTGTTTCAGGATCAACATGTTCTTCGTCATCGTCATAATCGTAGTTCATGACTTCATCAATTCGGTCGTCGTAATCGAATATCATATCACTCTCTCCGTGTTGTTTAGAAATTGAGCCGCCATAATCTTCTTCATTCGATCATCATCTCGCTCGCAGATCATATCGAACATGGTCTGTTCTCCTCTCTGTCGGTATTGTCCGCCATAGCTTTTATTTAACTAATTCAAAAGAAATATAAAACAATTTAGTATTCAAATTACATCGTCTCGAATAATAGATATAATCTCAATACTTCGCCTAGAATAATAGATACAATCTCAATACATCGTCTCGAATAATATATAATATTGAATAGTACATCACCGGCTAGCTAATTAAAGATCGAATACTACAGAAGAATATAGGACACTCGCGGTTCTGCGGCGCTGGCGGTGGACACCCAAAGAGAAGGAACCTCACAGGATCATAGCTGAAGTGAGATCCTCAAGATACCGCCAGTATTGGAGAACCTGCCGCCTCTAACGCAACCATGTAGCGATGGACGTGTTTCGTCCTCCTCCCCGACACGGCGACCTCCTCCGGCGGGGCGGGTCCTCCGACCAAACTGGCCCACGCGAACGCCACCAAACGAGATCGGGGTCGACGACGGACCCGGGCCGGGTTCTCATCAAGCGGCGCGCCCTCCAGCAGCACCTCCAGTGCCAGCCAGGAGCCTAGTCCCGGACATGGGTCGGCTGGACGTCGTCGAGGACGGGTCGACGGCGAGGATGCGGGCCGGGCATTGTCGAGAACAAATACTAGCTAAATGCCCGCAAAAAGTAATATTTTTTTAATGATTGGATTTTGATAACTAAAATTTCTAACATTTCTACTATTTCAAAAATCTATATACTATTTCATACTAATTAAGCATCTAACACTAAAACAGAAAATACAACTTCTATACATCCGTTAAAAACTGAAAAACAACATTATATAAAAATTTCCATACTAATTAAACACTAATTATATCCATCTAACATGCATTCATACATATATAATAGTGAAAAATAATAATCTAAATAATCTAAACTAATTAAACATACAAAATACGATATACTAATATATACATGCATTAATTCATACATATGTGTGTGTGTGTGTTCATCATGCTTGTGTGTGTGTATGGGCTCGGGGGGGCGGCGCCCATGGTGGCCGGAGCGAGGGAGAGGGGTTAGAGGGGAGAGCTCACAGCGGGCGATTTGACGACGACGAGGCGACAACGAGGCGACGGACGGGGCGGTGACGGGCGGGCGGCGACACGGGACGGCGCGACGGGACGGGCCTGTAGGCGGCGACGGGACGGGGCGGCGACGGAGACGAGGGCGGCGACGGGACGGGCGGCGGCGACGACGGAGACGACGGAACAGAGGAAGAAACAGAGGGGAATGAAAATTTCAAGTGTTGTATATATAGAAGGCATTTTAGTACGGTTGGAGCCACCAACCGGTACTAAAGGCCTGTTTTGGCCAGCCCAAGCGGCGGAAGCGACCCCTTTAGTACCGGTGGTGGCACAAACCGGTACTAAAGGCCTCAGCTGCCACCCCAAAATTTAGTCCCACTCGCCGGGCGAAGGGCAGCCGACTGGTTTATAAACCCAGCCGCGGCTACCACTTCGAACTCCTCTCAGATAGCAGGCTTGTGGGCCTAAACTCTGCACTGCCCTGTGAGTCTGCTGGGCCTTTAATGCTGTTATTACACATTGTGGCCTATCAGCCCACAGGCAGCGCTCAATTTTTTTATAGTTTTTCTTTTCTGCTTTATTTTCTTCTATTTATTTTTATGTAGTTTTTGTATAGTTTTTTCTTTTCTGTTATATTTATTTTCTTCGATTTATTTGTGAGTAGTTTTTCATCTAGTTTGCCAAAATTCAACATTTTCAGAGTTCATTTTGTAGTGATTTTCAATTTCACGGTCATTTTGTAAACGATTGAAAAATAGCAAATATAATTTTTTTCTTCTCTGCTTTATTTTTTCTTCTATTTATTTCTGAGTAGTTTTTTTTCTGCTATATTTATTTTCTTCTATTTATTTTTGAGTAGTTTTTATATAGTTTTTTCTTTTCAGCTATAGTTTTTCTTTCTTTTCTGCTATTTTTCTTTTCTGCAAAACTTGATGGTCAAAGTCTGGAGTTATAACTTAAAAAAGAAATGTCGACGTGCAATTAGTTTTTGCCATAACAGAAGAAGTCCGAGTTGTAATAAGTTATTAAAATAAAAAGAGGTGCAATGCTCGTTAATTTGCTTCAAGCCTTTCGAATAGTGTAAACTGCACTGCGCATAGTTCGTGCAGTCTACCGTATTCTGAAGGCTTGAAGCTAAGCAACGTGAGCATTGATCCTCTTCTTCATCGCTCTCGCACTCGGGGCTTATAAATCGCTCCTAGTCCCTCTCACTTCGCGAGGTGGGACTAAAAACAGCTTACGTCTGGTTCATCCATGAATCGGTACTAAAGGTGCTTGTGGGGCCCCACCTTACGACATAACCTCATTAGTACCGGTTCGTGGTATGAACCGCACTAAATGGTGATGGTGGGGCCATAGTTTGACCGGAGGTGACACAGCCTCTTTAGGTACAAAAATTACAAACTTTATGTTAGTGCCCGTAGTTTTCAAATTTGAATAGTTTAAATTTTGAATTATTTGAAACTAGTGTGAATTTGTTTGCACATAAAATTTCTTCGCTTCAAATGCCAAAACACATAACTACCCTAACTATTACAGAGATTCCCCTCTCGGTGCGTAAACACGTAAGAAAGTGATGATAGCTAGTGAAGCCGATCACATCCCAGATCTTTGGGTGTGAAAATTTTTCTTCGCGTGTGTCCCTTTGCGCCGTAACCATGGAAAATCTTCATCATTTAACGGGATGCTCGGGTCAATATTCACTGTGAATGGAGCAATTTCAGCAAACTTTTCATAATCTTCTGACTTGTCTGTCTTGTCATCCACTCGCATGATGTTTCTCTTCCCAGAAAGAACTATGTGCCGCTTTGGCTCATCGTACGATGCATTCGCTTCCTTATCTTTTCTTTTTCTTGGCTTGGTAGACATGTCCTTCACATAGAAAACCTGTGCCACATCATTGGCTAGGACGAATGGTTCGTCTGCATACGCAAGATTGTTGAGATCCACTGTTGTCATTCCGTACTGCGGGTCTTTCGTTACCCCGCCTCGTGTCATATTGACCCATTTGCACCGAAACAAAGGGACCTTTAAACCACGTCGATAGTCAAGTTCCCATATGTCCTGTATATAACCATAATATGTTTCCTTTCCGCCTTGGTTTCTGCATCAAAGCGACACCACTGTTTTGGTTGGTGCTCTTCTTATCTTGGGCGATCGTGTAAAATGTATTACCATTTATCTCGCACCCTTTGAAAGTCATTATATTCAAAGATGGTAACGGGACAGCAAGTACAGGTCATCTTCAATAGAGGTGTCATGCATGGTGCGTGTTCGCAACCAGTGGCGAAACTCCTAGTTTGTTCACGTGTAATCCGGTCATCGACCGCTCCGGTGTTTGGAGCGTAGCAAATTCTTGTGTTCATCCATATACGGATCCACCAAAGGCGAATTCTGTAGAACTGTAGTGTGCTTCAGTGAGAGAATGTCCGTCCATACATATTATTTGTTCCCCTCCTAGCGTGCCTTTTCCATCGATCTGCCCTTATGCCGCGATTCAGAACACCAATCGGCTTAAGGTCAGGAATAAAGTCAATACAAAACTCAATGACCTCCTCATTTTGATGGCCCTTGGAGATGCTTCCTTACGCCTAGCACGGTTATGAACATATTTCTTTAAGACTCCATGAACCTCTCAAAGGGAACATATTGTGTAGAAATACAGGACCCAAAACGTTAATCTCTTCAAGATAGGTGAACTAGGACGTGCGCCATGATGTTGAAGAAGGATGGTGGGAACACCAACTCGAAACTGACAAGACATTGCACCAAATCATTTTGTAACCTTGGTATGATTTCTGGATCAATTACCTTCTGAGAGATTGCATTGAGAAATGCACATAGCTTCACAATGGCTAACCGAACGTTTTCCGGTAGAAGCCCCCTCAATGCAACCGGAAGCAGTTGCGTCATAATCACGTGGCAGTCATGAGACTTTAGGTTCGGAACTTTTCTCTGCCATGTTTATTATTCCCTTTATATTCGACGAGAAGCCGACGGTACCTTAATATCGAGCAGGCATTCAAAGAAGATTTCCTTCTCTTCTTTGGTAAGAGCGTAGCTTGCATGACCCCGATGTATGTCGTCTTCTCCGTGCATACGTTGCTGGTCCTCCGTGCCTCGTGTGTATCTTTTGTCTTCCCATACACACCCAAGAAGCCAAGCAGGGTCACGCAAAGATTCTTCGTCACGTGCATCACGTCGATTATGGAGCGGACCTCTAGGTCTTTCCAATATGGCAGGTCCCAAAATATAGATTTCTTCTTCCACATGGGTGCGCGTCCGTCGGCGTCCTTTGGAACAGGTTGTCCGCCAGACCTTTCCAAATATCACCTTCAAATCCTTGACCATATCATGTACATCAGCACCAAGACGGTGGCGAGGCTTCGTCCGTGATCCGCCTCACCTTTGAAATGCTTGCCTTTCTTTCTTCACGGATGCCTGCTCGGAAGAAATCGACGATGTCCGTGTACACATTCTTCTTACAACTATTCAAATATATATCGCTTCGGTATCATCCAAACAGTGCGTGCATCCGCGGTATCCCTTGTTTGTCTGTCACGAAGGTTACCGAGAGCAGGCCAATCATTGATGATCACGAACAGCAACGCCTTTAGGTCAAATTCTTCCCCATGTGCTCATCCCACGCACGTACACTGTTCCATTCCACGCTTGTAAGAGTTCTTCAACTAATGGCCTTAGGTACACATCAATGTCGTTGCGGGTTGCTTAGGGCCTTGGATGAGCACCGCATCATAATGAACTTCGCTTCATGCACAACCAAGGAGGAAGGTTATACAAACATAGAGTCACAGGCCGGTGCTATGGTTGCTGCTCTGCTCCCCAAAAGGATTAATGCCATCTGCGCTTAGACCAAACCATACGCTCCTTGCGTCATCTCGCAAACTCCTTCCCGTACTTTCTTTTGATTTTTCTCCACCGCGACCCGTCACCGGTACTCTCAACTTTCCGTCTTTCTTACGGTCTTCTTCGTGCCATCGCACGCCTTGGCATGCTCTTTGTTTTGGAACAACGTTTCAACCGTGGTATTATAGGAGAATACCACATCACCTTGGCAGGAATCTTCTTCCTGGGCGCCGCCTCGACATCACCATGCTCATCGCGGCTGATCTTATAGCGCAATGCACCACATACCGCAAGCAGCTCAAATCCTCGTACTCACCGCGGTAGAGGATGCAATCATTAGGGCATGCATGTATCTTCGCACATCTAACCCTAGAGGGCGACAACCTTCTTTGCTTCAGACGCATCTCGGGCAATTCATTGTCCTTTGGAAGCATATCCTTTATCATTACCAAGAACTTTCCAAATCCCTTGTCGATACACCATTCTCTCGCCTTCCATTGCAGCAATTCCAGTGTGGTGCCCAGCTTTTTCTTGTCACCCACGCAATTCGGGTACAACAATTTTTGTGATCCTCTAACATGCGCTGCAACTTCTTCTTCTCCAAATCACTTGCGCAGTTTCTCTTTGCATCGGCAATGGCCCGACCTAGATCATCAACGGGCTCATCGGATGCCTCTTCTTCAACTTCTTCCGCATTGCCGCCCAGCTTCTTCCGCATTACCGCTCAGCTTCTTCCCCATTGTTGTATCATCGTATTCAGGGACCCATGGCCAGGATAGCTGTCGTCGTCCTCTTCTTCTTCATTGTCTTCCATCATAACCCCTCTTTCTCCGTGCTTGGTCCAAACATTATAGAGGGGCATGAAACCGGACTCAAACAGGTGGACGTGAATGGTTTTTGACGAGAGTAATTGCGACCATTCTTACAGCCAGCACATGGACAAGGCATAAAACCATCCGCCCGCTTGTTTGCCTCAGCCATAAGCGAGAAAAGTATGCACGCCCTCAACGAACTCGGGAGAGCATCGGTCATCGTACATCCATTGCGGCTCATCTTCATTACACAACACCGAATAGACCAAATTAATACAAGTTCATACATAAAGTTCATACAACACTTAAATGCAACAAACAAATAACTCTCTAGCTAAAGCATTTAAATGCAACAACAAATGCGATCAAGATCGCAACTAAGGTAACAATTGATCCAACAGCATAATGATACCAAGCCTCACTATCGATGGCATATTTTCTAATCTTTCTAATCTTCAAGCGCATTTTCTCCATCTTGATCTTGTGATCATCGATTTACATCGGCAACATGCAACTCCAATTCCATCTTCTCCCCTCAATTCTTTTCAATTTTTCTTTCAAGTACTTGTTTTCTCTTTCAACTAAATTTAGCCTCTCGACAATAGGGTCGGTTGGAATTTCCGGTTCACATACCTCCTAGATAAAAATATCTATGTCAACTTGATGGGCATAATTTGTCATAAACACGAAATGCAACAAATAGTTTTAAAAGAGAATATACCACATCCGAATCATAACAAGGACGAGAGCCGACGGGACGGATATCAAAACCATGGCACTATGTATAACAAACAACGACGGGTAAGATAATTATTATACGAGTAACTATATATCCAAATCACACAAACATCAATTTTTATATAAAATTTCATGAACAAGAGGCTCACCACAAGGTGGTGCCATGACGGACGGTGCGGGTGATCGACGGTGGTTACGACAGAGATTTAGAAGGCACTAAGTAAACCACACCTACATATGCAAACTAAGTGTTATTTTGACCTCAAATTGCATATAAATCAAATACTACCACATATAATTCCTCCCAAATTACTAAAACCCACAATTAATCACTATATAAACCAATGCAAGAGCTAATCTAGCAATGAGAGATGAAAGGACAAAGTTGCTAACCTTGGTGATCATTTGAATGGATGAGGGCCTGCAAATCTTGACGACGTTGGGGAAAATTTTGTGATGAACTCGAGAGGAAGAAGGGAAGAACAGAGGAGAGGGAGAGGGGATAGGGGGAAGAACAGAGTGCAGGTGGACGAAGGATTTATATATGACGACATTTAGTACCGGTTCGTGCCACGAACCGGTACTAAAGGTGCTGGAAGGGCCCCATTCTGACAACATCCTGCCACCACTCTCATTAGTACCGGTTCGTGGCACGAGCCGATGCTAAAGGTTTGCCACGAACCGGTACTAAAGAGCTCCTCCCGGCTAGCCGTTGGAACCGGCACTAATGGCCACATTAGTGCCGGTTCTGTTACAAACCGGGACTAATGTGTCTCACATTTGACCCTTTTTCTACTAGTGTATATTTTTCACATGGCAAGTTCACAGCAAGCATATGAGATATCCAACACATATAATTTCATCATACATGCATAGTTCCATCAACCATACATAGCAAGTTCCACATACATGCATCCAACCGTACATATTACAATAGTGTCATCCTACCATACATGCATAGTTCATCGATACAAAAGAAACATAGTTCATCCAAACAAGCACTCCAACTATGCAAACTTCTGTGAAGCGAATGAATTCTGCAAAATGGGAAATAAGAAAGTTAGAAGAAGAAGATTAGAAGAAGAAGAAGAAGAAGAAAATGAAGAAGAAGAAGAATATATGACATTTATGAGCTAATTTAGGTGAAATTGATCGCTTGTGAGCTAACTTAGGTGAAATGGATCGTTTATGAGCTAACCTAGGTGAAATGGATCGCTTATGAGCTAACTTAGGTAAAATGCATCATTTTAGAGCTAACCTAGGTAAGATGGATCATTTTGGAGCTAACCTAGGTAAAATGGGTCATTTTAGAGCTAACTTGGGTAAAATGGATCATTTATGAGCTAAGTAAGGTAAAATGGGTCATTTTAGAGCTAACTTAGGTAAAATGGATCGTTTATGAGCTAACTAAGGTAAAATGAATCATTTTAGAACTAACTTAGGTAAAATGGATCGTTTATGAGCTAATTAAGCTAATTATACCATTTTTGACATAAGTAAGCTAAGTACATGTCATTATTGAGCAAACCTAGTTAACTAAGCATATTAGAGCTAATTTTGGTCATTTTGGAGGAAAGAAAGCTAAGTATAGATCGTTTTAGAGCTAACTTAGGTAAAATGGATGGTTTTGGAGGTCAGTAAGCTTATTAAGTCATTTTGGAGGAAATAAAGCTAAGTCTAGGTCTTTATGCATTTGTTAAGCAAAACACTAGAGAAACTTACCGTGATCATAGAGGTGTGGGAGCGGGCTAGCTCGTGTCGGTAGCTGGAGAAGGATCGTGCGATGCTTGTCTGGAGTTACGCTACACCAAAGATCATTTCCAATGTCCCGTTAGCATGATGACACTCAAATGTTAAGACTAGCAAGTAGTGTCCGTCCAAATTAAACTCACCGTCGTCGCAGGAGCAATCTCTGGCATCGGCGGAGCAGTCTGACCGGACTTCTCGCACACAGACTGCACATTTGGTTTTGACGATTCAGTCATACTAGTTATTAATGAGACAAACACTACATGAATGCTTTGGCTAATCAGCAGAAGAAACTTACCACAAGTTTTGGCCAATTTGGTTACATAGTTAGTAGACCATACGTGCATGCTTCTGGAATCACAAACCTTAACACCAATATCCTTACTAGACACAACCATTTACTAGAACCTCCCACATATTATCATCTCTATATCGCAAAACTATTGCAAGGAATCAAATATCATATTCAGTGATCTACAAGTTTTATGTAGGATTTTATGACTAACCATGTGAATGACCAATTCCTGTCATCTCTCTAAATGGATATAAGTGAAGCAAAAGATATGCCCACGCTCTAACAAATATAAGTGAAGCAAAAGAGCATTCTACAAATGGCGGTTTTCTATGTGAAGAGAAACAGGCAATCCAAACTTCAAATGATATAAGTGAAGCACATGAAGCATTCTATAAAGCCATACTGAAAAGATTTAAGTGAAGTGCAAAGAGCATTCTATAAATCAACCAAGGTCTATCTCATACCAACATGGTGCATAAAATAAAAGTGAAAACTAAATGCAAAAGACGCTCCAAGATTTGCACATATCGCATGAACGAAACGAATCCGAAAACATACTGATACTTGTTGAAGAAAGAGGGGATGCCTTCCGGGGCATCCCCAAGCTTAGACGCTTGAGTCTCCTTGAATATTTACTTGGGGTGCCTTGGGCATCCCTAAGCTTGAGCTCT
Source organism: Aegilops longissima (assembly GCA_021605205.1). Lineage (NCBI taxonomy): Eukaryota > Viridiplantae > Streptophyta > Magnoliopsida > Poales > Poaceae > Aegilops > Aegilops longissima. Next base: position 754,884,835 of record CM038679.1, read on the forward strand.
TGCCTCTCGTCCTTTTCCTCATATCGAGACCTTCTCGATCAAACACTTCATCCACACAAAACTTCAACAGAAAACTTGGTAAGATCCGTTAGTATAATAAAGCAAATCATTACTCTAAGTACTGTTGCAAACTAATTCATTTTTTTTTGCATTATGTCTACTGTAATATAACTTTCCATGGCTTAATCCACTGATAGAAATTGATAGTTTCATCAAAACAAGCAAACTATGCATCAAAAACAGAATCTGTCAAAAACAGAATAGACTGTAGCAATCTGAACATTCACCATACTTCTGGTACCCAAAAACTTCTACCAAAATTAGGAAAAATAAAAAATTTGTACAGTAAGACAGTGCAAAAAGTTTCAGAACTGTTTGACATTCCAGTAAAAAATGAAAAATCGCGCACTACAGCCAAAGTTTCTGTCCTGCACCGCCCAAACCAACAAGCATTGTAAACATCCTAAAGGCAAACCTTGGCACATTATTTTTATAATAAAATGGAATTGTACAAGGGGATAATTATTTTTATTGAAAAGTTTCTATAATTAAGATTCACAAAGTTTCCGTGAGCATGAACAAAGTTCAAGGAGCTCTCCCACTTCAACAATGCTTGTCTCTCTCACTTTCACTTTCCTTTTTGAAAAGTTTTGGGTTCCCCTCTTTATTATTTTTGTTTTTAAACTTTATAAAAGCACTCAACAGAAATAAATGACTCTCTAAAACTTCCGGGTTGTCTCCCTGGCAGCGCTTTCTTTGAAGCCATTAAGCTAGGCATATAGTGCTCAAGTAATGGATCCACCCGGATCCCAAGGTGTATCACAACCAATTTTAATTAACAATGATTTGTAATTTAGTAGTGATCACAAAGTAACATATATCATGCAACAACAAAGTATAACTCTCTTCCTATGCATCAACATGTCATAAAAGAACAATTCATGCACACCAAGTAAAGGCCAATGCATAGTATAAGCAGTTTCTTGCAATTTTATCATATTGGAAACATAGAGAGGTGGAGATGTAGTTCCTCTCTCATAATAATTGCAAGTTGGAGCAGCAGGCACATGCATATTATATCTATCAAATTATCATGTGTAACGGTAAAAGGCAACCCATCAATATAATCTTTAATAAGCACAAACTTCTCCGATATAGTGTAGTAGGGATAATTCAAAAAGATAATAGGACTATCATACGTGGGTGCAATAGCAACAATTTCATGTTTAACATAAGGAACTATAGCAAGTTCATATCCATAAGCATAATTCATATTGGCATCTCGGCCACAAGCATAGCAGGCATCATCAAAAAGGGGTATTTCAAGAGAATCAACGGGATCATAACAATCATCATAGCAATCATCCTTCCGCAAGCACGAAGGAAAATTAAATAATGTATGAGTTGACGAGTTACTCTCATTAGAAGGTGGGCACGGGTAGCTAATCCGCTCTTCCTCCTTTTGTTCTTCGCTCTCCTCATCATCTTTTTAATCCAATGAGCTCACAGTTTCATCAATTTCTTCTTCCGTAGACTCCTACAAAATATTAGTCTCTTCTTGGACAGCGGAGACTTTCTCAATAAATGCATCAATATTGGAATTGTATTCATAATTCTCATAACAATATTTAAGTATAGCAAAAATTTTAGGTCTATAAACAGCATCATCAAGATTTTCACACTCTTTAAACACATATTCAATTTCATAAGCACCCATAAAAGCAACAAATTCTTCTATTTGTTCCACATCATAGTAATCATATATACCATTAGCATAAGAAGCTAAGGTTTCATTTTCATTAAATTTGCATGAAAAGAGAAGGTGTGGAGCCTTCATCCTAGAGCAACAAGTATAATCATATCTCAAGCATAGTTCCCGAGCATACCAATGCAACATATGAATTTTATCCCATAATAGTTTCCCTTTTTGAGTCAAGCGATAATTCCTAAAGTATTCACATTGATCCAACGAGTCTCCCATAACATAATTGAATGGAGTTTTCTCAGGATTATTAAAGTAGTACATAATATTTTTCACATAACCAACATCGAGGGTTTTAGGAGGTTCCCCATCTCCATGAGCAGGAAGTACATCTAATTTTTTTTGGTATTTCGTGTTCCATATCCATAACTAAAGATAGAGAACAAAATAGAACAGCAAATAAAATCTACTTAGTGATAAAGCAAACAAGCACACACGAGAATATCACCCCACGCTATTGCTCCCCGGCAACGGCGCCAGAAAAAGGTCTTGATAACCCACAAGTATAGGGGATCAATTGTAGCCTCTTTCGATAAATAAGAGTGTCGAACCTAACAAGGAGCTAAAGGTAGAACAAATATTCCCTCAAGTTCTATCGACCACCGATACAACTCTACGCACGCTTAACGTTCACTTTACCTAGAACAAGTATGAAACTAGAAGTACTTTGTAGGTGTTTGTGGATAACTTTGCAAGATAATAAAGAGCACGTAAATAAAAAGTAGGGGCTGTTTAGATAAAGACGCAACTAAATTAGTTTTAGTAGAGAGCTTTTTGTCATGAGAAAGTTATTTGTCCCTAGGCAATCGATAACTAGACCGGTAATCGTTATTGCAATTTTATTTGAGGGAGAGGCATAAGCTAACATACTTTCTCTACTTGGATCATATGCACTTATGATTGAAACTCTAGCAAGCGTCCGCAACTACTAAAGATCATTAAGGTAAAACCCAACCATAGCATTATAAGGCATCAAGTCCTCTTTGATAGATTGAGATATTGGAGAAGTAATTGTTGTATTGATTGGGGCCCCAAGGGCTGTTTATATAGATTACAAAGCTTGGGCTCCAAGACTAGACTAATAGAGATAGATTACAATACGAATAGACTTTATACTCTAAGATCCCCCCGCAGTCTCAACGTCGGGTGAAACAATGTTGAGACTGGAGCGTATGTCGGTGAACGATGCAATCGGGAGTCCTTTGGTAAAAATGTCGCAAATTGGGCACTTGTAGGAACATGAAGAACGCGAACCTCGCCAAGAGCCACCTTTTCACGAACAAAGTGAATGTCAATCTCAATGTGCTTTGTGCGACGATGTTGAACTCGATTGGAAGCCATGTATATGTAGAGATGTTATCACAAGAAACAATGGTAGCACGTGGGAGCGGACGATGAAGTTCAACGAGAAGCTGCCGTAGCCACACCGCCCGCCACAGCGTGAGCAACCGCCCTATACTCAACCTCAGCAGAAGACCCGAAACTGTTACGCCTTTTAGAACACCAAGAAACAAGATTATCACCCAAATAAACGCAAAATCCGGATGTAGATCGTCGAGTATCCGGACAACCTGCCCATCGCATCGAATAAACTATCAAGCTTGTAGGTGAAGAAGAATTAATAAGGAGACCATGATCAAGAGTGCCTTTTAAATAGCGGAGAATGCGCCCGACATGAGCCGATGAGGAGCACGAGGATCATGCATAAAGAGACAAAGCTTGCTGAACTGAATAGGAGATTTCGTGACGAGTAAGAGTGGCATATTGAAGAGCGCCATGATGCTATGATATAAAGTAGGATCGAAAGAGGATCACCATCACCGACAGTTTAGCACCAACGTCACCGAGTACGAGAGGGTTGACAATCAAACATACCGTAACGAGAAAGCAAGTCCAAAATGTATGACCGTTGAGAAAGAAAGAGGAAGATTTTAAAGTAGAAACATGAATACCTAGAAAATGATGAAGAGGACCAAGATCAGTCATGGAAAACTCCCGATTGAGAGAAGAGATGGTATGTTGAAGAAAAGAATCGAACTAGCCGTGAGAATGATATCATCAACATAAAGCAAGAGGTAGGCAGTGTGAGTAGAAGACTGATAAACAAAGAGAGAAGAATCGGATTTGGAGGGAATAAAGCCTATGGTTTGAATAAAAGTAGCAAAGCATTGAAACCATGCACGAGGAGCTTGTTTAAGGCCATAAAGAGATTTGTTGAGGAGACAAACAAAATTTGGAGATGAGGGATTCTCAAAACCAGAGGTTTCTCGACAATAAACAGTTTCATTGAGAGTGCCATGAAGAAAAGCATTTTTAACATCAAGTTGATGAATAGGCCAAGAAGAGGAAACAACAAGACTAAGAACAACACGAATAGTGCTTGGTTTAACAACAGGAGAAAAGTCTCATCAAAGTCAATACCAAAGCTCTTTGGGAGAAACCACGACACACCCAACGGGCTTTGTAACGAGCGAGAGTGCCATCGGAATGAAATTTATGACAAAAACCCATTTGCCGTAAACAATGTTAACACCAGGAGGTTTGGGAACAAGAGTCCATGTATTATTTTGTCAAGAGCTTCAAATTCATCGCGATAGCGTAAAGCCGAGAGGGTCAAGAAGAGCTCGCTTATAACTGGTTGGAATAGGAGAGATGGTTGGGGTGGCGGTAAGATTGAGACGTTTGGTGGGGAGAAGAAATCCTCGTTTTCCATGGGTGCACATGACATGATCATTGGTGAGTGGTGGTATAAGAACGACATTGGGTGGCAGTGGGTTTTCGGTTGAAGAGGACGGTGAGGAAGAAGAATCAGAGGTGGTGGGTGTCGAGGGGGTTGCCGTGGTAGGATGTGGTGAGGGAAAGATAGCTGGGGTAGAGGATGGAGTTGCGGGAGAGGTGGGGGACGGGGCAGAAGGGTGGCTAACGTTGGGCGATTCCGGCTGAGAGACGGAACAAGATTCCATGGCAGCAGAGATTGTTGGGGAACGTTGCAGAAAATTAAAATTTTCCTACGGTTTCACCAAGATCTATCTATGAGTTCATCTAAGCAACGAGTCACGAGAGAGAGTTTGCATCTACATACCACTTGTAGATCGAGTACGGAAGCGTTCGAGGGAGTGGTGATGATGAAGACGTTCCCAACGTGATTCCGATCACCGATGACCAAAGTGCTGAAAGGACAGCACCTCCGTGTTCAATACACGTACGGGACGATGGCGTCTCCTCCGTCTTGATCCAGCAAGGATGAAGGAGAGGTTGAGGAAGACAACTCCAATGGCAGCACGACGGCTTGGTGCAATTTGTGCAGAGGTTCTCCGGCAGGGCTTCGCCAAGCTCACACGGAGAAAGAGAGGAGTTGGGGAGGGGAGGGGCTGCACCTTCAATTGTCTCTTGCACCCCTTCCCTCACCCCTCTATATATAGGAGAGAGGGGCAAGGGGCCGGCCTCTAGGGAAAACCCTAGGGGCGGCGGCCAAGGAGAGGAGGAAGGGGTGGCTTGCCCCCAAGCCAAGGGGCGCCCTTTTCCCTTAGGGTTTCCCTTCCCAAGCCCTAGCCGCATGGGCCTAGGTGGGGAGGCGCCCAGCCCACCGGGGCTGGCTCCTCTCCCACTTAGCCCATGTGGCCCTCCGGAGGGTGCCCCCGGTGGACCTCCGAAACCTCCGGTGGCCCCGATACTTTACCAGCATGCCCTCAAACTTTCCTGAGTCCGCTTAACCACTTTCCATATATAAATCTTTACCTCCGACCATTCGGAACTCCTCGTGACGTCCGGGATCTCATCCAGACTCAACAACATTCGTAATCACATACTTGTCTTCCTAATAACCTTAGCGCCACCGAACCTTATGTGTAGACCCTACGGGTTCGGGAGACATGCGAACATGACCGAGACTACCTCAAGTCAATAACCAACAGCGGATCTGGATACCCATGTTGGCTCCCACATGCTCCTCGATGTTGTCATCGGATGAACCACGATGTCAAGGGTTCAAGCAACCCGTATTCTATTCCCTCTGTCGACGGTATGTTACTTGCCCGAGACTCGATCGTCGGTATCCCAATGCCTCGCTTAGTCTCGTTACGGCAAGTCACTTTACTCGATCGCAATGCATGACCCGTGACCGGACACTTGATCACTTTGAGCTCATTATGATGATGCATTACCGAGTGGGCCCAGTGATACCTCTCGTAATACGGAGTGACAAATCCCAGTCTCGATCCGTGTCAACCCAATGGTCACTTTCGGAGATACCGTAGTGCACCTTTATAGTCACCCGCCACGTTGTGACGTTTGATACACCCAAAGCACTCCTATGGTATCCGGAATTGCACGATCTCATGGTCTAAGGAAGAGATACTTGACATTGGAAAAGCTCTAGCAAAACGAACTACACGATCTTGTGCTATGCTTAGGATTGGGTCTTGTCCATCATGTCATTCTCCTAATGACGTGATCCCGTTGTCAATGACATCCGATGTCCATAGTCAGAAACCATGACTATCTGTTGACCAACGAGCTAGTCAACTAGAGGCTTACTAGGGACGATTGTAGTCTATGTATTCACACGTGTATTACGATTTCCGGATAATACGCTTATAGCATGAATAAAAGACAATCATCATGAACAAGGAAATATAATAATAATGCTTTTATTATTGCCTCGAGGGCATATTTCCAACAGTCTCCCACTTGCACTAGAGTCAATAATCTAGTTACATTGTGATGAATCGAACACCCATAGAGTTCTCGTGTTGATCATGTTTTGCCCATGGAGAGGTTTAGTCAACGGATCTGCGACATTCGATCCGTATGCACTTTACAAATTTCTATGTCTCCATCTTGAACATTTTCACGGATGGAGTTGAAGCGACGCTTGATGTGCTCGGTCTTCTTGTGAAACCTGGGCTCCTTGGCAAGGGCAATAGCTCCAGATTGTCACAGAAGAGTTTGATCGGCCCCGACGCATTGGGTATGACTCTAGGTCGGTGATGAACTCCTTCACCCAAATTGCTTCATGTGCTGCCTCCGAGGCTGCCATGTACTCCGCTTCACATGTAGATCCCGCCACGACGCTTCGCTTGCAGCTGCACCAGCCATCGCTCCACCATTCAACATATACACGTATCCGGTTTGTGACTTAGAGTCATCAGATCGTGTCGAAGCTAGCGCCGACGTAACCCTTTACGATTTGAGCTCTTCGTCACCTCCATAAACGAGAAACATGTCCTTTGTCCTTTTCGGTACTTTAGGATATTCTTGACCGCTGTCCGGTGTTCCTTGCGGGATTACTTTGGTACCTTCCTACCAAACTTACGGCAAGGTTTACATCAGGTCCGTACACAGCATGGCATACATAATAGATCCTATGGCTGAAGCATAGGGATGACACTCATCTCTTCTTTATCTTTTGCCGTGGTCGGGCATTGAGCTGAGCTCAATCTCACACCTTGCAATACTGAGCAAGAACCCTTTCTTGGACTGATCCATTTTGAACTTCTTCAAAATCTTATCAAGGTATGTGCTTTGTGAAAGACCTATGAGGCGTCTCGATCTATCTCTATAGATCTTGATGCCTAATATATAAGCAGCTTCTCCAAGGTCCTTCATTGAAAAACACTTATTCAAGTAGGCCTTAATGTTGTCCAAGAATTCTATATCATTTCCCATCAAGTATGTCATCTACATATAATATGAGAAATGCTCTGAGCTCCCACTCACTTTCTTGTAAACGCAGGCTTCTCCATAAGTCTGATAAACCCAAACGCTTTGATCATCTCATCAAAGCGAATGTTCCAACTCCGAGATGCTTGCACCAGCCCATAAATGGATCGCTGAGCGTGCATACTTTGTCAAGATTCTTAGGATCGACAAAACCTTCCGGCTGTATCATATACAGCTCTTCCTTAAGATAGCCGTTAAGGAACGCTGTTTTGACGTCCATCGCCATATCTCATAATCATAGTATGCGGCAATTGCTAACATGATTCGGACGGACTTAAGCTTCGCTACGGAGAGAAAGTCTCATCGTAGTCAATCCCTTGAACTTGCCGATAACCCTTAGCGACAAGTCGAGCTTTATAGATGGTGACATTACCATCCGCGTCCGTCTTCTTCTTAAAGATCCATTTGTTTTCTATCGTCGCCGATCATCGGCAAGTCACCAAAGTCCACACTTTGTTTTCATACATGGATTCTATCTCGGACTTCATGGCTTCTAGCCATTTGTTGGAATCTAGGCCCGCCATCGCTTCTTCATAGTTCAAGGTTCACCGTTGTCTAACAACATGATTTCCGGGACAGGGTTGCCGCACCACTGCAGTGCGGAACGTGTCCTAGTGGACCCACTGAGTTCAGTAGCAACTTGATCCAAGTACCTTGATCATCATCATTAATTCCCTCTTGGTTGGTGTGGGCATCACAGAACATTTTCCGAGCTGCATCACTATCCCGCTCAAGAGGTAGTACTTCATCGAAGTTCTACTTTCCTCCCACTTACTCCTTTCGAGAGAAACTCTTTTCCGAAAGGTTCCGCCTCGCAACAAAGATCTTGCCTTCGGATCTAAGGTAGAAGGTATACCCAAAGGTTTCCTTAGGGTATCCTATGAAGACGCATTTTTCCGACTTGGGTTCGAGCTTTTCAGGTTGAAGTTTCTTGACATAAGCATCGCATCCCCAAACTTTTAGAAACGACAGCTTAGGTTTCTTCCCAAACCATAATTCATACGGTGTCGTCTCAACGGATTTAGACGGTGCCCTATTTAAAGTGAATGTAGCTGTCTCTAGAGCGTATCCCCAAAATGATAGCGGTAAATCGGTAAGAGACATCATAGATCGCACCATATCTAATAGAGTGCGATTACGACGTTCGGACACACCGTTCTGTTGAGGTGTTCCAGCGGCGTTAGTTGTGAAACGATTCCACATTTTCTTAAGTGTGTACCAAATTCGTGACTTAAATATTCTCCTCCACGATCCGATCGTAAGAATTTTATCTTTCGGTCACGTTGATTCTCTACTTCATTCTGAAATTCCTTGAACTTTTCAAAGGTCTCAGACTTGTGTTTCATCAAGTAGACATACCCATATCTACTCAAGTCATCTGTGAGAGTGAGAACATAACGATATCCTCCATGAGCCTCAACGCCATTGGACCGCATACATCGGTATGTATGATTTCCAACAAGTTGGTTGCTCGCCCATTGTTCCGAGAACGGAGTCTTGGTCATCTTGCCCATGAGGCATGGTTCGCATGTGTCAAATGATTCATAATCTAAAGACTCCAAAAGTCCATCAGCATGGAGCTTCTTCATGCGCTTGACACCAATGTGACCAAGGCGGCAGTGCCACAAGTATGTGGGACTATCGTTATCAACTTTACATCTTTTGGTATTCACACTATGAACATGTGTAACATTACGTTCGAGATTCATTAAGAATAAACCATTGACCATCGGAGCATGACCACAAAACATATCTCTCATATAAATAGAACAACCATTATTCTCGGATTTAAATGAGTAGCCATCTCGCATTAAACGAGATCCAGATACAATATTCATGCTCAAACTTGGCACCAAATAACAATTATTAAGGTTCATAACTAATCCGTGGGTAAATGAAGAGGTAGCGTGCCGACAGCGATCACATCGACTCTGGAACCATTCCCGACGCGCGATCGTCACCTCGCCCTTCGCCAGTCTCCGCTTATTCCGCAGCTCCTGCTGTGAGTTACAAATATGAGCAACGGCACCGTATCAAATACCGGGAGTTACTACGACATTGGTAAGGTACACATCAATTACATGTATATCAAATATACCTTTGGTGTTGCCGCCTTCTTATCTCGCTAAGTACTTGGGGCAGTTCCGCTTCAAAGGACCCCTCCCTTGCAATAAAAGCACTCGGTCTCGGTTTGGGTCCATTCTTTGACTTCTTCCCGCAACTTGCTTACCGGGCGCGGCAATCTCCTTGCCGTCCTTCTTGAAGTTCTTCTTACCCTTGCCCTTCTTGAACTTAGTGGTCTTATTGACCATCAACACTTGATGTTCTTTCTTGATTTCAACCTCGGTGACTTCAAAGATAGAGAACACTTCAGAATGGTCTTTACCATCCCCGCATGTTGTAGTTCATCACAAAGCTCTTGTAGCTTGGTGGGAGCGATCGAGGATTCTGTCAATGACCGCCTCATCGTGGAGGTTAATATTCATTTGGGTCATACGGTTGTGCAACCTGACATCTTCGAATGTGCTCACCGATGTAACTGTTTTCCTCCATCTTACAACTATAGAACTTGTCGGAGATGTCATATCTCTCGACCCGGCGTGAGCTTGAAAACCAGTTTCAGCTCTTGAACATCTCATATGCTCCGTGATGCTCAAAACGCTTTTGGAGCCCCGGTTCTAAGCTGTAAAGCATGCCGCATCGAACGAGGGAGTAATCATCAAGACGAGACTGCCAAGCATTCATAATGTCTTGGTTCTTCGGGACAGAGCGTCACCTAGCGGTCCTTCTAGGACGTATTGTTTCTGGCAGCTATGAGGATGATCTCGTGTTCGGACCCAGTCCGTATAGTTGCTGCCGTCATCTTTCAGCTTGGTTTTCTAGGAGCGTTGAAGTTCAAGTTGACATGAGCGTTGGCCATTTGATCTACAAGACATATCATGTAAAAGATTTTAGACTATTGTTCATGATAATCAAGTTCATCTAATCAAATTATTAATGAACTCCCACTTAGATTAGACATCCCTCTAGTCATCTAAGTGTTACACGATCCGAGTCGACTAGGCCGTGTCCGATCAACACGTGAGACGGACTAGTCTGTGTCGGTGAACATTCTCATGTTGATCGTATCTTCCATACGACTCGTGTTCGACCTTTCGGTCTCCGTGTTCCGAGGCCATGTCTGTACATGCTAGGCTCGCAAGTTAACCCTAAGTGTTTCTGCGTGTGTAAATCTGTCTTACACCCGTTGTATGTGAACGTAAGAATCCATCACACCCGATCAACACGTGGTGCTTAGAAGCGATTTAACTGTAGCAACGGTGCACAGTTAGGGAGAACACTTCTTGAAATTGTTCTAAGGATCATCTTATTTACTACCGTCGTTCTAAGTAAACAAGATGTATAATCATAATAAACATCACATGCAATTATAAACTAGTGACATGATATGGCCAATATCATATAGCTCCTTGATCTTCATCTTCGGGCTCCATGATCATCCTGTCACCGCATGACACCATGATCTCCATCATCGTGTCTTCATGAAGTTGTCACGCCAACGACTACTTCTACTTCTATGGCTAACGCGCTTAGCAATAAAGTAAAGTGAGTTACATGGCGTACTTCAATGACACGCAGGTCATACAAAATAAAGACAACTCCTATGGCTCCTGCCGATTGTCATACTCATCGACATGCAAGTCGTGATTCCTATTACAAGAACATGATATCATACATCACAATATATCATCATTCATCACAACTTGGCCATATCACGTCACATGACAATTGCTGCAAAAACAAGTTAGACGTCCTCTAATTGTTGTTGCATCTTTTACGTGGCTGCAATTGGGTTCTAGCAAGAACGTTTTCTTACCTACGAATAACCACAACGTGATCTTGTCAACTTCTATTTACCCTTCATAAGGACCCTGTTCATCGAATCCGCTCCAACTAAAGTAGGAGAGACAGACACCCGCCAGCCACCTTATGCAACTAGTGCATGTTAGTCGGTGGAACCGGTCTCACGTAAGAGTACGTAAGGTTGGTCCGGGCCGCTTCATCCCACAATACCGCGGAAGCAAGAAACGACTAGTAACGGCAAGTAAGTTGACAAGATCCACGCCCACAACAAAATTGTGTTCTACTCGTGCAAAGAGAACTACGCATAGACCTAGCTCATGATGCCACTGTTGGGGAACGTTGCAGAAAATTAAAATTTTCCTACGGTTTCACCAAGATCTATCTATGAGTTCATCTAAGCAACGAGTCACGAGAGAGAGTTTGCATCTACATACCACTTGTAGATCGAGTACGGAAGCGTTCGAGGGAGTGGTGATGATGAAGACGTTCCCAACGTGATTCCGATCACCGATGACCAAAGTGCTGAAAGGACAGCACCTCCGTGTTCAACACACGTACGGGACGATGGCGTCTCCTCCGTCTTGATCCAGCAAGGATGAAGGAGAGGTTGAGGAAGACAACTCCAATGGCAGCACGACGGCGTGGTGCAATTTGTCTGAGAGGTTCTCCCACAGGCTTCGCCAAGCTCACACGGAGAAAGAGAGGAGTTGGGGAGGGAGGGCTGCACCTTCAATTGTCTCTGCACCCTCCCTCACCCCTCTATATATAGGAGAGAGGGGAAAGGGGGCCGCCCTCTAGGGAAAACCTAGGGGGGGCGGCCAAGGAGAGGAGGAAAGGGGTGGCTTGCCCCCAAGCCAAGGGGCGCCCCTTTTCCCTTAGGGTTTCCCTTCCCAAGCCCTAGCCGATGGGCCTAGGTGGGAGGCGCGCCCAGCCCACCGGGGCTGGCTCCCTCTCCCACTTAGCCCATGTGGCCCTCCGGGAGGGGTGCCCCCGGTGGACCTCCGGAAACCTCCCGGTGGCCCCGATACTTTACCAAGCATGCCCCAAACTTTCCGAGTCCGCTTAACCACTTTCCATATATAAATCTTTACCTCCGACCATTCCAGAACTCCTCGTGACGTCCGGGATCTCATCCAGACTCAACAACATTCGGTAATCACATACTTGTCTTCCTAATAACCCTAGCCTCACCGAACCTTAAGTGTGTAGACCCTACGGGTTCGGGAGACATGCAGACATGACCGAGACTACCTCAAGTCAATAACCAACAGCGGGATCTGGATACCCATGTTGGCTCCCACATGCTCCTCGATGTTGTCATCGGATGAACCACGATGTCAAGGGTTCAAGCAACCCCGTATTCTATTCCCTCTGTCAGACGGTATGTTACTTGCCCGAGACTCGATCGTCGGTATCCCAATACCTCGTTTAGTCTCGTTATCGGCAAGTCACTTTACTGCATACCGCAATGCATGATCCGTGACCGGACACTTGATCACTTTGAGCTCATTATGATGATGCATTACCGAGTGGGCCCAGGATGATACCTCTCGTAATACGGAGTGACAAATCCCAGTCTCGATCCGTGTCAACCCAATGGTCACTTTCGAGATACCGTAGTGCACCTTTATAGTCACCCGCCGTTGCCAGGACGTTTGATACACCCAAAGCACTCCTACGGTATCCGGAATTGCACGATCTCATGGTCTAAGGAAGAGATACTTGACATTGGAAAAGCTCTAGCAAAACGAACTACACGATCTTGTGCTATGCTTAGGATTGGGTCTTGTCCATCATGTCATTCTCCTAATGACGTGATCCCGTTGTCAATGACATCCGATGTCCATAGTCGAAACCATGACTATCTGTTGACCAACGAGCTAGTCAACTAGAGGCTTACTAGGACGTATTGTAGTCTATGTATTCACGTGTATTACGATTTCCGGATAATACAGTTATAGCATGAATAAAAGACAATCATCATGAACAAGGAAATATAATAATAATGCTTTTATTATTGCCTCTAGGGCATATTTCCAACAGAGATGACCGAAGGCCGAACTAGGGAAGGGGTTTTGGTGGTGGCAGATTGTGGTGGAATTGGTGTTGTGGTTGTAGTGACAGAAAAAGGAAAAGTATTTTCATCGAATGTGACATGACGAGAGAGAATGATACGACCAGAAGATGGTTCGAAACAATGATATCCTTTGTGATCATCAGAAAGACCAAGGTGAATGCAAGGTAGTGAGCGTGGTTCTAGTTTGTTGGAGGCGGTAGAGGCGATGTTGGGAAAGCATAGACAGCCAAAAAACACGCAGAAAAGAATAGTCGGGGTGGGAGAGAAAAGAGATTGGAAAGGCGAATAAAGAGGGCAAGTTTTAGTTGGTCGAATATTAAGAAGGAGTGTGGCGGTGCGAAGGGCTTCAACCCAAAAGCGGGAAGGAAGAGAGGCTTGTAAAAGCAATGTGCGAAGAACATCATTAATAGAGCGAAGACAACGTTCGCTTTACCATTTTGAGAAGATGTATAAGGGCATGAAAAGCGAAGAAGAATGCCTTGGGAGAGAAAGAAGGTGCGGTTTTGGGTGTTATCAAATTCACGACCGTTATCACATTGAATAAATCAATTGGCAAGCCAAAGTGTGTGATTACATATTGTCGAAAGTTGAGAAAGATTGCAGGTACTTCAGATTTAGCGGAGAGGTAAGGTCCAAGTATAGTGAGAATAATCATCCAAGATCACAAGATAATATTTATAACCAAAAACACTAGGGACTGGGAGGTCCATAAATCACAGTGAAGTAACTCAAAAGGAAAAGTACTAATGGTAGTAGAGGTTTCAAAAGGTAATCTAACATGTTTGCCGCATTGACATGCATTACGAGAGAGGGATTATGGGGACTGCTAGAACTAGGGATACAAAATTCTTGGAGTAAAGACGTCAAAGTGTTTTTGCTGGGATGACCGAGGCGACGATGCCATAGATCAACGGATCGAGCATGGCACGAGGGTGGATGTGGGCGCCATGAAGAGGATAAAGATCGCCCGTGCTATTGTACCGAAGCGAGGACCGCCCCGTTGTCGATTCTTCACAGACAAACCAAAAGGGTCAAAGGCCAGGATAACTTTGTTGTCAATGCAAAATTGTCTAACAGAAATAAGATTTTGATGATGGAAGGAACCACAAGAATATTGCGGAGAAGAAAATTGGCATGAGAGGAAGGGATGTAAGAGTGACGGTGCATGAAACAGGATGGTGGAGCCATCGCCAATGATGATAGTGGAAAAGGAAGGAAAACAAGCTGACAATAAATTCATATTTGAAGACATATGCATTGATGCACCAGAATCGAAAATCCAATCCGCATTACCTCGTCGTTGAGGACAAAATTGTTCATGGCGTTGATGAAGGCGGCTTGGTCCCAAGACGGCTATTGGGGAGGAGCAGAGGGGCCAGGAGCTTGCATGTTGGCGTGGGGATAGCGGATGGGTAGTATGCGATTGGGGCCTGCATGTTGCCGTAGAAGACCGGCATGGTGTTGGAGGCGACGGCGGTCCTGGCGTCTTTGGTAGGCGGAGTGGGAGTGGCGAACACGCCCAATATGCGACCCTATCCAAAAGGAACACGAAGGTCCCACCAAGGATAGACCCGCATATTGAAACGCTTTTGCAAGGTGGATATCATTACATCAACATTACATAATAGATGGGGATACATACATAAGGCACAAATGCCACAAGAATACATCAACAACATATACAAGATCCACATCCGACTACGGATGAAACATAAATGAAACTCAAACGACATCCACCTGCTAGCCCAGGCTGCCGACCGAACCTATCCCCGATCGAAGAAGCGGAAGAAGAACTCCAAAACAAGCAAGCATCGCTCTCGCGTCATGATCATCGCATGAACCTGTACACTGCAACTGGTGGTGTAGTAATCTGTGAGCCACGAGGACTCAAAGAATCCCATTACCATGGGTATCAAGACTAGCAAAGCTTAATGGGAAAGGAAGGGGTAAAGTGGTGAGGATGCAGCAGCGACTAAGCATATATGGTGGCTAACATACACAAATGAGGCGAGAAGAGAAACAAAGGAACGGTCGACAACTAGTAATGATCAAGAAGTGATCCCGAACTCCTACTTACGTCGACATAACTCGAAACCGTGTTCTCCTTCGATCAACCCCAAAAAGAGACACTCACGTTACGCTTTACGGTTGGTGTATTTTAATTAAGATCAACCGGGTTTTCTACAACCGGACATTAACAAATTCCATCTGCCACATAACCGCGGGCACGGCTTTGAAAGTTTATACCTGCAGGGTGTCCCAACTTAGCCCATGATAAGCTCTCGCGATCAACGAAGGATATTCCTTCTCCCCGGGAAGACCCGATCAGTCTCGGAATCCCGGCTACAAGACATTTCGACAGCAATAAAACAAGTCCAGCAAAGCCGCCCGATGCGCCGACAATCCCGATAGGAGCTGCACATATCTCGTTCTCAGGGCAACACCGGATAAGCGAAGCGTACAGGAACCAACGTAACCCATGTTGCCAAGGGATGGTCCCGCACGGTGCTCTAGTTTGGACCAGCACTTAGACAAGCATTGGCCCGGGGGGCTGAATAAAGATGACCCTTGGGTTAATTACTCCCAAGGGAAATATAGGTGGTGGTGAGGCAAATGGAAAAACCAATGTTGGGCCTTGCTGGAGGAGTCTTATTCAAAGCGAACTGTCAAGGGGGTCCCATAAATCACCCGACCGCGTTAGGGACGCAAAATCCGGGAACATAATACCGATATGACGGAAACTAGGGCGGTAAGAGTGGAACAAAACACCAGGCATAAGGCCGAGCCTTCCACCCTTTACCAAGTATATAGATGCATTAATTAGATAAGATATATTGTGATATGCCAACAAGTAAACATGTTCCAACAAGGAACAACATCTCCATGTTCCAACAAGGAACAAACTTCATCTTCACCTGCAACTAACAACGCTATAAGAGGGGCTGAGCAAAGCGGTAACATAGCCAAACAACGGTTTGCTGGGAAGGGTGACAACGAGTTAGAGGTTCATGGCCATTTGGGATGGCTTGATAAACAGGTAATAGGTAGCGCATCATAGCGATAGAACGAAGCAACTAGCATAGCAATGATAGTAGTGAGATCCAGGGTAGCGGTCATCTTGCCTGAAATCCCGCAAGGAAGAAGAACGAGTCCATGAAGAAGACGAACGGATGAAGCCGAACCAAGCGTGAGCGAACGAATCCTCACGATCGCAAGCGAAACAGGAACTAACAAGAAGAAGCACACAACATAGTAAACACACCACACATGAACATGACAAGATGCACAACGAACATGATGCATGACAAATCTAGATGAAGCTACTCATGGCAAGAGATGATGCAAACAAGAGCAACACATCAAGGCAAGTTTAAATGAGGCCGGAAACAACATATAACAATTCCGGTAAGTCCTCATATGCAAATTTAGAAATTGGTCCAGATCTGAATAAACATTATGTTCAAGTTGTTAAACAGCAAGTTAAGATGCGCCACGATGATCTACACGAAATTCTTGTCAAGTTACATATAAAGTTCATTTAATTCGGAGCTACGGCCTAGAAGATATGAGCAAAACAAGTTGAACATGGCATTGATGCAAAATGCATACAAACATTAAGCAAACACCTCAAAACAAGGATGCAACATGATAATATGAAACTACATGCAAAATCAAGCAAGTATCATATAGAGCACACTCAAAACGAAGCAACGGTTCAACACATACACTCTATACAAGTCATAGCAACAATCTGTCCAAAACAGCAAGTAGGCATATTGCAAGCATCAAAACAACAAGCTACCGCATCTCAATATGAAAACAAAAGGCATGGGCATGATGTACAGGTAAAGCATTACAAAACATGAACACTGAGCTATCTCTAGAAATCACTAGAACATGCTCAAAATGACATGGCAAGATTGCAAATAATAACAGTTTCAGGCATTGGCAGAAATAACATCGGGTTGCAATGTTTAGAGCCATGAAACAACATGTTACAGGAACTTATCATGGCAAGACAAGGCATGTCATGAATCTACACAAAGCATAGAACAAAAGTCCCTTACTGACCATAAGCCAAAAAGGATCAGAAAATATGATGGCACCCATGTAAACATGGCAAGTTATATTACAGATTCATACATGGCAGGAACAACGATAAGTAGGCATGTTGGTGAGCTTGAACCACTCACCACAGAGCAATAAAAGGCATGGAAAGGCAACCAACAGTAAGAAGACATGGCATAGAAGCTATACATGGCAAGAACAACATCATAGGGTGCAAGGATCAACTACAACAACCTTGGCAAAATTGAATAACATGTAAACAATCTGCCAGGAAACATTTTATAGCAAAAGTAGAGCTCGATTGACTCAAGCTATGGCACTCCATAATTGCAAACAAGGCATGGATGGATAGAGCAAGACATGTAGAACAAAACATCCTTACTGAAGTATCTCAAAATATGCATGGATATCTCTGTAGCATCAAGTTAACATGGCATAGAAATATCAGCAGAACAGGGCTGAAATCAGCAACAACAAGACACCTAGTTTGCATGCTTGTGCTAGTCACCACATTGATCACAAAAATACATGGCATATACCCCTGTAAAGATGGCATGTCATATTACAAAACACATGTAGGACTCAAGGTCATAGGGTGCACACATCAATCATGGCAAAAATGACAAAAGTGCATGTTCTGTTAAGAAACAGAAACTAACATCACATAGCACTCTTGCAACAGCATTTCGGGCATCAAGATGAGCTCAAATGAAAATGATGCAATGAGATGAAATGATCTACTCTTCGATACAAACATTTTGACATATTACACGCACAAAACGGAGCAATATGCAGAGAGTTACGATGTGATGAAAATGCAATAAAAATGCAACAATTTCGGGGACTTTAGATGAATTTTAGAGGGGGGGAGAAGTCAACCCTTGGCACGGATAACGAGGCGGCGGCGGATCTCGCGGATCATGGCGCCTGTGGTCGAAGAGGGCGGGCGACGGGAGGAGGCCGGCCGGCTCGGGGAGGTCGCCGCCGGGCGGCGGAGGAGACAGCCGGAGGAGCTCGAGCTCCGGCGAGGGAGACCTGGCTGGCGGCGAGGCGAAGGGCGCCGGGCGGAGCTCGGGGGGGCGGGCGATGCGGCTAAGGGGCGGCGGCGGAAGGCGGCGAGGAGGAGGAGGTGGCGGCGCTTGAGGCGCCGAGGGCGCGGAGGCTTCTGGCGGGCGACGGCGGGGCTCGCCGGCCGGGCGCCCGGGCGAGGAGGCGCGGCCGGGCGGCGGCGGGCGGCGCACGGTCTCTGCGGGCGGCGGTTCGGGCCCATGGGACGGGACTGGCCGAAGCGGGCGGGCAGGCAGGGGAGAGAGAGGCGGTGAGGTGGCGCGCCGTGGTTGGAGGAGAGCGGCGGCGGGTGACGTGGCGCCCCGGATTGGTCCGGCGGCGTGGAGGCGGCGGTGGGCGTGTCCGCCGCCGGGCGGATATGTCTGTGGCGCGGGAGGAGTTTGCTAGGGTTTGGACTGCGCGAAAAATCCGGGAGGGGCACACGATTTATAGGTAGAGGGAGCTAGGAGACTCCAAATGAGGTGCGGTTTTCGCCACGCGATCGTGATCGAACGACCGAGAACATGGAGGGAGTTAGGTGGGTTTTGGGCCACTTTGAAAGGGTGTTGGGCTGCAATACAAAAGAGGCTTTTGCGGTTACCGGTTAACCGTTGGAGTATCAACGCCCCAAATGATCCGAAACTTGACAGCGGTCACGGTGCTATACCAAGGCCGCTTGACAAACCTCGGTCCATTTCGAGACCGTTTAACACCCGCACATGAAAAGAGGTAAAAGGGGCGCCGGAGACATAGGAGTGCGGATTGCAAAACGGACAACGGGAAAATGCTCGGATGCATGAGACGAACACGTATGCAAAATGAAATGCACATGATGACATGATAAAATGCAGATGATGACATGGCAAAGTGCAACACGCAAGCAAATGACATGGCAACGACGGCGAATAATCGGAAGACACTGGCGATCGAATCCGGGCGTTACAGCGGTGTACGCGTCGCCGCGGCTCGGGTCCAAGGAGTCCCGGAGAGCCGGTGGCTGGACGAAGACCGGGCTCCACGTGCCGTGCACGCAGGAGGGGCACCATCTGGCGAGGGGCCGACCAAGGCATCGACCAAGCTCGGACGAGGCCATCCAAGGATCATCTTGAGGAGGCCATGACGACGAGCTGGTGGCGGGAGCGGTGGATGACGGGTCAGGGGGAGGTGTTTGGGTAGTTGTAGAGGAAGAGGTAGGTGATGGGGCCGCGGCGCGGAACTCGCCATGGAGAAGAGGGCTGAATCGGCCGGGCGGCGGGCGCGGGTGGCGGAGCCATACCAGTCTGGAAAACCTAGGCGTCGATACCATGATAGATTGAGATATTGGAGAAGTAATTGTTGTATTGATTGGGGCCTCAAGGGCTGTTTATATAGATTACAAAGCTTGGGCTCCAAGACTAGACTAATAGAGATAGATTACAATACGAATAGACTTTATACTCTAAGACTCTTTACTCCCATACGCAAACAACCTACTTACTCGGGTATGTGCTTCTGTCACTCACGCCACCCACCATAAGCAAATCATGAACATATTGCAAACCCTACAATGGGGTTCCCTCACGCTTGCGCGACACTGAGAGCACCATAAGACAACACCAATAATAAAACATGCAACTCAAACCAATCACGATCATCAATTAACCCATAGGACAAAACGGATCTACTCAAACATCATAGGATAGCCATACATCATTAGGAAATAATATATAGCATTGAGCACCATGTTTAAGTAGAGATTATAGCGGGTAAAAGAGGGGATACACCGCTGCATAGAAGGGGGAAGAGTTGGTGATGACGGCGGTGAAGTTGTTGGTGTAGATTGCGGTGGCGATGATGGCCCCGACGACGTTTCGGCGCCACCGGAAGCGAGGGGGAGAGAGCCCCCTCCTTCTTCTTCTTCTTCCTTGACCTTCTCCCTAGGTGGGAGAAGGGTTCTCCCTCTGGTCCTTGGTCTCCGTGGCGTGGGAGGGGCGAGAGCCCCTCCGAGATTGAATCTGTCTCTCTATCTCTCTCTGTTTCTGCGCTCCTGATTCTGGCCCTTCACCGTTTCTTAAATTCCCGGAGATCCGTAACTCGATTGGGCTGAATTTTGGACACGATCTCTATCCGAAATTAGCTTTCTTGGCGAAGAAGGGCACCAACCGCCTTACGGGTGGCCACGAGGGCCAGGCGCGCTGACTCCACAGGCGCGCCCTGCCTCGTGGGCCCCTCGGGCATCGTCTCGCGTTGATTCTTCTTTCTAAAAATCATAAATATTCTAAAAAAAATCTCCGTCAGTTTTATCCCGTTTGGACTCCGTTTGATATGGATTTTCTGAAACAAAAAATGCAACAAACAGAACCGACCATTGAGCCTTTGGATCAATATGTTAGTCCTAAAAATAGTATAAAAAGTTGCCAAAAGTATATGAAAGTTGTAGAATATTGGCATAAAAAAATAAAAAATTATAAATACGACAGAGACGTATCAGGCGATCTTCGATTTCTCTCTAATATGGCACTCCGCTGGAGAGAGGAACCTTCATCTTCAACCCCTACATCAACCCTTGCAATAAGAGACTGATAAATTTGATGGTAGATAGGCTCTTGTGCCAGATACAAGAAGTCTCATGTGCTTCTTTGAATGTATTGTTCCTCTCAAGCAACCCCGCAATAAGATACAAGAAGTCTCCTGTACCATAACACACCTAATACAGTTGCCAATTGTATAATGCACTAGTTTTGGTGAAGGGACTGATGAATTTGATGGTAGATAGGTAATATGGAGCTGGCGAACCTCAAAGTCAAAGTGGAATAGGAAGAGTAGGGGGAGACGGTAGTGCGGACGGGAGGGATGAGAATGGGGCAGGCTAGGGTTGCCTTGCCGTCGGGCTTAAATAACCAGACTTTGTCCGCCAAGAATGCATCTTCACCTAAACCAAAGGAGGCGTCTATCGGACCGCCGGGTGCAATTTTCTATCTAGCGGTGACTGGGTAGGCCGCCTAGACTTTTGGGAGGGGGAGGATATGGGGTTCCGGTTGTAGATGCTCTAAGCATTAGTGCCAAAAAACTTGATTTAATTTAGAAAATGAGACCTATGGTCTTTAGTGGCTTATTTTTACCCAAATGATAAGTGGCACACATGTGGCACAAAGCACACTAGCCCTGTCCTTTTTTAGAACTAAAGTTATCATTCAAAAAAGAAAAAACAACAAAAAACTAAAACTTGTCATCCGATAAGGAAATTGCCATGCTTGACAACTAAAATGGACATCCTCGATTGCATCACTAAACTTGCTATCAAAAACTTTCATAGTTGCCATGTGTTTGTGCCACACGTATACCACTTATGAAGGTCGTATTTTTTTATAGAAGAAGCACCTGAGACATACATCGCCGAGTCTAGGACTGGAATGTTGGTGGGTAAAGCTGGCCAAATAGGCCGGTCTTAATGTGCTGGCTCAATAGCCTGCGTGCCCGGCCGGTGATGGTCCTGGCCTGCCTAGGGCCATGCCTAGGCTGTGAGGTTGGGCACGACTGCCGACACGACACACCTTTTTTGTTTTTATTTTTAAATCTTATACAAACCAATAGGCTTAACATAAGTCTAAACAGACCAATAGGTCGAATTTTACGCAGGCTGGCATGCCAAACAAGCTGCCGTGCCGGCCCGTACATAGAGGCTGTGCCGGGCAAGGGATGGCAACACTCTTACCGGCCCAGCACATCCTGTGTACTTGCCGTGCCTGACCCACATAATCTTGGCCGGCCCGGCTCATTTGGGCAGGCCTGCTGGTTGGCCAGCGAGCCCACCTGCTCTCCTAGCCACTCGAGTAGGTGGCCAAACGGGTCGGGATAGCTGGGCTGGCCTGGTAGCACGGCCGACATGGCACGACCCAGTCACGGCACGACACGTGCTAAATGGTCCCGGCCCGGCATGCCAAGGGCCGTGCCTGGGCCTGGAGGCGGAGCACGCGGGCCGGCACGACACGACCCGGTTTATGATTTTTATTTTTTTATATATCTCTATATGGCCCAATAGGTAAAAATAAGCTAAAAACGCCCCGTGCACCAGATAGCAGGCAGATTAGTGGGCCTGGCGTGCCGGTGGGCCAGCCCGATTAACAGATGGGCCGTGCCTGGGCTGCAGGCTGCGGCACACGGGCCGACACGGCACGGCCCGTATAATAATCGTGTCTCGGCGGGCCGGGCCGTGCCAGGCACGATTAGGATGGGCCGTGCCGTGCCGGGCCGGGCCGGCCCGTTTGGCCAGCTATGCACCCGAGCGACGAAATTTCAAATTTCAAGCATATAAAGCTTTCCTCCCCCAACCCCCCTGCAGTGCTAGCTCGCGTTCAAAATTCAAAATCTCGGAGCAGAAGCAGACCATTCTTCCTCTTCCTCCCCCACCCACGCGACTCAGAGCAAGGTGGCCATGAGGAAGGCGCCCGCGGCGGCCGCCAAGCCCAAGCCGAGGGCCAGGGGAAGCCCAAGCCCAAGCCCAAGCCCAAGCCCAGCCCCGACTCCCTCCTCTCCGGCGCCTCCTCGCCGTCCGGCGCCAGCGACGGGTCTCCCTCCCCCTCTCCCGTCGCGCTCGGCCGCGGCCTCCTCTCCGCCTCCAAGCCCAAGCCTAGGGCCAGGGCCAGGGCCAAGCCCAAGGGGAAGGCCAGCCCCGACTCCCTCTCCGCCCCCTCCTCGCCGTCCGACGCCAGCGGCGGGTCCCCTCCCCCTCCCCCGTCAAAGTCGGCCGCGGCGGCTTCCTCTCGCCCGCCTCGCTGCTGACGCCCAAGGCCAGATCCCCCCTCACCGCGGCGGCCACGTCCACGCCGGCCTCCGTCGGCGACCTCAGGAGCCTCGCCGCCTCGGGCCTCGACTCGCTCAAGCGCCGCCTCGACGCGCTCCACGCCGACAACGCCCGTGACCTCGAGGCCTCCCACTCCCGGATCTCCAAGCGCATCAAGGTGACTCACCACCTCTCTCATCACCTTTTGCCATCCATCCTTAGCGCGTCGATCGATCGATCCTGAGATGTGGTGTGATGAGGTGTGCTCTTCACTTCAGATGCAGACGCAGAGCTGCGTGCAGATGGCGGAGGAGGCGGAGAAGGAGCATAAGAAGATGCTCGACAACTACTCCCACCAAGCCGATGAGATGAAGGTACGCTTCTCCTTCAATTCGATCCATGTTTGATCGAGTGCTGGTCGTAGGTATCTCTGAATTTCGTGTGGATTTGAAGCCTGAAATTGCGGTTCTCCGTGTGGATTCGTTGCAGGCATCGTACAAGAAGTTGATGACAGATGTGCAGTCGTCTTCGTCTCGTGGTACTGCAGAGACATCTATCTTCTGAATTTTACTTCATCTCAGTCTTCAATTCAAGCCACTATGACAGTGGTTTATCGTTTAGTAGTACTAACTTGGTTCACAATGGTCAGTGTGCAAGGTGACCCTCCCTGAGATGGCAAAGTCCGTGGCCAGAGCTATCGACGGCTTGCGCAGTCGCTACAACATCCCAGCTACAACAGCTTAGCATACAGTTTCTGCTACGCCTCTGAATTGGTAATCACCTCTCCTTTTCGAAATTGACATATGAGGGTTTGGTCATATTCAGTATATTTGCATGAATGTACGAGTGTTTGTCATGAAAATCAGAGGTGTAGTATCTATGTTGGCTTAGATATCCAGACACTTATTTCAGTTGGAATTAGAAGCATCGATCATGGGTTTCAAACTAATATCCAGAAATTCATGTTCTAAATGCACAGGTTTTATTATGTATTAGACTTGTATGAGTCGGTCATATTTCAAAAATATGTTCCTCTGCGTGTGCTAGCTGTACTTTTTTGTGCTACTTCTTTCCATCTTAATTTATTTGGGTGTAATTACATAATAATTGCAGTTATTCCAACAAATCCTGTCATGTGAATACTATTGGCTAAGCCAATAAGCTATCAATCTTCCTCTGATTCCATTGTGTTTGTGTTGTTTACATTCTTTCTTCAGCAACTAGTATCAGTCATAACATCAAGGACGGAGCAGAGATCACTAGAGCCTGTCATAATAATATACCAGAGATAGTAGTAGTTGTTTACAGGTTACCAAGTGTTGCAGTTCATTGTATATGCAGTTCTAGTAGCAGTCATAATATATCAAGGACGGATAAGAGATCATCTCCTTTCAGAAGGTTTTGCTTGCTTGGTTGATTAGTGTTCTTGTGTAGAACAGTTCATTGTACAATGGGTGTTTCCAATCCACGCAAACATCCACAATGTCATAGATGCTGGCTTGGATATTCCAGACACTTGTTTCAGTTCGAATTAGAAGCATCGTGGGTTTCAAACTAGTATCCATAAATTGGGGGTCTAAATGCACACGTTTTAGTATGTATTAGACTTGTATGAGTTGGTTATACTTCGAAAACCTGTTCCTCTGTGTGTTCTAGATGTAGTACTTGTTTGTGCTACTTCTTTCCATCTTAAATTATTTGGGTGTAATTACATGATAATTGCCGCCATTCCAAGAAATTCTGTCATGCGAATACTATTGCTAAACAAGTAAGCTATCTCCATCACGCATTCAGTTAGGAAATCTTTCTCTGATTCCATCGTGTTTGTATTTTTACATTCTTTTTGCAACATTTGCTTCTCATGTTCCCCTTTAATTTTATCAAAACTGGACCATATGTACAGAAATCATGTGCCATATATGTTTACTTCTATATGCCGATATCCATCTTCTTGTTTGGCTTTCCTTACACAGTTGTCCCTCTTGCTTGTGGTAACCTTTACGTAGCTGAATCTTTTCTGTATTATCTGTAACAGGTACATGCCCTTCTCCAGATCAACCTGGCTGCTGAATTCCTGGACTCATGGCAGCAGAAAACTCGCACATTTGTCAATAACAACTGTCACACTTACTATCATACACTTCTTGCTACAGTCTCTTCGTCAGCTACGTCAAAACTCGTTACGTTCAGTCCAATATATGGGGCTCGTAAGCTACGTCAAAACTTCTGGTTGTACCTAGGGTTGGATTATGCTATGAACATTCTTTATACCTTGTATTATACGAATTGCCGTCAGTCGGTCGATTAATCCGTTGGATATCGGAAGTTTGCTGAGTTTGTTCTGTCGTGTCTTAGCATCTTTCTTTCTTCCTCGTTTCTTTCTTCCTGGTTTACATGCGCTCTTCACTCAGAACTTGGTTGCTGTGAACTGAAGTATCTAGCCGGGGACTAGTCACCGTTTAATCTGATTCATCTAGAGAAGCTTGTGAGATCACTTTTTCAGATGTTTTGGACATTTTTGGAAGGATTCGTTTGGAACTGGGTGTACCCTCAGCTCCAAGAATTCTCTTATGGCTTACCGTCGTTGTTTCTGTGGCATCTGTGATGTGTTCCTTCTGGCTATGAGTGTCAGTATAGACTGTACTGATATGGTTCTATGATACAATCTTGGTACACTGAATCTTCATAGATCGCTTATTTGATATGAATTTGCCGCATACTTGTGTGAAGCTAGAGGAGTGTTTGACAAGAACAATAATGATTCATGGCTGAAACCGATGATGAACAATTATTGTTCAGATCGACTGCAAACTGGACCTACATATTTCAGGTCTGCCGATGATGTTGCGTCAAGACTTGCGGTGCTCCAGTATGAATGGATACAAGCAATCAAGATGGCATAATCGTATCACCATTGGAATTCCATTATTTTTCTCAGTTTGAAGAGAAATGTGGTCAAACTGACACAATGTATTTAATCAAGTTGCGTACCTATTATCCAGAGACAGATGAAAAAAGAACCAACATATCTATCTTGATCCAGGAGAGCACACCTGAGCATGACCAAGAGCAAAATAACATTCTAACAACAACAAAAATGCCTTTGCTCAAAGAGCATGACCAAGAGCAAAATAACATTCTAACAACAACAAAAATGCCTTTGCTCAAAGAGCATGACCAAGAGCAAAATAACATTCTAACAACAACAAAAATGCCTTTGCTCAAAGAGCATGACCAAGAACAAATCGCTCATCTGAGCGATGCCATCTGTGCATCTTAACCATGCCAAAGCTAAAGTAAATTTGGGAGGCAGGGAGGAACAATTATAAATAGTCAGTTCTAATACCATAGATAGATATCATTACATAGTTCAGGGCACTACCAAGATGATCACGACATCACAACAATAACAAGCACCAAATGAACGACATGTTAGACCGGCAGTACAAATAAAAAGAGCAAAGAACAAAAAGGCATGCCAAGGGAAAAGCCAAACAGGAGTCATGACCATTCAGACATGCTTCTGAGGCTGGGGTAGAACTGGGATAGAAAGCTTGACTCTTGCATTGATCACTTATCGTAATGGATTACTGTTACAAGGGCGTTTACACCTGACATAACAACATAGTGACAACTACTGAAGACAGAGTGACGACTAAACTGAAGGCAAATACAACATAGCTTAAGGTAAACTAGAAGAGGAAGAAGAGACCCTCGGAGGGTCTAGTGGCGCCGGTGAGCTGCTTTTTTCTTTCTTTCGGAAATATGGTTGAAACCTCCGACCTCTGCATCGATAGATGTACACAATTATCTTAATTAAATTATTCAATAAAGGTGTGACTACAACATACAGCCAACAAGATGAAGCCATCACTCCACACCTACAAACTTGACAATGGGATGTCATCACGCCCCCACCATCTAGAACCGGGGTCATCGTTGAGCCGACTGCATGACGTACCAAGCGCACATATCCGGCCCAGCAGACCCTAAGCGTGTATCATATGCACACGCTTCCAAAGCTGCCACCACCATCGAGCAGCTAACCCACCTCCATGGTAGAGATCCACACTATCCTTTCCCATCCAGCCGTCGATGCCGCCACGACCCCAAACAGCACCGCTGCCCTGTGCTCGTCGATCAAGACGCATTCGTCGCCAAGACTCTGCTGCACCATGATGCCAAGACCCTCCGCATCGATGCAGTAAATGCCATGTCACTCCACCTCGTGATGACTCAAGAAAGCATCTACTCCAAAATGATGCCTCAAGAGGGATAACAACCTGATAGCACCGCCATCATTCAATCTGGGAGATTCAGATCAAGGTTTTTTTGTCGGAATAGCCCGAGCGAGGAGATAATCACTGCATTGACGATGCCTTCAATAAGGTAATGACACATAGACACCATCATTGTCCGCCATGACCAAAGTCCGAGCTCGGTTTACAATGTTGTCCACTTCTCCCCAACCCACAGCCAGTTGGATCGCCACTAATTCGCATAGGTCGGCTGCACGATGATGACAGAACTGGACGGGATCTAGATCCGCGGCCCACCGCCAACAATCATCACCAAGCAGGATAGCCCACCAGAGCACGCCCATCACAAGCCATGGAGGCAACAGCCACCGCCCATGGCCACCTGACAAGTCGAGACGGTGGCCAATTTGGGCGGCGAGATGCATGCTCACCTGTGTTGGGGAATAGGGTGGCGGAGAAGGAGCTCATCGAAGCGAGGCAGAGTAGCAGCTCGTTTGAGTGAGTGAGGCAACACGAGGGCGGAGGGTCAAGCCATGTCAGGGTTGTGCTTGTCCGCGACCAGGACAGGAGGGGAGCTGGAGCTAGAGGCCATGGCGTGAGGTTTCGGTGAACGGAGGTGAGCGAGCTCGATCGCAGGAGGCAGGATATAAGGAGTCATGGTGCTAAGATGGATGAGTTAGACGGAAGCGGAGCTTGCCTACAGGGAGCCAGGCCTGACGTCACGTGTGTTGTTTTTTCCTTTTTTTTTGTATTAGAAAAAAATACTAAATACATATATTCTGAAAAAAATTATTTTAGTTAGTTTTTAAAAGTGCTCATGGCACATTTAGAAAATATTCATGTAGTGTAA
Organism: Aegilops longissima; assembly: GCA_021605205.1. Classification (NCBI taxonomy): domain Eukaryota; kingdom Viridiplantae; phylum Streptophyta; class Magnoliopsida; order Poales; family Poaceae; genus Aegilops; species Aegilops longissima. Next base: position 754,913,245 of record CM038679.1, read on the forward strand.
AAAGGTTTGGTCATGAAAAATGTTTGTATCAAAAAAAGTCCGACATTAAAAAAATGTTCGCACGTTTCAAGAAAATGCACGTGACATTTCTGAAAAAAGTTACACAATTTTTTTGTGCAATTTAGAAAACTATATTCCATACCATTAAAATACATGTACATTACCGCTAAGAAGAGCAACGAACAAATTACGTGTCAAGGTAAAAGGAATACATAAATCATGACCATTCAGACATGGCCTGTGGAGAATGGAGGCTACAAAGTCTACTCATCTTTTTGCGTCTCATGACCTATATTTGGAACGATGCTTTTTTGGAGGCGGTGGCGAGTAAGCGGCATGCAATACTCACTCTTTCCAATGGTCATAGTATGGTTTTTGTTGAAAATGACCAGCAACTCACGCTGGTTTAGCAAAGCCATGTCGTTCAACGACTGTGCAGTTGACTCACTGCCTCCCGTAATGTCAGCGACACCATAAGGACGCCAGTGCATGTTTCGATGATGGCGGACTGGTCCTGAACAATCTATCTATTATATATAAAAAGTTAATAAAATTACCCACCAATGCCATTATAATTATACCCAAAGATGAGGTTTCACTCCATGCAACTAAACTTAGGGCGTGCGCTGATTAATTTTTTTTTGGAGAGAACGTGCGACTGATTCCATATGTATATTAGACTAGCACATATGCCCGTGCGTTGCAACGGGAGATAAAATAGTATGCATTTAAAGTCAGTGAGAATTATATGTGCAAGGAAAACCCTATGTGCACATGAAAAATGAACATTTAGCTTCTAAAGCCGCTGCGTGTGAAGGAATCAATCCGCTATTTATCCATTCATTGATCGAGGGCATTTAAGAGTTTTGTTACGTTATCATACCTCAGATAAGGCCCATGAGTTATTCAATCTACTTTTCTTTCAATTCTTTCAATCAAGGGATTTTAAGATATGAAGTTTCTAAATATTCTAGAAAACATGAACATTTTTGAAAATACGGCATAGTTTTTCGAAAATTATGTACACTTTAAAAACACTAACAAAATATGAAAGGAACATCTTCTTAAATCCACAAACATTTTCTGAAAACACCAACTTTTTATTAAAACAATAACATTATTTGACTTTATGAACATTTTTCAAAAACGGGAACAAGTGTTGAAAATTCGTAAGGTTATTAGAGAATATGTATCTTTTATACAAAACATTATTTTTAATTATGAAAATTTGAATAAATATTAATATTATCCGATTTTGGAGCATTTTTAAATGCCATTTTCTTTTAGACATCGAACAATTTTGAAGAATAATAATTTTTGGAAAAAATGGGTAACTTTTTTCAAGTTTCGAATATTTTCAAAATAGCAACAAAATTTTGGAATTCTTAACATTTTCAAAAATTTGTTTTTCTTCAGTCTGAACTTTCTTTGAGAATTTTCAATTTATGAAATAAATTCTAAAAGGAAAATAAACATCGAAGGAAAAAAAGATATAGAGAAAGGAGAATAAAAATAAAAGCAAAACACAGAAACAAAGAAAAATGGGCCAGCCCGTTATTGGTTGTCCTGTGCGAAAGTCCGATGAAAAAACATGAACATTATTTCAATTTGTGAACATTTTTTGAAAATGGCAACATGTGCTGAAAATTCATAAGATTTTTCAGAATATTGATCTTTTATACAGGGATATTAATTTTAGTTGTGAAGATTTAACTAAAACAAGAATTTCTTTCGAATTTGGAGCATTTTTTGAAATGCCATTTTCCTTTTAGATATCGCGAACAATATTAAAATTTTATTTTATGAAAAAAGTGGAAACTTTTGCAAGTTCCGATATTTTTCAGAATAGCAACTAAATTTTGGAATTCTGAACAGTTTCCAAAAATTGGTTTTAATTCTGAATGTTTTCTAGAACTTTTAATTTACGAAATAAATTCTAAAATTAAAATTAAAATGGAAGGTAAAAAAGAGATATAGGAGAATAATCAGAATAAAAATAGAAGGAAAACACATAAACAAAGAAAAAAATGGGCCAGCCCAATATTCGTTGTCCGATGCGAAACTTGACTATTTGTCGCCCAGTGCAGAAAATATATTTTTTCCTGTTTGCGTGGGCAGAAAAATAAGGGGGCTGGCTTGGCTGGGCCTTAGCGCGTGGCCCACGTACGAAAATTCTTTTTCTAGCAGACAAACACATAAAATTTTAGTACGACCTCGAATAGGAATACATTTATTTTAGCAATTTATTTTTTTCAGCGGTGAACGGATGAAAAAGTTGGCGAAACGCACCTTGCTTTATTAGTAGGTATAGAGTATAGATATAGATATAGATTAAAGAAACAACAATGCTACATTCACGGGGTTAATACTGGGTTTTACGGAGTTACTCCTGAGATGGCACGTTACTATTGGATTAAGGGGGAGGTTGGGCCCCACCCACCTGAAAATCAGGGGGGCGGTGGAAAGATTTTATAGTTAGCCCCGTAACAGCTCCGTGTGTTTAGCATTTTTGTTAAAGAAAAGGGCCGATTGGTTCCAGTTTAAAGAAAAAGACGTGCACCGCTCCATGCAGCCGAGCTAGGACGTGCGTTGATCAAATAAAAAATAGGACATGCACTAATTTCCAGTGAAAAATAAAGATGTGCCCTGATCCAGCTTTAAGAAGAAGGACCTGAGTTAGTTGTTCAATCCAAAAGAAAAGAACGTGGCTTGCTTAATTGCTTTATGCATGCATGCAATCAGCTGAAACCAAAAAAACGTGCATATGTGCCCTTGATTTATGCACGCATGCATGACTAGCTTGCTATATACATGCATGCATTTAGCTGGGACAAAAAATTGTGCATGTGTTCCCTTCATATATGCATGCCCGTAGTTGCCCATATCTTCTCCACTCTGGTAGAATTTCATATGTCGTCGTCATCGTTAATTTATTTTAGCCGTTGATTTCCATTAATTTACTTGCACAAGATCTCCCAGGCCCGGCCCTGAGGGGGGGGGGCGGCCGCCCGGGGCCCCAAAATTCAGGGGCCCCTCCCCAGGGTATGTACACACAGGCCATGGCCCAGGGAGGTAGTGCATGGACGCATGCAAACTAGCAAACTGCCATCGATTCTTCCTCTACTCAAAAAAGGAAACGTAGCGCTATTCTTCCATTCCATCACGTAGCAATCCCATATCCTACGCGGTCCTTTCCGTCATAAATAACAAGCCGTCCTGCTTTTCCCCCCTAATTTCCTTCCTAATCCCGGTCATTGATTCGCCGTCTCCCCGATTTCTATTTCCGGGGTCCCCGATGACGAGATGCTAATCAGAATACTTAGTACGCGCTGCTGCTTTCCTCTCCGCCTTCAGGCGCTGGACATGCACACACACATGGCAGATTCGCCGGCCTAATTTCAGACGAGTCAATATCGCGTCATTGGGTCATCGCTCAACAACACCCTAGCACCAAAGCCGATCCGATCATCCAAGGTATATTATACTATTTTAGTGTTCTCTGATCCCTACTCCATATACGTTTAGTACTGATCAAGTAATTTATCCATCACATACATGGGGCATAGCTTGCATCGATCAACCTTAGTTGTCATTATTTGTTTATTTTTCCAGCACAATTAAAAATGATATAAAATAGGGGGATGGGGGAATTTAAATAGGTTCACATGCACACTCTGGTAGCATCGATGATCATCCAGTTCTGCATTTTTCTGAACTAAAAATTATTAATTGACTTTGCCAAATGGTGTAATGTCTTCTTTGAGGATTTTTGAGTATGTCAAGGAAGTCAATTTTTATCCCAATGCCTCAATTAATTATCATCTTGTTTGCAATGCATGGAACTATCACATTAGTTGAAATAAGTTTTTCGGAGTTAAGAGTATTGAATAGTTATTTGAAATCAACGATGACTCAAGAGAGTTTAAATGGTTTGACAACAAGATGCATTGAGCAGAAATTATCGGATAAGATTGACATGTACAACTATTTTTTAAGTGACTTTGCATCAAAGAATGTTAATTTTTAAACGGTAGCATGTACAATTATTTCATATATATATTGTTTTTGATGAATTTAAATGATTATTGGTAACATTTCATATATTCATAATTACCACTATATTGTCTATACTAAGGGCCCCAAGTTTTGGTTTCGCCCCGGGCCCCCAAAATCTCAGGACCGGCCCTGAACTGGTCTCTTCCATCTCTTCACTATCATGGTCATTTAGGCTATCTTCAAAAACCATGGGTGCAAAATACTTTACATATACCATTCTCCTTGGCCGCCGTTCCTTATCACCATTCGAGTCATTGCTGGAAGAATGAGGCCAAGGACGACGAACTGCCTCGAGACTGCTACGTTTCCACAACTTGGGGGATGTTCGCAGCTCGGCAATAGAAAAATGATCTGTCACATCCATAAATTAGTTATACCTCAAGAGTCGGATGAAGATCCTTCCAAATGTGAGTGCGAACAAGACGTCTTCATCACATAGTTGAGAACACTAACAAGATGATCAAGACATCATAAGAAGCACCAAGTGATGACAACGTGGGTGCCACCGCGGTCATCTGAAATGACATGTTAGACCGGCACAAATAAGAAGAGCTACAAACAAAAGGCATGCCAAGAGAAAAGCAAAACTAGAGACATGACATTTCAGACATGCTCTCTGGAGAATGGAGGCTCCTCATTTTCTTGCATCTTTTGCCCTGGAATTGGAAAGATGCTCTCTTGGAGGAGGTGGTGAGTAAGCAGCATGCAATACTGACTCTCAATGTTAAATACCTAAGAACTTTGCATCAATATCACAATGTAGCATATGATTTGAGTTGAAAACAATCATCAGCTCACGCTCATTTAGGACAACCATATCGTTGAACAAGGCAGCCATTTCTTGAAAACCCATATATCAGCCTCGTAATCCTGCATCGCCCATACATTAATGTAAGTGAGCATGGGAGTTGAGCCGCCCCAAAAAGCAAGCGTACGCTCTGTGTCAAACAAATTTCCATGATGGCACCGCTGGGTGGGACCAGACATCAGTCGGAATGACTCTGCTTCTGTGTCAAACACAATAAAGACTCCGCCGGCTCCCACAATGTTGATGGCACCATAAGCACAAATGTAAAGGCTGCCACGATGGTGGACCGGCTTAGGTGGACGGTTGGATGAAAAGTGCAGTTCGCTTAGTAACTTCTATTTGACCAACGACGATGAGACTGGTGGCATTCTAACTTTGACATGCCTTGGCTTGTGGATCCCACTATGCGGATGTATAAGTTGGATTTAGAAAAGCCAAGTGAGTGTGAGACCCAGAGCATCTTACATTCTCCAGTTGAATGGCGTCAGTTGCTACAAGTGATGGTGTTGTGTTGCCTCTGAGGGTGTGGTAGGAGAGCACTTGTGCGGATAACGGAGTTGCAGATGTAGAACTGGTGTCCCCTAAGAGACGATAAGAAATCCATCACAGCTGCCTCCGATACAATTTTGAGAACGGTGTTCGAAGACCGAGAGGAAAGGACAAAGTAGTTGATGGGCACCTGGGGTCACAGATGATGACGAGGCTGGCGGGCCATCCTTGGCTGTTGGCAATGGAGAGCGAAGGATGGCGATGGCGGTGCTCGAGCATGAATGCGGGCGTTGATGTCATGCTATACCATGACATGGTGACGGCATGGCAGTGACCAACGTCATTGGGCGGCAACAGGGGCATAGCCAGACTAACACTGGCGCCGGGCCTGCTTCATCGCTACACTGTTCAACAGTGCAAAAATCGCTAGAGTCAACAAAGAAATAAATCCTCACGCCCCGGCCCCCAGCCTGGGTCGTATCTCCGCCACTAGGTGGCAACCTGACAGAGTATCTTGTCAATCATCTCCTCGGGCAGGTCCTTGAGCAGGGTGGCGCCTTTACTATCTGGCATTGTGCCCCGTGGAGTCCAGTCAGGTGAAAAGATGCGACAAGCAAAATTTAGTCCACCAATAGCTAACTCCTTCAGAGACGAGCATCTTAAAGCAAGCAGAGAAGCAATTAAACTGATAGAAAGCTTGGCTCATGCAAGAATGCGGGTGTGGATGTCAAATTGCGACAGAACATGGTGATGGAACGACAGCGGACGTCATCCTTCGGCGAAACCTATGAGTATTTTTTTCAATCGTCTTCTTGGGCAGGATCATGCCTCTCCTTCCCAGCATCGTAGTGCATGCATGTTCATGACCGTTGTTGCTCTCTAGCTGGCCGCTTCTCAACCTACTTGCTAGCCTTCGCCTGTACTAAGTGAGAATTCTGCTTGTACATCAAAAACCTGAAACCCAGGTTATTCCAGATGAGTCCACCATACCTACCTATATGCGGTATTACCCTGCCGTCCTAAGTAAATTTGCATGTGCCACCTCTAAAAACTTCAAACAAATATCCTTTTTGTGTGCCTGGATTGTTCATAGAGCGACAGGAGGTAGTTGGTATCTTCCATGCTAAGCGGGTTATTCTCAGGTTGGGTGTTTATTCACTAACCATTGCACGAGAAAAGAGCGGTAATATGGATTCCCAGTCCCAAATTGCAAAACAACTTATCAATAATCAAACAAAAACTCCTATGGAGCAAAAACCTTTACTCTACCACATGGGAACCGCAACTAATTTGTTTAGCATGGAAGATATAGATAACTGATGGTCGCAAAGTAAACGAGATGGGTGCATGTCTCAAAATTTCATTTTCCTCTGTTTTAAAAACTTGAGCTCTGGCACCTCTGCAAATAACTGCTTCCCTCTGTGAAGGGACTATCTATTTACTTTTATGTTGTGTCACCACCTTCTTAAATAAGCACTAGAACCTGAGAGCACTGCTGTCATGCTGATGCATTGTGTATAGCTAATGCTGGGTGCATCATGACTGGATCTTTTTTACCATAAATTACAATGTTTAGTCACTGCTTGAACTTTGGGGGTGCTCTGCATTTATATTTTGCGGTCTCAGAAAGGGCTAGCGAGATACCACTATTGTCATATTGTATCATGGTTGTTTTGACAACGCTGTTACTGTTCGAGATATCTTATTATTGCTCGCTAGTTGATTATGTCATTGATATGAGTTAATATAATCTTTAAGAGTTATTGTCGACATGGTTAGTTATAATGTTTGCTGAAAATCTGGGTGCTGTTTAAGCTTATTTACGAAAAAAGAGCAAAAGAGTTCGTAAAAGCTTTTCTTTTTCAGTTTCAGTTTATCAACTGAATTGCTTGAGGACAAGCAAAGGTTTAAGCTTGGGGGAGTTGATACGTCTCCGTTGTATCTACTTTTCCTAATGTTTTTCCTCTTGTTTTGGACTCTAATTTGCATGATTTGAATGAAACTAACCCGGACTGACGCTGTTTTCAGCAGAACTACCATGGTGTTGTTTTTGTGTAGAAATAAAAGTTTTCGGAGTGGAACGGAATTTTGTGAGGATTTTTTATACAGTAAAAGAGAATTATGGAGCCAAGAACCACCGGAGGCGGGCACCTGGGTGGGTACAACCGACCAAGGCGCGCCACCCCCCTCCGGGCACGCCCAGATGGGTTCTCCCCACCTGATGGCCCTGCAGACCCTGAAACCAACGCTATAAAATTACATATTTCCAGAAAAATCAGGGAGAAAGAATTATTGCATTTCACGAGACGGAGCCGCTGCAATTTCTTGTTCTTCATTAGGAGGCCAGATCTGGAGTCCGTTTGGGGCTCCAGAGAGGGGGATCTTCGATCTTCGTCATCACCAACCCTTCTCCATCGCCAATTCCATGATGCTCCCCATCATAAGTGAGTAATTCCTTCATAGGCTCGCTGGTCGGTAAGGAGTCGGATGAGATTCATCATGTAATCGAGTTAGCTTTGTTAGGGCATGATCCCTAGTATCCATTATGTTCTGAGATTGATGTTGCTATGACTTTGCCATGCTTAATGCTTGTCACTTTGGGCCCGGGGGCATGATTTCAGATCTGACTTGTTTATGTTATCACCATTATATCCATGTTCTAGATCCGATCTTGCAAGTTATAGTCACCTACTATGTGTTATGATCCGGCAACCCCAGAGTGACAATAGCCGGGACCACTCCCGAGTTCATGTATTCACTGTGTGTTAATGCTTTGTTCCAGTTCTCGATTGAAAGGAGGCCTTAATATCCCTTAGTTTCCAATAGGACCCCGCTGCCACGGGAGGGTAGGGCAAAAGATGTCATGCAAGTTCTTTCCATAAGCACGTATGACTATTTATGGAATATATGTCTACATTATATTTATGAACTGGAGCTAGTGCCATATCACCCTAGGTTATGACTGTCTAATGATGAATATCTTCCAACGAATTACCGATCCAATGCCTACGAATTACCTTATATTGTTCTTGCTAAGTTACTGCTGGTGCTACTGCTATCGTTACTGCTACAAAACTATTACTATCACTGTGACCGTTACTATTGCTATTACTACTACTACCAAAACTATCATACTACTTTGCTACTGATCACTTTGCTACAGATGATTAATCTTCAGGTGTGGTTCAATTGACAACTCAGCTGCTAATACTTGCAAATATTCTTTGGCTCCCCTTGTGTCGAATCTATAAATTTGGGTTGAATACTCTACCCTCAAAAACTATTGGGATCCCATATACTTGTGGGTTATCACCCCGCGCCCCAGCCTGGGTCGTATCTCTACCACTGGGTGGCAACCTGACAGAGTATCTTGTCAATCATCTCCTCGGACAGGTCCTTTAGCAGGGTGGCGCCTTTACTGTATGGCATTGTGCCCCGTGGAGTCCAGTCAGGTGAAAAGACGTGGCAAGCAAACTTTAGTCCACCAACAACTAACTCCTTCAGAGACGAGCATCTTAAAGCAAGCTGAGAAGCAATTACACTGGTAGAAAGCTTGGCTCTTGCATTGATCAGCTAAGATAGTTACTGTTACAAGGGCGTCTACACATGACTAAAGAACAGAGTGACAACTACTGAAGACAGAGTGACGACTAAACTAAAGGCAAATACATCATAGCTTAACGTAAACTAGAAGAGGAAGGCAAGATCCTTTGAGGGTCTAATGGTGGCGGCGAGCTGCTTTTTCTGAAAATAAGGTTGAATCCGGCTTCTACATCGATAGATGTACACAACCATCTTAATTATTCAAAAAAGGCATGACAAGAACATGCACCCAATAAGTGCCACCACTCCACATCTACAAACTTGACAATGGGGATGCCATCACACCCCCACCATCTAGAACTGGGGTCGTGGCCAATTCTTCCAAATGATATACCGAGCGCGGACATCCGGTCCAGCAGACCCAACACGTCTATCATATGCACACGCTTTCGAAGCCGCCCCTGCAATCGAGCAGCTGACCCATCTCCATGGTAGAGATGCACATTATCCTTGCCCATCTAGCCGTCCATGCCGCCCCGACGCCAAACATCGCCACTGCCCTTTGCACGTCCATCAAGACGCATCCGTCGCCAGGACTCTGCTGCACCATGCCGCTGAGAGCCACCATCGTTGATGTAGTAGAAAAAATTTACATATATGAGAAATGGGTGTAACTACACCCGGTAGTAGGATGCATTATATATACGACAAAGCTAAATACCTGCCGACTGTTCGTTAGCGATAGGCACGTACGATTTGTGCGCCTCGTCCGATTCCCGTCGCACGGTTGAGATTCATCCTGGCGCTCCACTCCGCGAGAAAAAGAAAGGGAAGAAAGGGCGGCCAGAACAAGATTTGAACCCCCGACCTCCTGCAGGTGCACCACCATAGTAACCAACTAACCCAGTCTTTGTTGTTGTTGTCAAAAGCGTCCAGACTATGAATGTATTGCATAGTGGCTCTTTGTTCAAAATTTAAAATGTGAACGATTTGTTAACTTGATGGCGTATTTAGTGGGAAGAATCCGGGGACTATGGCATTGACTGCCGTGATTTTTTTCTCTGGATTGGATCTGTCATTTTTTGGGTGCTAGATCTATTTGGCACACCCTGGTTACATTTTTTAGTCAAAAATAAAAATGATGCTGAATATGGGATTTGAACCCACATCAAGCAGGTAATGGGAAACACACACTAACCAGCTCAGCTAGACAATTTGTTGTGCAAAAGAATGCACATCATACTATTTGACCATTCCCTGTTTGCTTCCTTCTTCTTTTTTCTTTAAGGAGTTGATTAAATATCTCCCGGTAATTTTTTTGTGAATAGTATAATAACTCACACATTGCAGGCCCGATAACTTATGTACCCTGTCCTGATAAGTTTGGCGACCAAAGGGAAGGGGAGAGTTGACGAACTTTTGTGTGAATAGCATGGTAACTCACACATCACATACCTGATAACTTATGCACCATATCTTGGTAACTTTGCCAACGAGGGGTCAGGGTGTTGATGAAATATCCCCTCCATAGCTTTTGTGTCAATAGCATGATAACTCACACATCGTAGACCTGGTAGCTTATGTACAAATATCGTGGTAGTTTTTTTCACCCAAAAAAACTAGTGTAAACATATCTTTGATAACTTTTTGTATGAATAGCATGGTAACTCACACATCGCAGACCTAATAACTTATGCACCCTATACTGGTAACTTTGGCAACGAGGGGAGGGGGGAGTTGATGATATATCCCCTCGGTACCTTTTGTGTCAATAGAACGGTAACTCACATATCACAGACCTGATAACTTATGTACCCCGGTCCTGATAACTGTGGCGATGGAGTTGGGGGGGAGGTTGGTAACTCACACATCTCACAAAACCATTTGCTCCAAGTTTTTAAAAGAGAAGGTCAGCGCAAGGGAGGAAATAACTTTGCACGGGGGGATAATTTTTTTCCCAGATTTTTTTTTTCTCTGGGCCCAAAGTTACCGCAGTGTCTGTGGGCGAGTTATCAGGTTCGTGGCGTATATATTACCATGCTCTTTATAGAGAGTTATTGGCGTGTGTTATGGTTTTTTTAACGCATTACAGACCTGATAACTTATGCGCAAGCCTCTTGATAATTCTGACTCAAGGATTATTTTATTAAAAATATACCCCGATAACATGATAATTTACACGTCACACACTTGATAACTTACGTATGAACACCTCGGTAACTTTTGTTTCAGTTAAAATAAGTGTAGAAACATCCCCCCGATAAATTCTAGGTAACTAGTATAACATGAAGGGCATGAAGACACCATATATCCATCCGTGAAAATTGTGTAGTACATAAATCGAAGGAAAGAAAACTGAAAAAGCACGTTTCCTGTACTATACGTAGGAAACAAATGTCTAAATCTAATCACTAGCTCAATCTAGACTGAGTGGTTGCAAGCTAGCATGGGCTACCAAGATGTAGTGGGTTCGAATCCCACTTCCGCCAATTGTTTTTATTGTGCTAGAAAAAAAAAGACACGGTGGATCGATGTAGCGCCAGGAAAATCGGAGCGAATCGTGCGGATCTGTTGCTAAGTGTTCATCGCACATTCAAAAACTTGTTCAATAAACAAAGTTTGCTCAACTCTTAGAAAAGGTTGGCACCACCGAAGAAAACTGTAAGTAACATTTAATTTTTTTCACGCATTTCGAGAAAATGTACATGACATTTTCAGAAAATATTTGACATTATAATTTTTTATGTAATCCAAAACAAAATGTTTCGTACCACTCAAAAAGAATGCACATTACACTAGAAAAATGTCACATGTTTTTTAAAAAAGTTCAGAACTTGTGTCTACAGAAAGTTCACATGTCTAAAATAGTGAAGTATCAACAGAAACTTCACATGTTTTTTAGAAAGTTAAGTATCTACAGAAAGTTCAATTATTTAAAAAAAGTTTACATGTTTTAAAAAATGAAGTATCTACAGAAAGTTCATCCGCTGCAAACTTAAGTCCTATTAGTATCACCCAGACATTGATAGAAGTTGGCCTGGGAGTTAAGCCACCCAATAAAGTAACGTACCCTGCTTATCGAACAACTTCCCGTGATGGCACGACTGGGTGGACCATGCATCCATCGGAATGACTCTGATTCTATGTCGAACACAATAATGTCTCCATCGCCTCCCATAATGTCAATGTCACCATAAATACGCCAGTGCAGTCTCCATGGTTGTGGACTGGTGGTAAATAGCAGAACATGCCTGCGGATAACTGGGTTATAGATGCACAACTAGTTATCCCAAGAGAATATAAGGAATCCATCACCGGAGCCTTTGTGACAATCCTGAAAATAGTGTTCGGAGCCCGAGAGGAAAGGTCAGATCTACTGATGGACAAAGGCGTCACGAGCGACAACGAGGGTGGCGGGCCGCCTGTGGCCATTGATAATGGGGAGCGACGACTGGCAGCCGTGTTGCTCATGCAAGAATGCGGGTGCCAATGTCAAACTGCTTCATCATATGGTGATGGCACGGCAGCGCCCGACGTTCCTCGGTGGCAACCTATGAGTATTTTTTTCAATGATCTTCTCGGGAAGGACCTCGGGCAGGGTCGCGCCTCTTCTTCCCGGTTCGTAGTGCTCCGTCGACTCTGGTTGGCTGGAAAGACAAGACAAGATTTAGTCCGACAACAGCTTGAATCAAGAAGAGAGGCAAATGAGGTGATAGAAAGCTTAAGTTTTACATTAACCATTATTCCCAATGAGCTTATAAATACAATTATTCAAATAGGTATATTTGTAAACGACGAGAGAATTCCATGTCGTAATTTTTGAGTGTGATCTCGGCTATAGTTTTATCTTGGACTTCCTCACCCACTGATTTCAGTGTGATCCTTGCCAGTAATCGTCCAGGGATTGATTGGTGTGTTGCTCTGCTCTCTCCCTCTCTTAACCCTTTAGGTCGAATATGAAATCTTTTCATGTCTTGAAATTTCACTTTTTATTATTGTAGGCGGCCAGTCTAAGATGATGTCGCCGTCTTGTGGAAGACGCACACATTAATTTCTCCACCGCCTCCCATAAAGTCACTGGCACCATAAATACGCTAGTGCAGTCTCCATGGTGGTGAACTTGTGGTAAACAGGAGAACATGCATGTAGATAATCAGGTTACAGGTGTACAACTAGTTACCACGAGAGAAGATAAGGAAACCATCACAGGAGGCTTTGCGACAATCTTGAGAATCATGTTTAAAGCCCGGGAGAAAAGGTCAGTGTGGCTGATGGGCAACAACATCATGAACGACGACAAGGGTGGTGGGCCGCATGTGGCCAACGACAATGGGAAGCGACGACTGGTTGCCGCGTGGTGCTCACGCAAGAATGCGGGTGTGGATGTCACACTGCGTCATGACATGGTGATGGCAAGGCAGTTCACGACGTCCTTCAGCGGCAACCTATGTGTATTTTTTCAATGATCTTCTTGGGTAGGACCTCGCATAAGGTCGGCTGGAAAGACACAACAAGATTAGTCCAACAACAGCTTGAATCAAGAAGAGAGGCAAGTAAGGTGATAGAAAGCTTATGTTTTTCATTAATCATTATTCTTAATGAGGTTATAAATACAATTATTTAAACGGGTATATATTCAAATGACGAAAGAGTTCCAGGTCTTAATTTTTGAATGTGAGCTCGGCCATAGTTTTATCTCTTGCAAATCCGCACCCTCCGATTTCAGTGTGATCTTTGCCAGTAATCCACCTTCGATTGGTTGGTGTGCTGCTCCGTTCTCTCCTTCTCTTGATCCATCAAGCCGTATATGATATTTCTTCATGTCTTCACATTCCACTTTTTATTGCTACAAGTGGCCAAGCTAAGATGATGTCTCCATGTTGTGGAAGATGCACACTGCACAACGAATATAACTAAAAAAATTCGGAGGATGAAAGTAAATATTTCTTGGTGATTATGACTGGTGATTTCGAGCACGATATGGTAACTAATTCCTATTGTTAGATTTAGTGCCAATCTGTCATGTTTTGTTTCTTATGCATTTCGACATTAGCTACTTTCCAAAGCGTTAATGACAGGCACATTTAAGTGTGTCTTTATTATACACTGACAAGTGCAAGTGATGAACGTGTGTAGAACGTGAAGAGAGTGGTGCAACAGAGTGATGGCTAAATCGAATTATACAATAAACTGAAGCCAAATACTCTAGTGAAGATACATTGATGGCTAAACTGAAGCCACATACATAGTTGTGAAAATATAATTTGTCTAATATTTTATAAGTGTTCATTCCACATTTTGAAAATGTTCATGTTGTGTAAAAAGGTTTGCTCAAATTTTACAAAATGTTTGTACCATTCTGAAAGAATTATGTGACATTGCCAAGCTATTCACTCATTTCAAGAAAATGTACGTTGCATTTTGAAAAATGTTATACAATGTCAAAACTGTTTGGTGGACTTCAGAGTCAATGTACCATGCAGTAAAAAGAGCTATGAACAAAAGGCATGTCAAGGGAAAAGCAAAACAGAAGTCATGACCATTCAGATATGTCCCATAGAGAATAGAGGCTATAGAGTTTACTCGTGAGCTCATATGCACCCTCGTGAAAAATAAAATCGAGAACAATAGTTAAAGAAATAAAAAACTGATATTTTTTGAAACAGCCATTGACGAATTATCAACATGCGTGCAATTTTTCATGAAAAAACAAAACATTGAGAATCAATTTTGATTTTCCTACGGAAGCATATTAACATGTTTTTTCATCATGGAAATTTTCACGCATGCTCAAAATCCATCAATGTTCGTTCGTAAAACAATTCAGATTTTTGATATTTTGTTAACTATTTTTTTTTATATTTCACTATTCACGAGGATGCGTATGAACTCGTGAGCGGAAACTTAATGTCCATGGTCTTTTTGCATCTCATGGCCTAGAATTGGAACAATAGCCTCTTTGAGATTGTGGTGAGTAAGCAACATGCAATACTGACTCATTCCATTGTTCAACATCGTAGGGTAGCACGTGCTTTTTGTTGAAAAAGACTGCTAGTTTAGCAGAGCCATATTGTTCAACAGCTACGCCGTGGACTATTACAATATTATCCTTTTCTTTTTGGAGGAAGTTGGATAAAGCTGTCTTTGATGCCTCCATCATTGACATGTCAATCCGGTACTTGAATGCCCATTCTTTAGCCTCGTAATCCTGCATCATCCACACATTGATAGAAGTTGGCCTGGGAGTGAAGCCACCCAACAAAGCAAGTGTACCCTCCTTGTCAAACAATTTCGCGTCGTGGCCCGACTGAGGTGAACCACGCATCTGTTGGAAAGACTCTGATTATATGTCAAGCACGATACTGTCTCCAGCGACTCCCATAATGTCACTGGCACCATAAATACGCTAGTGCAGTCTGCACGGGGTGGATTGTTGGTAAACAGGAGAACATGAGTCCGGATAACCGGGTTACAGGTGTACAACTAGTTACCCTGAGACAAGATAAGGAAGCCATCACAGGAGCCTTTCCGACAATCTTGAGAATCATGTTCAGATCCCGGGAGAAAAGGCCAGAGCTGCTGATGTGCAACAACGTCACGAACGACGATGAGGGTGGTGGTCCGCATGTGGCCATCGACAATGCGGAGCAACGGCTGGCGGTTGTGGTGCTCAAGCAAGAATGCGAGTGTGGATGTAGACTGCATCATGACATGGTGATGGCATGGCAGCGGACGACGTCCTTCAGCGCCAACTTATGAGTATTTTTTTCAATCGTCTTCTCATGCAGGACCTCGGGCTGGGTCATGCCTCTCTTTCCCAGCATCATAGTGCTCTGTTGACTCCGGTCGGCTAGAAAGAGAAGACAAGATTTAGTCCAACAACATCTTCAATCAAGAAGAGAGGCAAATAAGGTGATAGGGAGGTTAAGTTTTACATTAATCATTATTCTTAATGAGGTTATAAATACAATTATTCAAACACTTATATTTTCAAACAACGAGAGAGTTCCAAGTTTTAATTTTGAGTGTGATCTCAGCCATAGTTTTATCTTGGACTTCCTCACCTTCCATTTCATTATGATCTTTGCCAGTAATCCTCCGTCAATTGGTTGGTGTGCAGCTTTGCTCTCTCCCTCTCTTGATCCATCAGGTCGTATATGAAATCTCTTTAAGTCTTCACATTCCACTTTTTATTGCTGTAGGTGGCCGGGCTAAATGATGCCTCCGTGTTGTGGAAGATGCACACTGTGGGATGAATGCAACTACAAAAATTCAGAGGATGAAAGTTAACATTTCTTGGTGCCTACGATGGGTGATTCCCAACACGAGATGGTAACTAATTCCTATTGTAAGATATAGTGCAAAAATGTCATGTTTTGTTTCTTAAGCATTTAGGCATTAGCTAGTTTCCTAAGCATAAATGACAAGTACGTTTACATTGGTCTTTATTATACATTGACAAGTGCAAGTGATGAACGTCTGTATGACGTGGAGAGAGTGGTGCAACAAACTCAAGACTTGGTGTTCGATCGTGAAAACACAATGATGCCTAAATCGAATTATACAATAAGCTGAAGCCAACTACACTTGTGAAGGTAAAGTGATGGCTAAACTGAAGCCACATCCATTATTGTGAAAAATAACTTATTTAATATTCTAAAAGTGTTCATCCCGCATTTAGCAAATGTTCATGTTGTGTAAAAAAATTTCTGAAGTTTTAGAAAATGCTTGTACCATTCAAAAAGAATTATGTGACATTTCCAACCTATTCACTTGTTTCAAGAAAATGTACGTTGCATTTAAAAAAATGTTATATAATGTAAAAAATGTTCATACGATTAAAAAAATGTTTCACGCACATCAAATCAATGTACCTTACAGTTAAAAGAGCCATGAACAAAAGGCATGTCAATGGAAAAGTAAAGCAGAAGTCATGACCATTCAGATATGTCCCGTGGAGAATGAAGGCTATGGAGATTACTTGTGAGATCATATGTACCCTTGTGAAAACCTGTTTTTTTTTGTAACAAACATTGACGAATTATCAACATGCGTGCAAATTTTCATGAAAAAAATAACACATGGTGCATCAATTTTATTTTTTCTACAGAAGCATATTGACATGTTTTTACTTCATGGAAATTCGCACGCATGTTCAGAATTTGTCAATGTTCAGATTTTCAAATTTTGTTTACTATTTTTTGATTTTACCATTCATGAGGATGCGTCTGAGCTCGCGAGCAGATATTTAATGTCCCTGGTCCTTTTGCCTCTCATGGCCTAGAATTGGAACGATACTCTCTTGGAGGGTGTGGTGAGTACTGACTAAATCCATTTCTTTTTGGAGGAAGTTGAATAAAGTTGTCTTTGATGCCTCCATCGTTGACATGTCAATCCGGTACTTGAAGGCGCATATTTTAGCCTCGTAATCCTGCATCACCTAGACATTGATAGAAGTTGGCTGGGGAGTCAAGCCGTCTAATAAAGCAAGTGTACCCCCCTTGTCGAGCATCTTCCCATCATGGAACGAATGGAGTGGGCCACACATCTATCCGAATGACCCTGATTCTATGTCGAATACAATAATGTCTCCACCGCCTCCCATAATGTGTCTGGCACCATAAATATGCTAGTTCAGTCTCCATGGTAGTGGACTCGTGGTAAACAGAAGAACATGTGTGCGGATAACCGAGTTATAGATGTACAACTAGTTACCCCGAGAAAATATAAGGAGTCCGTCACAAGAGCCTTTGCGACCATGTTGACAAGGTTGTTCGGAGCCCCGGAGGAAAGTTCTGAGCTGCTGATGGGCAACGGCGTCACGAACAGCGACGAGGGTGGTGGGCCACCTGTGGCCATCGACAATGGGGAGCAATGGCTAGCAGCCATGGTGCTCACACAAGAATCCGGGTGTGGATGTCACACTGCGTCATGACATGGTGATGGTACGACAGCGGCCGACGTCCTTCGACGTTAACCTATGAGTATTTCTTTCAATGAACTTCTCCGGCAGGACCTCGTGCATGGTCGCGCCTCTCTTTCCTAGGTTCGTAGTGCTCCGATGACTCCAGTCGGCTGGAAAGATACCTCAAGACTTGGTCCAACAACAGCTTGAATCAAGAAGAGAGGCAAGTAATGTGACAGAAAGCTTATTAGTTGCTATTCCTAGTGAGGTTATAAATACTATTATTCAAACGGGAGTATTTTCCAATGATGACAGAGTTCCAAGTCTTAATTTTTTAGTGTGGTTTCGTCCATAGTTTTTTCTTGGACTTCCCCACTGTCCGATTTCAGTGTGATCTTGGCCAGTAGTCCTCAGTCGATTGGTTGGTGCGCTGCTATGCTCTCTCCCTCTCTTGATGCATCAGATCGTATATGAAATATCTTCATGTCTTCAAATTCCACTTTTTACTGCTGCAGGTGGCCAGGCTAAGATGATGTCTCCATCTTGTGGAAGATGCACATTGCGCGATGAATATAACTACCAAAATTCGGAGGATGAAAGTAAACAATTCTTGGTGCTATGTTGGGTGATTTCCAATGCAAAATGGTAACTAATTCCTATTCTTAGATTTAGTGCCTCTCCGTCATGTTTTGTTTCTTATGCGTTTGGGCATTAGCTACTTTCCTAAGTGTTAACGACAAGTACATTTACATGTATCTTTATTATACAATGACAAGTGCAAGTGATGAACGTGTGCAGGACGTGGAGAGAGTGGATGCAACCAACTCAAGACTTGGTGTTCGCTAGTGAAATAGAGTGATGGCTAAATGGAATTATACACTAAATAGAAGTCAACTATATTAGTGAAGACAGGGTGATGGCTAAATTGAAGCCACACTCGTTATTGTGAAAACATAATATATTTAAGTTTTTAAAAGTGTTCATCACACATTTAGAAAATGTTCATGCTGTGTAAACAAGTTTGTTGAAGTTTCAAAAGATGGTAGTACCATTCAAAAAGAATTGTTTGACATTTCCAGGCTATTCACTCATTTGAAGAAAATATATGTTGCATTTTAAAAATATTATACAATGTAAAAAAATGTTTCGTGCACTTCAATATCAACATACATTAGAGTTAAAAGAGCTACGAACAAAAGACCTGTCAAGGGAAAAGCAAAACAGAAGTCACGACCATTCAGATATACCCCATGGAGAATAGAAGCTATATAGTCTACTCGTGAGCTCATATGCACCCTCGTGAACGCTAAAATCGAAAACAATAGGGAAAGAAATAAAAAACTGAATTTTTTGAACAAGCATTGACGAATTCTCAACATACGTGCAATTTTTTTATTAAAAAACATCACATTACTGAACTGATGCACCCCTTGAGCTAATGCACCAGGTCATCCACCTTGTTGAAATCTACCACGAGCTGGTTCTGGGAATCGCAAAGCAGAGCGGACGAAATCAGTATCCAAGATGAGATGACGAAAGTAGATGGAAAGAAGGGGGTCTTAGGGGCGGACAGCAAGCCGGCGATGTCGTTGACGATCCTGTTGGCGTTGGCGATGAAGAGGTTGATGACCTCGGCGACCAAGCCTTGTGCTGAGCTACCATCCTTGTCCATCGACTACAAGTACTGGAAATACTCGTCCACCATACCCTAGATGGATCACTTCACGAGAAGCTAAAAGCATAGTCGGCCAACAACCACACGGGTCTAGTAGGGGGTGAGGGTGGACTGACCATGGCGAACATGGATGTGACAGGGGTGTTCAGCTGGGCCCTAAGTACGACAACTGCCATGGTGATCGAGGGGCGGGGGCGAGGTGCTGAAGTGATCCGAAGCTGTGGTGGCTGCGGTGGAGTTGTCGAGGAAGAGTGGAGGAGGCTTGGGGACAT
The DNA here is from genome assembly GCA_021605205.1 of Aegilops longissima. Taxonomy (NCBI): domain Eukaryota; kingdom Viridiplantae; phylum Streptophyta; class Magnoliopsida; order Poales; family Poaceae; genus Aegilops; species Aegilops longissima. The sequence goes on from CM038679.1 coordinate 754,932,993, forward strand.
AGCCCTTATATGCCCGGACGCATGAGGCTGTCCGCGAAGAAGTCTGACTAGGAGTGCCCCCTTTAACAGTCTTCTAGTGGCTCGGCGGGAGCCATTAAGGAGCTAGAAGTTGTCGACACCGGATGCAGCCAGATGGGCGCCCGGTCAAGGGTCGTTGGATGGGTCCTCCACTGGCCATTGACGGTCGGCATCTCTCTAAATAGAAAAAAACCAGGAGATGTAGGAATACGAACAAGAAGTATAGTGGTGGCTCTTCACTCGTTTGTACAATTCAAAAGAATTATGTGACATTTCCAAGCTATTCACTCGTTTAAAGAAAATGTATGTTGCATTTTGAAAAATGTTATATAATATAAAAAATGTTTGTACGATTAAAACAATATGTTTCACACACTTAAAATCAATGTACCTTACAGTTAAAAGAGCCATGAACAGAAGGCATGTCAAGGGAAAAGCAAAACAGAAGTCATGATCATTCAGATGTGTCCCGTGGAGAATGAAGGCTATAGAGTTTACTCGTGAGCTCATATGTACCCTTGCGAACAGTAAAATCAAAAACAATAGTAATAGAAATAAAAAACTGAATTGCTTTGGAACAATCATTGACGAAATACCAACATGCGTGCAAATTTTGATTAAAAAAACAACACATGGAGCATCAATTTTGTTTTTTCTACGAAGGGATATTGACACGTTTTTTCTTCAAGAAAATTTGCACGCATGTTCAGAATTCGTCAATGTCCATTCATAAAAAAAATCAGAATTTTACAATTTTGTTGACAATTTTTTGATTTTACCATTCATGATGATGAGTCTGAGCTCGCGGGCAGAAACTTAATGTCCCTGGTCTTTTTGCATCTCATGGCCTAGAATTGGAACGATACTCTCTTGGAGGGTGTGGTGAGTAAGCAATATGCAATACTGAATCATTCCATTACTTTTTGGAGAAAGTTCAATAAAGTTGTCTTTGATGCCTCCATCGTTGACATGTCAATCCGGTACTTGAAGGCCCATATTTTAGCCATCCTGTCTCACCCAGACATTGATTGAAGTTGGCTGGGGAGTCAAGCCATCTAATAAAGCAAGTATATCCTCCTTGTCGAATAACTTCCCATCATGGAGCGAATGGGTGGACACACATCTAACGGAATGACCCTGATTCTATGTTGAATACGATAATGTCTCCACCGTCTCCCATAATGTGACTAGAACCATAAATACGCTAGTTCAATCTCCATGGTGGTGGACTTGTGGTAAATTGGAGAACATGCGCCCGGATAACCGAGTTATAGATGTACAACTAGTTACCTCGAGAGAAGATATGAAGTCCATCACAGGAGCCTTTGCGACCATCTTGACAATGGTGTTCGGAGCCCTAGAGGGAAGTTCCGAGCTGCTGAGCAACGGCGCCACAAACAACGACGAGGGTGGTGGGCCGCGTGTGGCCATCGACAATGGGGAGCAATGGCTAGCAGCCATGGTGCTCACGCAGGAATCTAGGTGTGGATGTCACACTGCGATGACTAGCAGCCATGGTGCTCCCGCAAGAATCCGGGTGTGGATGTCACACTGCGTCATGACATGGTGATGGCACAACAGTAGCCGGCGTCCTTGGCGGCAACCTATGAGTGTTTTTTTCAATGAACTTATCGGGCAAGACCTCGGGCAGGGTCGGGCCTCTCTTTCTCGGCATCGTAGTGCTCCGGACGACTCGGTCGGCTGGAAAGACACAACAAGACTTTAGTCCAACAATAGTTGACTCAAGAAGAGAGGCAAGTAATGTGATAGAAAGCTTATTAATCATTATTACTGCTGAGGTTATAAATACTATTATTCAAACGGGTGTATTTTCAAATAACGTCAGAGTTCCTAGTCTTAATTTTGAGTGTGATCTCGGCCATAGTTTTGTCTTGGACTTCCCCACACTCTGATTTCAGTGTGATCTTGGCCAGTAATCCTCCGTGGATTGGTTGGTGTGCTGCTATGCTCTCTCCCTCTCTTGATGCATCAGATCGAATATGAAATCTCTTCATTTCTTGAAATTCCACTTTTATTGCTGCAGGTGGCCAGGCTAAGGTGATGACTCCGTCTTGAGGAAGATGCACATTCTTGCGATGAATATAACAACCAAAATTCGGAGGATGAAAGTAAACATTTCTTGGTGCTACGTTGGGTGATTTCCAACACAAAATGGAAACTAATTCCTTTTCTTAGATTTAGTGCCACTCCGTCATGTTTTGTTACTTATGCGTTTAGGCATTAGCTACTATCCTAAGCGTTAATGACAAGTACATTTACATGTGTCTTTATTATACAATGACAAGTGCAAGTGATGAAAGTGTGTAGGCCGTGAAGAGAGTTGATGCAACCAACTCCAGATTTGGTAGTCGCTAGTGAAATCGAGTGATGGCTAAGTCGAATTATACACTAAACCGAAGCCAAATACACTAGTGAAGATAGAGTGATGGCTAAACTGAAGCCACACTCCTTATTGTGAAAACATAATATATTTACTTTTTTAAAAGTGTTCATCCCACATTTAGAAAATGTTCATGATGTGTAAACAAGTTTGCTCAAGTTCTAAACAATGGTTGTACCATTCAAAAAGAATTATGTGACATTTCCAGGCTATTTACTTTTCAAGAAAATTTATGTTGCATTTAAAAATATATTATACAATGTAAAAAATGTTTCGTGCACTTCAATATCAATGTGCATTATAGTTAAAAAAGCTATGAACAAAAGGACTGCCAAGGGAAAAGCAAAACAGAAGTCGCGACCATTCAGATATACCCCATGGGGAATGGAGGCTTTAGAGTCTACTCGCGAGCTCATATGCACCCTCGTGAATGGGAAAATCGAAAACAATAGAGAAAGAAATAAAAAACAGAATTTTATTTAACAAGCATTGACGAATTCTTAACATGCGTGCAAATTTTTATTAAAACCGAACAATTACTGAACTGATGCACCCCTTGAGCTGATGCACCAGGTCGTCCACCTTGTTGAAGTCTATCACGGGCTGGTTCCTGGTAAAGGAGAGCGGATGAAATCAGTACCCATGATGAGACGACGAAAGCAGATGGAAAGAAGGGGGTCTTAGGGGCGGACAGCAGCCCGGCGATGTCGTTGAGGATCCTGTTGGCGTTGGCGATGAAGAGGTTGATGACCTCGGCGACCAAGCCTTGTGCTGAGCTACCATCCTCGTCCATCAACTGCAAGTACTGGAAATACTAAATCCACCATACCCTAGATGGATCACTTCACGAGAAGCTAAAAGCATAGTCGGCCAACAACCACACGGGTCTAGTAGGGGGTGAGGGTGGACTGACCATGGCGAACATGGATGTGACAGGGGTGTTCAGCTGGGCCCTAAGTACGACAACTGCCATGGTGATCGAGGGGGCGGGGGGGGACGCAGGTGCTGAAGTGATCCGAAGCTGTGGTGGCTGCGGTGGAGTTGTCGAGGAAGAGTGGAGGAGGCTTGGGGACATAGCCCCTTATATGCCCGGACGCATGAGGCTGTCCGCGCGAAGAAGTGCGGCTAGGAGTGCCCCCCTTTAACAGTCTTCTAGTGGCTCGGCCGGGAGCCATTAAGGAGCTAGAAGTTGTCGACACCGGATGCAGCCAGATGGGCGCCCGGTCAAGGGTCGTTGGATGGGTCCTCCACTGGCCATTGACGGTCGGCATCTCTCTAAATAGAAAAAACCAGGAGATGTAGGAATACGAACAAGAAGTATAGTGGTGGCTCTTCACTCGTTTGTACAATTCAAAAAGTATTATGTGACATTTCCAAGCTATTCACTCGTTTAAAGAAAATGTATGTTGCATTTTGAAAAATGTTATATAATATAAAAAATGTTTGTATGATTAAAACAATATGTTTCACACACTTAAAATCAATGTACCTTACAGTTAAAAGAGCCATGAACAGAAGGCATGTCAAGGGAAAAGCAAAACAGAAGTCATGATCATTCAGATGTGTCCCGTGGAGAATGAAGGCTATAGAGTTTACTCGTGAGCTCATATGTACCCTTGCGAACAGTAAAATCAAAAACAATAGTAATAGAAATAAAAAACTGAATTGCTTTGGAACAATCATTGACGAAATACCAACATGCGTGCAAATTTTGATTAAAAAACAACACATGGAGCATCAATTTTGTTTTTCTCTGAAGGGATATTGACATGTTTTTCTTCAAGAAAATTTGCACGCATGTTCAGAATTGTCAATGTCCATTCATAAAAAAATCAGAATTTTACAATTTTGTTGACAATTTTTGATTTTACCATTCATGATGATGAGTCTGAGCTCATGGGCAGAAACTTAATGTCCCTGGTCTTTTGCATCTCATGGCCTAGAATTGGAACGATACTCTCTTGGAGGGTGTGGTGAGTAAGCAATATGCAATACTGAATCATTCCATTACTTTTTGGAGAAAGTTCAATAAAGTTGTCTTTGATGCCTCCATCGTTGACATGTCAATCCGGTACTTGAAGGCCCATATTTTAGCCATCCTGTCTCACCCAGACATTGATTGAAGTTGGCTGGGGAGTCAAGCCATCTAATAAAGCAAGTATATCCTCCTTGTCGAATAACTTCCCATCATGGAACGAATGGGGTGGACCACACATCTAACGGAATGACCCTGATTCTATGTCGAATACGATAATGTCTCCACCGTCTCCCATAATGTGACTAGAACCATAAATACGCTAGTTCAATCTCCATGGTGGTGGACTTGTGGTAAATAGGAGAACATGCGCCCGGATAACCGAGTTATAGATGTACAACTAGTTACCTCGAGAGAAGATATGAAGTCCATCACAGGAGCCTTTGCGACCATCTTGACAATGGTGTTCGGAGCCCTAGAGGGAAGTTCCGAGCTGCTGAGCAACGGCGCCACAAACAACGACGAGGGTGGTGGGCCGCGTGTGGCCATCGACAATGGGGAGCAATGGCTAGCAGCCATGGTGCTCACGCAGGAATCTAGGTGTGGATGTCACACTGCGATGACTAGCAGCCATGGTGCTCCCGCAAGAATCCGGGTGTGGATGTCACACTGCGTCATGACATGGTGATGGCACAACAGTAGCCGACGTCCTTCGGCGGCAACCTATGAGTGTTTTTTTTTCAATGAACTTATCGGGCAAGACCTCGGGCAGGGTCGGGCCTCTCTTTCTCGGCATCGTAGTGCTCCGACGACTCCGGTCGGCTGGAAAGACACAACAAGACTTTAGTCCAACAATAGTTGACTCAAGAAGAGAGGCAAGTAATGTGATAGAAAGCTTATTAATCATTATTACTGCTGAGGTTATAAATACTATTATTCAAACGGGTGTATTTTCAAATAACGTCAGAGTTCCTAGTCTTAATTTTGAGTGTGATCTCGGCCATAGTTTTGTCTTGGACTTCCCCACACTCTGATTTCAGTGTGATCTTGGCCAGTAATCCTCCGTGGATTGGTTGGTGTGCTGCTATGCTCTCTCCCTCTCTTGATGCATCAGATCGAATATGAAATCTCTTCATTTCTTGAAATTCCACTTTTTATTGCTGCAGGTGGCCAGGCTAAGGTGATGACTCCGTCTTGAGGAAGATGCACATTGCGCGATGAATATAACAACCAAAATTCGGAGGATGAAAGTAAACATTTCTTGGTGCTATGTTGGGTGATTTCCAACACAAAATGGAAACTAATTCCTTTTCTTAGATTTAGTGCCACTCCGTCATGTTTTGTTACTTATGCGTTTAGGCATTAGCTACTATCCTAAGCGTTAATGACAAGTACATTTACATGTGTCTTTATTATACAATGACAAGTGCAAGTGATGAAAGTGTGTAGGCCGTGAAGAGAGTTGATGCAACCAACTCCAGATTTGGTAGTCGCTAGTGAAATCGAGTGATGGCTAAGTCGAATTATACACTAAACCGAAGCCAAATGCACTAGTCAAGATAGAGTGATGGCTAAACTGAAGCCACACTCCTTATTGTGAAAACATAATATATTTACTTTTTTAAAAGTGTTCATCCCACATTTAGAAAATGTTCATGATGTGTAAACAAGTTTGCTCAAGTTCTAAACAATGGTTGTACCATTCAAAAAGAATTATGTGACATTTCCAGGCTATTTACTTTTCAAGAAAATTTATGTTGCATTTAAAAATATATTATACAATGTAAAAAATGTTTCGTGCACTTCAATATCAATGTGCATTACAGTTAAAAAAGCTATGAACAAAAGGACTGCCAAGGGAAAAGCAAAACAGAAGTCGCGACCATTCAGATATACCCCATGGGGAATGGAGGCTTTATAGTCTACTCGCGAGCTCATATGCACCCTCGTGAATGGGAAAATCGAAAACAATAGAGAAAGAAATAAAAAACAGAATTTTATTTAACAAGCATTGACGAATTCTTAACATGCGTGCAAATTTTTATTAAAACCGAACAATTACTGAACTGATGCACCCCTTGAGCTGATGCACCAGGTCGTCCACCTTGTTGAAGTCTATCACGGGCTGGTTCCTGGTAAAGGAGAGCGGATGAAATCAGTACCCATGATGAGACGACGAAAGCAGATGGAAAGAAGGGGGTCTTAGGGGCGGACAGCAGCCCGGCGATGTCGTTGAGGATCCTGTTGGCGTTGGCGATGAAGAGGTTGATGACCTCGGCGACCAAGCCTTGTGCTGAGCTACCATCCTCGTCCATCAACTGCAAGTACTGGAAATACTCGTCCACCATACCCTAGATGGATCACTTCACGAGAAGCTAAAAGCATAGTCGGCCAACAACCACACGGGTCTAGTAGGGGGTGAGGGTGGACTGACCATGGCGAACATGGATGTGACAGGGGTGTTCAGCTGGGCCCTAAGTACGACAACTGCCATGGTGATCGAGGGTGCGGGGGGGACGAGGTGCTGAAGTGATCCGAAGCTGTGGTGGCTGCGATGGAGTTGTCGAGGAAGAGTGGAGGAGGCTTGGGGACATAGCCCCTTATATGCCCGGACGCATGAGGCTGTCCGTGCGAAGAAGTGCGGCTAGGAGTGCCTCCCTTTAACAGTCTTCTAGTGGCTAGGCCGGGAGCCATTAAGAAGCTAGAAGTTGTCGACACTGGATGCAGCCAGATGGGCGCCCGGTCAAGGGTCGTTGGATGGGTCCTCCACTGGCGGTGCCTTATTTAAAGTGAATGTAGCTGTCTCTAGTGCGTATCCCCAAAATGATAGCGGTAAATCAGTAAGAGACATCATAGACCGCACCATATCCAATAGAGTGCGATTACGACGTTCGGACACACCGTTACGCTGAGGTGTTCCAGGCGGCGTTAGTTGTGAAACGATTCCACATTTTCTTAAGTGTGTACCAAATTCGTGACTTAAATATTCTCCTCCACGATCTGATCGTAAGAATTTTATCTTTCGGTCACGTTGATTCTCTACTTCATTCTGAAATTCCTTGAACTTTTGAAAGTTCTCAGACTTGTGTTTCATCAAGTAGACATACCCATATCTACTCAAGTCATCTGTGAGAGTGAGAACATAACGATATCCTCCGCGAGCCTCAACGCTCATTGGACCACACACATCGGTATGTATGATTTCCAACAAGTTGGTTGCTCGCTCCATTGTTCCAGAGAATGGAGTCTTGGTCATTTTGCCCATGAGGCATGGTTCGCATGTGTCAAATGATTCATAATCAAGAGACTCCAAAAGTCCATCAGCATGGAGCTTCTTCATGCGCTTGACACCAATGTGACCAAGGCGACAGTGCCACAAGTATTTGGGACTATCGTTATCAACTTTACATCTTTTGGTATTGACGCTATGAACATGTGTAATACTACGCTCGAGATTCATTAAGAATAAACCATTGACCATCGGAGCATGACCATAAAACATATCTCTCATATAAATGGAACAACCATTATTCTCGGATTTAAATGAGTAGCCATCACGCATTAAACGAGATCCAGATACAATATTCATGCTCAAACTTGGCACCAAATAACAATTATTAAGGTTTATAACTAATCCCGTAGGTAAATGAAGAGGTAGCGTGCCGACGGCGATCACATCGACTCTGGAACCATTCCCGACGCGCATCGTCACCTCGTCCTTCGCCAGTCTCCGCTTATTCCGCAGCTCCTGCTGTGAGTTACAAATATGAGCAACGGCACCGGTATCAAATACCCAGGAGTTACTACGAGTACTGGTAAGGTACACATCAATTACATGTATATCAAATATACCTTTGGTGTTGCCGGCCTTCTTGTCCGCTAAGTATTTGGGGCAGTTCCGCTTCCAGTGACCCTTCCCCTTGCAATAAAAGCACTCAGTCTCAGGCTTGGGTCCATTCTTTGACTTCTTCCCGGCAACTTGCTTACCGGGCGCGGCAACCTCCTTGCCGTCCTTCTTGAAGTTCTTCTTACCCTTGCCCTTCTTGAACTTAGTGGTCTTATTGACCATCAACACTTGATGTTCTTTCTTGATTTCAACCTCGGCTGACTTCAGCATAGAGAATACTTCAGGAATGGTCTTTACCATCCCCTGCATATTGTAGTTCATCACAAAGCTCTTGTAGCTTGGTGGGAGCGACTGGAGGATTCTGTCAATGACCGCCTCATCAGGGAGGTTAATATTCAGCTGGGTCATACGGTTGTGCAACCCAGACATCTTGAGAATGTGCTCACTGACAGAACTATTTTCCTCCATCTTACAACTATAGAACTTGTCGGAGATGTCATATCTCTCGACCCGGGCGTGAGCTTGAAAAACCAGTTTCAGCTCCTCGAACATCTCATATGCTCCGTGATGCTCAAAACGCTTTTGGAGCCCCGGTTCTAAGCTGTAAAGCATGCCGCACTGAACGAGGGAGTAATCATCAGCACGAGACTGCCAAGCATTCATAATGTCTTGGTTCTCTGGGACGGGAGCGTCACCTAGCGGTCCTTCTAGGACATATTGTTTCCTGGCAGCTATGAGGATGATCCTCAAGTTCCGGACCCAGTCCGTATAGTTGCTGCCGTCATCTTTCAGCTTGGTTTTCTCTAGGAACGCGTTGAAGTTCAAGTTGACATGAGCGTTGGCCATTTGATCTACAAGACATATCATTCAAAAGTTTTTAGACTAAGTTCATGATAATTAAGTTCATATAATCAAATTATTTAAATGAACTCCCACTCAGATTAGACATCCCTCTAGTCATCTAAGTGATACACGATCTGAGTCGACTAGGCCGTGTCCGATCATCACGTGAGACGGACTAGTCATCGTCGGTGAACATTCTCATGTTGATCGTATCTTCTATACGACTCGTGTTCGACCTTTCGGTCTCCGTGTTTCGAGGCCATGTCTGTACATGCTAGGCTCGTCAAGTTAACCCTAAGTGTTTTTGCGTGTGTAAATCTGTCTTACACCCGTTGTATGTGAACGTAAGAATCCATCACACCCGATCATCACGTGGTGCTTAGAAGCGACGAACTTTAGCAACGGTGCACAGTTAGGGGAGAACACTTCTTGAAATTGTTGTAAGGGATCATCTTCTTTACTACCGTCGTTCTAAGTAAACAAGATGTATAAACATAATAAACATCACATGCAATTATATAGTAGTGACATGATATGGCCAATATCATAAAACTCCATTGATCTCCATCTTCGGGGCTCCATGATCATCTTGTCACCGGCATGGCACCATGATCTCCATCATCATGATCTCCATCATCGTGCCTGCATGAAGTTGTCACGCCAACGACTACTTCTACTACTATGGCTAAACGTGTTTTAGCAATAAAGTAAAGTAAGTTACATGGCTTTCTTCAATGACACGCAGGTCATACAAAATAAAGACAACTCCTATGGCTCCTGCCGTTGTCATACTCATCGACATGCAAGTCGTGATTCCTATTACAAGAACATGATCTCATACATCACAATATGTCATTCATCATTCATCACAACTTGGCCATATCACATCACATGTCAATTGCTGCAAAAACAAGTTAGACGTCCTCTAATTGTTGTTGCATCTTTTACGTGGCTGCAATTGGGTTCTAGCAAGAACGTTTTCTTACCTACGAATAACCACAACGTGATCTTGTCAACTTCTATTTACCCTTCATAAGGACCCTTTTCATCGAATCCGCCCAACTAAAGTAGGAGAGACAGACACCGCCAGCCACCTTATGCAACTAGTGCATGTTAGTCGGTGGAACCGGTCTCACGTAAGCGCGTGTAAGGTTGGTCCGGGCCGCTTCATCCCACAATACCGCCGGAAGCAAGATAAGATTAGTAGCGGCAAGTAAGTTGACAAGATCCACGCCCACAACTAAATTGTGTTCTACTCGTGCAAAGAGAACTACGATAGACCTAGCTCATGATGCCACTGTTGGGGAACGTTGCAGAAAATTAAAATTTTCCTACGGTTTCACCAAGATCTATCTATGAGTTCATCTAAGCAACGAGTCAGAGAGAGAGTTTGCATCTACACACCACTTGTAGATCGAGTACGAAGCGCTCGAGGGAGTGGTGATGATGGAGTCGTTCCCAACGTGATTCCGATCACCGATGACCAAGCGCTGAAAGGACAGCACCTCCGTGTTCAACACGTGACGGGACGATGGCGTCTCCTCCGTCTTGATCCAGCAAGGATGAAGGAGAGGTTGAGGAAGACAACTCCAATGGCAGCACGACGGCGTGGTGCAGTTGGTACGGTAGTTCTCCCGCAGGGCTTCGCCAAGCTCGCAGGGAGAAAGAGAGGTGTTGGGGAGGGGAGGGGCTGCGCCTTCAATGGTGTGTGCAGCCCTCCCCCTCACCCCTCTATTTATAGGAGGAGAGGGCAAGGGGGCCCGGCCACCTAGGGAAAAACCCTAGATGGGGCGGCGGCCGAAGGGGAGGAGGAGAGGGTGGCTTGCCCCCCAAGCTAGGGGGGCGCCCCCTTTATGGTTTCCCCTCCCCATGCCCTAGCCGCATGGGCCTAGGTGGGGAGGCGCACCCAGCCCACCAGGGGCTGGCTCCCTCTCCCACTTAGCCCATGTGGCCCCTCGGGGGGTGGCCTCCGGTGGACCTCCGAACTCTCCGGTGGCCCCGGTACATTACCGGTATACCCCCGAAACTTTCCGGAGTCCGTTTAACCACTTTCCATATATAAATCTTTACCTCCGGACCATTCCGGAACTCCTCGTGACGTCCGGGATCTCATCCGGGACTCCAAACAACATTCGGTAATCACATACTTGTCTTCCTAATAACCCTAGCGTCACCGAACCTTAAGTGTGTAGACCCTACGGGTTCGGGAGACATGCAGACATGACCGAGACGACCTCAGGTCAATAACCAACAGCGGGATCTGGATACCCATGTTGGCTCCCACATGTTCCTCGATGTTGTCATCGGATGAACCACGATGTCAAGGGTTCAAGCAACCCCGTATTCTATTCCCTTTGTCAGACGGTATGTTACTTGCCCGAGACTCGATCGTCGGTATCCCAATACCTCGTTTAGTCTCGTTACCGGCAAGTCACTTTACTCGTACCGTAATGCATGATCCCGTGACCAGACACTTGATCACTTTGAGCTCATTATGATGATGCACTACCGAGTGGGCCCAGTGATACCTCTCCGTAACACGGAGTGACAAATCCCTGTCTCGATCCGTGTCAACCCAAAAGACACTTTCGGAGATACCTGTAGTGCACCTTTATAGTCACCCAGTTACGTTGTGACGTTTGATACACCCAAAGCACTCCTACGGTATCCGGGAGTTACACGATCTCACGGTCTAAGGAAGAGATACTTGACATTGGAAAAGCTCTAGCAAAATGAACTACACGATCTTTGTGCTATGCTTAGGATTGGGTCTTGTCCATCACGTCATTCTCCTAATGACGTGATCCCGTTGTCAATGACATCTGATGTCCATAGTCAGGAAACCATGACTATCTGTCGACCAACGAGCTAGTCTACTAGAGGCTCACTAGGGACGTATTGTGTTCTATGTATTCACACGTGTATTACGATTTCCGGATAATACAGTTATAGCATGAATAAAAGACAATTATCATGAACAAGGAAATATAATAATAATGCTTTTATTATTGCCTCTAGGGCATATTTCCAACAGTCTCCCACTTGCACTAGAGTCAATAATCTAGTTACATTGTGATGAATCGAACACCCATAGAGTTCTGGTGTTGATCATGTTTTGCCCGCGGAAGAGGTTTAGTCAACGGATCTGCGACATTCAGATCCGTATGCACTTTACAAATTTCTATGTCTCCATCCTGAACATTTTCACGGATGGAGTTGAAGCGACGCTTGATGTGCCTGGTCTTCTTGTGAAACCTGGGCTCCTTGGCAAGGGCAATAGCTCCAGTGTTGTCACAGAAGAGTTTGATCGGCCCCGACGCATTGGGTATGACTCCTAGGTCGGTGATGAACTCCTTCACCCAAATTGCTTCATGCGCTGCCTCCGAGGCTGCCATGTACTCCGCTTCACATGTAGATCCCGCCACGACGCTCTGCTTGCAGCTGCACCAGCCATCGCTCCACCATTCAACATATACACGTATCCGGTTTGTGACTTTGAGTCATCCAGATCTGTGTTGAAGCTAAGCGCCGACGTAACCCTTTACGACGAGCTCTTCGTCACCTCCATAAACGAGAAACATGTCCTTTGTCCTTTTCAGGTACTTCAGGATATTCTTGACCGCTGTCCAGTGTTCCTTGCCGGGATTACTTTGGTACCTTCCTACCAAACTTACGGCAAGGTTTACATCAGGTCTGGTACACAGCATGGCATACATAATAGATCCTATGGCTGAGGCATAGGGGATGACACTCATCTCTTCTTTATCTTTTGCCGTGGTCGGGCATTGAGCTGAGCTCAATTTCACACCTTGCAATACAGGCAAGAACCCTTTCTTGGACTGATCCATTTTGAACTTCTTCAAAATCTTATCAAGGTATGTGCTTTGTGAAAGACCTATGAGGCGCCTCGATCTATCTCTATAGATCTTGATGCCTAATATATAAGCAGCTTCTCCAAGGTCCTTCATTGAAAAACACTTGTTCAAGTAGGCCTTAATGCTGTCCAAGAATTCTATATCATTTCCCATCAAAAGTATGTCATCTACATATAATATGAGAAATGCTACAGAGCTCCCACTCACTTTCTTGTAAACACAGGCTTCTCCATAAGTCTGCATAAACCCAAACGCTTTGATCATTTCATCAAAGCGAATGTTCCAACTCGAGATGCTTGCACCAGCCCATAAATGGATCGCTGGAGCTTGCATACTTTGTCAGCATTCTTAGGATCGACAAAACCCTCCGGCTGCATCATATACAGCTCTTCCTTAAGATATCCGTTAAGGAACGCTGTTTTGACGTCCATCTGCCATATCTCATAATCATAGTATGCGGCAATTGCTAACATGATTCGGACGGACTTAAGCTTCGCTACGGGAGAGAAAGTCTCATCGTAGTCAATCCCTTGAACTTGCCGATAACCCTTAGCGACAAGTCGAGCTTTATAGATGGTGACATTACCATCCACGTCCGTCTTCTTCTTAAAGATCCATTTGTTTTCTATCGCTCGCCGATCATTGGGCAAGTCAGTCAAAGTTCACACTTTGTTTTCATACATGGATTCTATCTCGGACTTCATGGCTTCTAGCCATTTGTTGGAATCTGGGCCCGCCACCGCTTCTTCATAGTTCGAAGGTTCATTGTTGTCTAACAACATGATTTCGTGACAGGGTTGCCGTACCACTGCAGTGCGGAACATGTCCTAGTGGACCTATGAAGTTCAGTAGCAATTTGATCCGAAGTACCTTGATCATCATCATTAATTTCCTCTCTAGTTGATGCAGACACTACAGGAACATCTTCCTGAGCTGCGCTACTTACCGGTTCAAGAGGTAGTACTTCATCAAGTTCCACTTTCCTCCCACTTACTTCTTTCGACAGAAACTCTTTCTCCAGAAAGGACCCGTTCTTGGCAACAAAGATCTTGCCCTCGGATCTTAAGTAGAAGGTATACCCTACGGTTTCCTTAGGGTATCCTATGAAGACGCATTTTTCCGACTTGGGTTCGAGCTTTTCAGGTTGAAGTTTCTTGACATAAGCATCGCATCCCCAAACTTTCAGAAACGACAGCTTAGGTTTCTTCCCAAACCATAATTCATACGGTGTCGTCTCAACGGATTTAGACGGTGCCCTATTTAAAGTGAATGTAGCTGTCTCTAGAGCGTATCCCCAAAATGATAGCGGTAAATCAGTAAGAGACATCATAGACCGCACCATATCCAATAGAGTGCGATTACGACGTTCGGACACACCGTTACGCTGAGGTGTTCCAGTGGCGTTAGTTGTGAAACGATTCCACATTTTCTTAAGTGTGTACCAAATTCGTGACTTAAATATTCTCCTCCACGATCTGATCGTAAGAATTTTATCTTTCGTCACGTTGATTCTCTACTTCATTCTGAAATTCCTTGAACTTTTCAAAGGTTTCAGACTTGTGTTTCATCAAGTAGACATACCCATATCTACTCAAGTCATCTGTGAGAGTGAGAACATAACGATATCCTCCATGAGCCTCAACGCTCATTGGACCACACACATCGGTATGTATGATTTCCAACAAGTTGGTTGCTCGCCCATTGTTCCAGAGAATGGAGTCTTGGTCATTTTGCCCATGAGGCATGGTTCGCATGTGTCAAATGATTCATAATCAAGAGACTCCAAAAGTCCATCAGCATGGAGCTTCTTCATGCGCTTGACACCAATGTGACCAAGGCGGCAGTGCCACAAGTATGTGGGACTATCGTTATCAACTTTACATCTTTTGGTATTCACGCTATGAACATGTGTAATACTACGCCGAGATTCATTAAGAATAAACCATTGACCATCGGAGCATGACCATAAAACATATCTCTCATATAAATGGAACAACCATTATTCTCGGATTTAAATGAGTAGCCATCTCGCATTAATCGAGATCCAGATACAATATTCATGCTCAAACTTGGCACCAAATAACAATTATTAAGGTTTATAACTAATCCCGTAGGTAAATGAAGAGGTAGCGTGTCGACGGCGATCACATCGACTCGGAACCATTCCCGACGCAAGATCGTCACCTCGCCCTTCGTCCGTCTCCGCTTATTCCGCAGCTCCTGCTGTGAGTTACAAATATGAGCAACGGCACCGTATCAAATACCCAGGAGTTACTACGAGTACTGGTAAGATACACATCAATTACATTTATATCAAATATACCTTTGGTGTTGCCGGCCTTCTTGTCCGCTAAGTATTTGGGGCAGTTCCGCTTCCGGTGACCCTTCCCCTTGCAATAAAAGCACTCAGTCTCAGGCTTGGGTCCATTCTTTGACTTCTTCCAGGCAACTTGCTTACCGGGCGCGGCAACCTCCTTGCCGTCCTTCTTGAAGTTCTTCTTACCCTTGCCCTTCTTGAACTTAGTGGTCTTATTGACCATCAACACTTGATGTTCTTTCTTGATTTCAACCTCGCTGACTTCAGCATAGAGAATACTTCAGAATGGTCTTTACCATCCCCTGCATATTGTAGTTCATCACAAAGCTCTTGTAGCTTGGTGGGAGCGATCGAGGATTCTGTCAATGACCGCCTCATCGGGGAGGTTAATATTCAGCTGGGTCATACGGTTGTGCAACCTGACATCTTGAGAATGTGCTCACCGACAGAACTATTTTCCTCCATCTTACAACTATAGAACTTGTCGGAGATGTCATATCTCTCGACCCGGCGTGAGCTTGAAAACCATTTTCAGCTCCTCGAACATCTCATATGCTCCGTGATGCTCAAAACGCTTTTGGAGCCCCGGTTCTAAGCTGTAAAGCATGCCGCACCGAACGAGGGAGTAATCATCAGACGAGATTGCCAAGCATTCATAATGTCTTGGTTCTCTCAGGGACGGAGCGTCACCTAGCGGTCCTTCTAGGACATATTGTTTCCTGGCAGCTATGAGGATGATCTCAAGTTCCGGACCCAGTCCGTATAGTTGCTGCCGTCATCTTTCAGCTTGGTTTTCTAGGAACGCGTTGAAGTTCAAGTTGACATGAGCGTTGGCCATTTGATCTACAAGACATATCATTCAAAAGTTTTTAGACTAAGTTCATGATAATTAAGTTCATATAATCAAATTATTTAAATGAACTCCCACTCAGATTAGACATCCTCTAGTCATCTAAGTGATACACGATCCGAGTCGACTAGGCCGTGTCCGATCATCACGTGAGACGGACTAGTCATCGTCGGTGAACATTCTCATGTTGATCGATCTTCTATCGACTCGTGTTCGACCTTTCGGTCTCCGTGTTTCGAGGCCATGTCTGTACATGCTAGGCTCGTCAAGTTAACCCTAAGTGTTTTTTGTGTGTAAATCTGTCTTACACCCGTTGTATGTGAACGTAAGAATCCATCACACCCGATCATCACGTGGTGCTTAGAAGCGATTTAACTTTAGCAACGGTGCACAGTTAGGGAGAACACTTCTTGAAATTGTTGCAAGGATCATCTTATTTACTACCGTCGTTCTAAGTAAACAAGATGTATAAACATAATAAACATCACATGCAATTATATAGTAGTGACATGATATGGCCAATATCATAAAACTCCATTGATCTCCATCTTCGGGGCTCCATGATCATCTTGTCACCGGCATGGCACCATGATCTCCATCATCATGATCTCCATCATCGTGCCTGCATGAAGTTGTCACGCCAACGACTACTTCTACTACTATGGCTAAACGTGTTTTAGCAATAAAGTAAAGTAAGTTACATGGCTTTCTTCAATGACACGCAGGTCATACAAAATAAAGACAACTCCTATGGCTCCTGCCGGTTGTCATACTCATCGACATGCAAGTCGTGATTCCTATTACAAGAACATGATCTCATACATCACAATATGTCATTCATCATTCATCACAACTTGGCCATATCACATCACATGTCAATTGCTGCAAAAACAAGTTAGACGTCCTCTAATTGTTGTTGCATCTTTTACGTGGCTGCAATTGGGTTCTAGCAAGAACGTTTTCTTACCTACGAATAACCACAACGTGATCTTGTCAACTTCTATTTACCCTTCATAAGGACCCTTTTCATCGAATCCGCTCCAACTAAAGTAGGAGAGACAGACACCCGCCAGCCACCTTATGCAACTAGTGCATGTTAGTCGGTGGAACCGGTCTCACGTAAGCGTACGTGTAAGGTTGGTCCGGGCCGCTTCATCCCACAATACCGCGGAAGCAAGATAAGATTAGTAGCGGCAAGTAAGTTGACAAGATCCACGCCCACAACTAAATTGTGTTCTACTCGTGCAAAGAGAACTACGCATAGACCTAGCTCATGATGCCACTGTTGGGGAACGTTGCAGAAAATTAAAATTTTCCTACGGTTTCACCAAGATCTATCTATGAGTTCATCTAAGCAACGAGTCAAGAGAGAGAGTTTGCATCTACATACCACTTGTAGATCGAGTACGGAAGCGTTCGAGGGAGTGGTGATGATGGAGTCGTTCCCAACGTGATTCCGATCACCGATGACCAAGCGCTGAAAGGACAGCACCTCCGTGTTCAACACACGTACGGGACGATGGCGTCTCCTCCGCCTTGATCCAGCAAGGATGAAGGAGAGGTTGAGGAAGACAACTCCAATGGCAGCACGATGGCGTGGTGCAGTTGGTACTGGCAGTTCTCCCCAGAGGGCTTCGCCAAGCTCGCAGGGAGAAAGAGAGGTGTTGGGAGGGAGGGCTGCGCCTTCAATGGTGTGTGCAGCCCTCCCCTCACCCCTCTATTTATAGGAGGAGAGGGCAGGGGCCCGCCACCTAGGGAAAAACCCTAGATGGGCGGCGGCCAAGGGGAGGAGGAGAGGGTGGCTTGCCCCCAAGCCAGGGCGCCCCTTTATGGTTTCCCTCCCATGCCCTAGCCGCATGGGCCTAGGTGGGGAGGCGCACCCAGCCCACCAGGGGCTGGCTCCCTCTCCCACTTAGCCCATGTGGCCCCCCGGGAGGGGTGGCCCCTCCCGGTGGACCTTCGGAACTCTCCCGGTGGCCCCGGTACATTACAGTATACCCCAAACTTTCCGGAGTCCGCTTAACCACTTTACATATATAAATCTTTACCTCCGGACCATTCCGAACTCCTCGTGACGTCCGGGATCTCATCCGGACTCCAAACAACATTCGTAATCACATACTTGTCTTCCTAATAACCCTAGCGCCACCGAACCTTAAGTGTGTAGACCCTACGGGTTCGGGAGACATGCGACATGACCGAGACGACCTCAGGTCAATAACCAACAGCGGATCTGGATACCCATGTTGGCTCCTACATGTTCCTCGATGTTGTCATCGGATGAACCACGATGTCAAGGGTTCAAGCAACCCCGTATTCTATTCCCTTTGTCAGACGGTATGTTACTTGCCCGAGACTCGATCGTCGGTATCCCAATACCTCGTTTAGTCTCGTTACCGGCAAGTCACTTTACTCGTACCGTAATGCATGATCCCGTGAGCAGACACTTGATCACTTTGAGCTCATTATGATGATGCACTACCGAGTGGGCCCAGTGATACCTCTCCGTAACACGGAGTGACAAATCCCTGTCTCGATCCGTGTCAACCCAAAAGACATTTTTGGAGATACCTGTAGTGCACCTTTATAGTCACCTAGTTACGTTCTGACGTTTGATACACCCAAAGCACTCCTACGGTATCCGGGAGTTACACGATCTCACGGTCTAAGGAAGAGATACTTGACATTGGAAAAGCTCTAGCAAAACGAACTACACGATCTTTGTGCTATGCTTAGGATTGGGTCTTGTCCATCACGCCATTCTCCTAATGACGTGATCCCGTTGTCAATGACATCTGATGTCCATAGTCAGGAAACCATGACTATCTGTCGACCAACGAGCTAGTCTACTAGAGGCTCACTAGGGACGTATTGTGGTCTATGTATTCACACGTGTATTACGATTTCCGGATAATACAGTTATAGCATGAATAAAATACAATTATCATGAACAAGGAAATATAATAATAATGCTTTTATTATTGCCTCTAGGGCATATTTCCAACAGAGATGACAGGGCAAGTTGAGCGAGAATGAGTTGAACTAAAACAACTAAAAACAGGTCCTGTTGCTCTGGTCAGAACCTGATGAGCTACATTGTGGGCTATGCCATTGATCTCTCTGGATATATGGAACACCTGCGATTGCAACTGTCGAGTGGTGTTGTAGAACTCTGCAATGAGCTTTCCGATTGACCAAGGAATCGCATCAGCCAAGACATTTTTGCTTGCTGCTGCTTTAGCCAAAGAGAGATTATCAGTGAGGAACATAGGTTGGCTAATCTGCAAAAGTTGAGTCACCCTCGCAGCAAGAACAAGGGCATGCGCTTCCGCTTGTAATGGAGAAAAGGTGGGCTCGATCGAGGCTTGAATTTGGACCTGCATGCTCCTTTGATCCTGCAAAAAGTTAAGATAGACACCAATACCCGTGGCTGTTTGTCCATGCGTTAGACCTGGGATCTTTGTCTTTGATGCCTCCATCGTTGACATGTCAATCCGGTACTTGAAGGCCCATATTTTAGCCATCCTGTCTCACCCAGACATTGATTGAAGTTGGCTGGGGAGTCAAGCCATCTAATAAAGCAAGTATATCCTCCTTGTCGAATAACTTCCCATCATGGAACGAATGAGGTGGACCACACATCTAACGAAATGACCCTGATTCTATGTCGAATACGATAATGTCTCCACCGTCTCCCATAATGTGACTAGAACCATAAATACGCTAGTTCAATCTCCATGGTGGTGGACTTGTGGTAAATTGGAGAACATGCGCCCGGATAACCGAGTTATAGATGTACAACTAGTTACCCCGAGAGAAGATATGAAGTCCATCACAGGAGCCTTTGCGACCATCTTGACAATGGTGTTCGGAGCCCTAGAGGGAAGTTCCGAGCTGCTGAGCAACGGCGCCACAAACAACGACGAGGGTGGTGGGCCGCGTGTGGCCATCGACAATGGGGAGCAATGGCTAGCAGCCATGGTGCTCACGCATGAATCTAGGTGTGGATGTCACACTGCGATGACTAGCAGCCATGGTGCTCCCGCAAGAATCCGGGTGTGGATGTCACACTGCGTCATGACATGGTGATGGCACAACAGCAGCCGACGTCCTTCTCATGGCCTAGAATTGGAACGATACTCTCTTGGAAGTTGTGGTGAGTAAGCAACAAGCAATACTGACTCATTCCATTGTTCAAAATCCGTAGGGTAGCACATGCTTTTTGTTGAAAAAGACTGCTAGTTTAGCATAGCCATGTTGTTCAACAGTTGCACCGTGGACTATAACAATATTATCATTTTCTTTTTGGTGGAAGTTGAATAAAGTTACCTTTGATGCCTCCACCGTTGACAGGTCAATCCAGTACTTGAAGGCCCATTCTATAGCCTCGTAATCCTGCATCACCCAGAGATTGATAGAAGTTGGCCTGGGAGTGAAGCCACCCAATAAAGCAAGTGTACCCTCCTTGTCGAACAATTTCCCATCAAGGCACGACTGGGGTGAACCACGCATCCGTTGGAAAGACTCTAATTCTATATCAAGCACAATAATGTCTCCACCGCCTCCCATAATGTCACTGGCAGCATAAATATGCTAGCACAGTCTCCATGGTGGTGGACTGGTGGTAAACAGGAGAACATGCATGCGGATAACCGGGTTACAGGTGTACAACTAGTTACCCCGACACAAGATAAGGAAGCCATCACAGGAGCCTTTTCGACAATCTTGAGAATCATGTTCAGAGCCCGGGAGAAAAGGTCAGAGCTGCTGATGGGCTACAACGTCTGGAACGATGATGAGGGTGGTGGCACGCAATTGGCCACCGACAACGCTGAGCGACGGCTGGCGACTGTGGTGCTCATGCCAGAATGCGGGTGTGGATGTCACACTCCATCATGACATGGTGATGGCACGACAGCGGACGACGTCCTTCAGTGCCAATTTATGAGTATTTTTTCAATCGTCTTCTCTTGCAGGACCTCGGGCTGGGTCACTCCTCTCTTTCCCCCCATCGTAATGCTCTGTCGACTCCAGTCGGCTAGAAAGAGAAGACAAGATTTAGTCCAACAACATCTTAAATCAAGAAGAGAGGCAAATAAGGTGATAGGAAGCTTAAGTTTTACATTAAGTATTATTCTTAATGAGTTTATAAATACAATTATTCAGACGGTTATATTTTCAAACGACAAGAGGGTTCCATGTCTTATTCTTGAGGGTGATCTCTGCCATAGTTTTATCTTGGACTTCCTCACCCTCCATTTCAGTGTGATCTTTGCTAGTAATCCTCCGTCGGTTGGTTGGTGTGCGGCTTTGCTCTATCGCTCTCTTGATCCATCAGGTCATATATGAAATCTCTACATTTCTTCAAATTCCACTATTTATTACTGCAGATGGCCACGCTAAGATGATGTCTCCGTCTTGTGGAAGATGCACACTACGGGATGAATACAACTACAAAAATTCAGAGGATGAAAGTAAACATTTCTTGGTGCCTATGATGGGTGATTTCCAACATGAGATGGTAACTAATTACTATTGTTAGATTTAGTGACAATCCGTCATGTTTTGTTTCGTATGCATTTAGGCATTAGCTACTTTCCTAAGCATTAATGACAAGTACATTCACATTGTCTTTATTATACATTGACAAGTGCAAGTGATGAATCATGTGTAGGACGTGGACAGAGTGGTGCAAGTAACTCAAGGCTTGACGTTCGCTAGTGAAAACAGAGTGATGGCTAAATAGAATTATGCACTAAACAGAAGCCAAATACACTAGTGAAGATAAAGGGATGGCTAAACTGAAGCCACATACATTATTGTGAAAAATAATTTATTTAATATTTTAAAAGTGTTCATCCCACATTTAGCAAATGTTCATGCTGTGTAAAAAAGATTGCTCTAGTTTTAGAAAATGTTTGTACAATTCAAAAAGAATTATGTGACATTTCCAAGCTATTCACTCATTTAAAGAAAATGTATGTTGCATTTTTGAAAAATGTTATATAATGTAAAAAATGTTTGTACGATTAAAACAATATGTTTCACACACTTCAAATCAATGTACCTTATAGTTAAAAGAGCCTTGAACAGAAGGCATGTCAAGGGAAAAGCAAAACAGAAGTCATGATCATTCAGATATGTCCCGTGGAGAATGAAGGCTATAGAGTTTACTCGTGAGCTCATATGTACCCTTGCGAACAGTAAAATCAAAAACAATAGTAACAGAAATAAAAAAACTGAATTGTTTTGGAACAAACATTGATGAAATATCAACATGCGTGCAAAGTTTGATTAAAAAAAGAACACATGGAGCATCAATTTTGTTTTTTCTACGAAAGCATATTGACACGTTTTTTCTTCAAGAAAATTTGCACGCATGTTCAGAATTCGTCAATGTCCATTCTAAAAAAAAAAAATCAGATTTTTACAATTTTGTTGACAATTTTTTGATTTTACCATTCATGAGGATGAGTCTGAGCTCGCGGGCAGAAACTTAATGTCCCTGGTCTTTTTGCATCTCATGACCTAGAATTGGAACGATACTCTCTTGGAGGGTGTGGTGAGTAAGCAATATGCAATACTGACTCATTCCATTTCTTTTTGGAGAAAGTTCAATAAAGTTGTCTTTGATGCCTCCATCATTGATAGGTCAATCCGGTACTTGAAGGCCCATATTTTAGCCTCGTAATCCTGTATCACCCAGACATTGATAGAAGTTGGCTGGGGAGTCAAGCCATCTAATAAAGCAAGTGTACCCTCCTTGTCAAATAACTTCCCATCATGGAACGAATGGGGTGGACCAAACATCTATCGGAATGACCCTGATTCTATGTCGAATACAATAATGTCTCCACCGTCTCCAATAATGTGACTAGAACCATAAATACGCTAGTGCAGTCTTCATGGTGGTGGACTTGTGGTAAATAGGAGAACATGCGCCCGGATAACCGAGTTATAGATGTACAACTAGTTACCCCGAGAGAAGATATGAAGTCCAACATAGGAGCCTTTGCGACCATCTAGACAATGGTGTTCGGAGCCCTAGAGGGAAGTTCCGAGCTGCTGAGCAACGGCGCCACGAACAATGACGAGGGTGGTGGGCCGCGTGTGGCCATCGACAAAGGGGAGCAATGGCTAGCAGCCATGGTGCTCACGCAGGAATCTACGTGTGGATGTCACACTGCAATGGCTAGCAGCCATGGTGCTCCCGCAAGATTCCGGGTGTGGATGTCACACTGCGTCATGACATGGTGATGGCACAACAGCAGCCGACGTCCTTCGGCGGCAACCTATGAGTTTTTTTTAATGAACTTCTCGGCCAAGACCTCGGGCAGGGTCGGGCCTCTCTTTCTCGGCATCGTAGTGCTCCGACGACTCCGGTCGGCTGGAAAGACACAACAAGACTTTAGTCCAACAATAGTTGACTCAAGAAGAGAGGCAAGTAATGTGATAGAAAGATTATTAATCATTGTTACTGCTGAGGTTATAAATACTATTATTCAAACGAGTGTATTTTCAAATAACGTCAGAGTTCCTAGTCTTAATTTTTAGTGTGATCTCGGCCATAGTTTTGTCTTGGACTTCCCCACACTCTGATTCCAGTGTGATCTTGGCCATTAATCCTCCGTCGATTGGTTGGTGTGCTGCTATGCTCTCTCCCTCTTTTGATGCATCAGATCGAATATGAAATCTCTTCATTTCTTGAAATTCCACTTTTTATTGCTGCAGGTGGCCAGGCTAAGGTGATGTCTACGTCTTGTGGAAGATGCACATTGCGCCATGAATATAACAACCAAAATTCGGAGGATGAAGTAAACATTTCTTGGTGCTATGTTGGGTGATTTGCAACACAAAATGGAAACTAATTCCTTTTCTTAGATTTAGTGCCACTCCGTCATGTTTTGTTACTTATGCATTTAGGAATTAGCTACTTTCCTAAGCGTTAATGACAAGTACATTTACATGTGTCTTTATTATACAATGACAAGTGCAAGTGATGAAAGTGTGTGGGCTGTGAAGAGAGTTGATGCAACCAACTCAAGATTTGGTAGTCGCTAGGGAAATCGAGTGATGGCTAAGTCGAATTATACACTAAACCGAAGCCAAATACACTAGTGAAGATAAAGTGATGGCTAAACTGAAGCCACACTCCTTATTGTGAAAACATAATATATTTACTTTTTTTAAAAGTGTTCATCCCACATTTAGAAAATGTTCATGATGTGTAAACAAGTTTTCTCAAGTTCTAAACAATGGTTGTACCATTCAAAAAGAATTATGTGACATTTCCAGGCTATTCACTTTTCAAGAAAATTTATGTTGCATTTAAAAATATATTATACAATGTAAAAAATGTTTCGTGCACTTCAATATCAATGCGCATTACAGTTAAAAAAGAGATGAACAAAAGGACTGTCAAGGGAAAAGAAAAACAGAAGTCGCGACCATTCAGATATACCCCGAGGGAAATGGAGGCTTTAGAGTCTACTCGGGAGCTCATATGCACCCTCGTGAATGGGAAAATCGAAAACAATAGTGAAAGAAATAAAAAAAACAGAATTTTATTGAATAAGCATTGACAAATTCTTAATATGCTTGCAAATTTTTATTAAAACCGAACACATTACTGAACTGATGCACCCCTTGAGCTGATGCACCAGGTCGTCCACCTTGTTGAAGTCTATCACGGGCTGGTTACTGGTAAAGCAGAGCGGACGAAATCAGTACCCATGATGAGATGACGAAAGCAGATGGAAAGAAGGGGGTCTTAGGGGCGGACAGCAGGCCGGCGATGTCGTTGAGGATCCTGTTGGCGTTGGCGACGAAGTGGTTGATGACCTCGGCGACCAAGCCTTGTGCTGAGCTACCATCCTCAACCATCGACTGCAAGTACTGGAAATACTCGTCCACCATACCCTTGATGGATCACTTCACGAGAAGCTAAAAGCATAGTCGGCCAGCAACCACCCGGGTCTAGTAGGGGGGGTGAGGGTGGACTGACCATGGCGAACATGGTTGAGACAAGGGTGTTCAGTTGGGCCCTAAGCACGACAACTGCCATGGTGATCGATGGGGGGAGCAGGTGCTGAAGTGATCCGAAGCTGTGGTGGCTGCGGTGGAGTTGTCGAGGAAGAGTGGAGGAGGCTTGGGGACATAGCCCCTTATATGCCCGGACGCACGAGGCTTTCCGCGCGGAGAAGTGCGGCTAGGAGTCACTAGTAGAAAAAGGGTCAAACGTGAAGCACAATAGTGCCGGTTTGAATTTTAGCCGGCACTAATGTGTACACTAGTGCCGGTTCGTGGCGGCGATCAATAGCACCGGTTCGTGGCGAACCTTTAGTACCGGTTCATGCCACGAACCGGTAATAAAGAGGCTGTGTCAGCCTGCGGTCAGGCTATGGCCCCACCATCACCATTTAGTGCCGGTTCGTACCACGAACCGGTACTAATGAGGTTATGGAAAGCTGTTTTTAGTCCCACCTCGCTCCCCTAACAAGCCTTTTACCACCTTAAATATGTTATTTCTCAAACTATCACAAGCACTTGGTCTTCATTGAACTCTATGTGTAGAATTTGTGGCATAATATGAGTCTTCATCGGTTTATAAATCGTTGATGACTCATATTGAGAATTCAGATTGTACACACAAAGATCATTGATGATCAAAGTATTTTGATGTTATAAGATCATATTGACAATTTAGACTGTAAAGAAATATAAGATCATGATCTAAATGCTCTTATATTTTTTTGTGTTAAGTATGAACCATTCAAAGCGACGCCATCAACTTTCAACCATTTATGCTTTCATTTGCTATTTTTCATGCATTTAAGATTTGTTTTGATAACTAAACGACCTGGAAATTGAAAAGCACTACAAATGAACTCTGAAAAAGTTGAAACTTGGCATGGTATCATCATTTTACCCACATATCATGTTCAAAAAAGTAGAGAGGGTTACGGCAAAAACTTGATGCACTTCGTTTACAAACTGGACAATCTCTTTCGAAGTATTCGGGTTTATGAAGAAATTAAACTCATCTGTTAGAAAGGCATTTCATTTTTTTAAACTTATTACAAGTCCAGACTTTTTGTGCATTCAGTATGCACCATTCAACTGCTAGGCGGGAGGCTCTTAAGTACCGGTTCCAACTGCTAGGCGGGAGGACCTCTTTAGTACCGGTTCCAACTGCTAGGCGGGAGGAGCTCTTTAGTACGGTTCGTGGCGAACCTTTAGCACGGTTCGTGCCACGAACTGGTACTAATGAGGTTGTGTCGTAAGGCTGGGGCCCCACGAGCACCTTTAGTACCGGTTCATGGATGAACTAGACGTAAGCTGTTTTTAGTCCCACCTCGAAGTGAGAGGGACTAGGAGCGTTTATAAGCCCTGAGTGCAGAGACGATGAAGAAGAGGCTCAATGCTCACGTTGTTAGCTTCAAGCCTTCAGAATACGGTAGACTGCACGGAGCTATGCGCAGTGCAGTTTACACTATTCAAAGGCTTGAAGCAAATTAACGAGCATTGCACCTCTTTTTTATTTTTAATAACTTATTACAACTCCGGACTTCTTCTGTTATGGCAAAAACTAATTGCACGTCGACATTTCTTTTTTTAAGTTATAACTCCAGACTTTGACCATCAAGTTTTGCAGAAAAGAAAAATAGCAGAAAAGAAAAATAGCAGAAAATAAGAAAACTATAGCTGAAAAGAAAAAAACTATATAAAAACTACTCAGAAATAAAAAGAAGAAAATAAATATAGCAGAAAAGAAAAAACTACTCAGAAATAAATAGAAGAAAAATAAAGCAGAAAAGAAAAAAATTATATTTCTTATTTTTCAATCGTTTACAAAATGACCGTGAAATTGAAAATCACTATAAAATGAACTCTGAAAATGTTGAATTTTGGCAAACTAGATGAAAAACTACTCACAAATAAATAGAAAAAAATAAATATAGCAGAAAAGAAAAAACTATACAAAAAACTACGCAAAAATAAATATAAGAAAATAAAGCAGAAAAGAAAAAAACTATAAAAAAATTGGGGCGCTGCCCTGTGGGCCTGATAGGCCATAGGTGTGTAATTATAGGCCTTAAAGGCCTAGCAGACTCACAGGGCAGCGCGCAGAGTTTAGGCCCACAAGCCTGCTATATAGAGGAGTTCGAAGGGGTAGCCGCGGCTGGGTTTATAAACCAGTGCGGCTGCCCTTCGCCCGACGAGGTGGGACTAAACTTTAGGGTAGCAGCGCGAGACCTTTAGTACCGGTTGGAGCCACCAACCGGTACTAAAGACCACCTTTAGTACCGCTTGGAGCCACCAACCGGTACTAAAGGCCTGCTCTTCCGCCTCTTGGCCTGACCAAAGTTGGCCTTTAGTACGGTTGGTGGCTCCAACCGTACTAAAACCTCTCCTATATATACAACACTTACGAAAATTTCAGTTACATCTCCCCACTTCTCGCGTCTCGCTCCAACCTCTCACGACGCCTTGCCGCTGAAGTCCCGTCGCCGCCGGCCGCCGCGCCGTCGCCGTCGTCCGCCGTCGCCCGTCACCCGTCGCCCGCCGCCATCGCCTGTCGCCGCCGCTTTCGCCGCCGCCGTCGCCGCCGCCAGCAGCGTCGTCGCCCGCCGTCATCGTCGCGCCATGATCCGCCTCAGACGTATCTCTCGCTCACAGCGTACCAGCGCTGCTTGGCACCCGCCCGTCAGACGCTGGCGGCGCCCCGCCCATCTTGCGGGCGCCCGCTCATACGTGACGGGCGACGGCGTCTGAGGTCACAGACTGCAGTGTACGATACGCACGCGTACAGACACACACATATATACACACACACACACACACACACATACACACACACACATACACACACATTTTTTTTACTTATTTTCTGTTTTCTGTTTTTAGAAAATTTAACTAGATATTAATTAGCTAGGTATGTGAGATTTGAACTAGTTGAATAATTAATATAACTAGTTTATTTTAGTAAGAAAATTGTCGAACTAGTTTATTTAGGTATTTGAGATTTGAACTAGTTGAATAATTAATATAACTAGTTTATTTTTAGTAAGAAAATTGTCGAACTAGTTTATTTAGGTATTTGAGATTTGAACTAGTTGAATAATTAATATAACTAGTTTATTTTTAGTAAGAAAATTGTCGAACTAGTTTATTTAGTTATTTGAGATTTGAACTAGTTGAATAATTAATATAACTAGTTTATTTTAGTAAGAAAATTGTCGAACTAGTTTATTTAGGTATTTGAGATTTGAACTAGTTGAATAATTAATATAACTAGTTTTTTTAGTAAGAAAATTATCGAACTAGTTTATTTAGGTATTTGAGATTTGAATTAGTTGAATAATTAATATAACTAGTTTATTTTTAGTAAGAAAATTGTCGAACTAGTTTATTTAGGTATTTGAGATTTGAACTAGTTGAATAATTAATATAACTAGTTTATTTTAGTAAGAAAATTGTTGAACTAGTTTATTTAGGTATTTGAGATTTGAACTAGTTGAATAATTAATATAACTAGTTTATTTTAGTAAGAAAATTGTCGTATCTGAGATTTGATGATCTAATTAAAATATTATTTGTTAATGAGTTTTTCTGTTTGCTTAATGTTTATATATATTTTGAGTTTATATAAATGTTAGATTAATGTCGAATGCTAGATGAATATAGTTAGATATATATTTGAATTGGCTAGATATTAATTAATGTTAGATAGTAATAAGTGTTTAATGTTTCACCTATATGAACATATAGGAAATGTCATGTGATGACGAAAAAGATTTCATTATGTGCGAACACTGTGAAGATCAAGCTGCCTGTGCGACAGAAATTTCCTTGTTGATGGTAGGCGCTTCAGCATCAAGCTGAATGAGACATTCGAAGTGGATACAGTAAGTCACAACGGCAATTATTATTTGAATGCAAAACTTATGCTTCATTTGCTTCAACTTATAATTTTAAAGCATGACTTATGCTTCATTTGCTTCAACTTATAATTTTAAATTTTCACTATTCTACTAGCGCATCCCCTGCCATGCAAGAATTTTTGTCTTGGATAAGATAGGTTTTAGTGCTATAGATGATATGGAGGTAAAGAGAGTTTACTTGAAGACGGAGACATGGGTATACTTTCAACGTCAAATTATATAATGGAGACACATACACCCATTTTGAATGCAAAACTTGGCAAGCACTATGCAAGGCTTATGCATTTGAGCCTGATACGGTTATCACCTTTGATATTCGTCCGGAAGATGATATTGAAGGTAATATAGACATCTGGGTCGATGTGCAAACGCCTCCAGTTCTATCATTATGTGAGTTTTTCTCAACCATGCATGCATATGTTTATGTCTTTGATACAATTTATTCAAAAATAGTTGACAACTAATTTGTATTGCCAGCTTATTTCGGTTCAAGCAAACATGTCCGGCGCTTGGTAGACAGGACCTACTACTGCCCCGGAGCTCAACTAAACTGCGAGGAGATAAGTCATTATGTTTCATGGATTGAGGATCTTAATACTGTCAAGACAAATTTTTTTCCTGAACTTAGAAATGTTAGTACTCAAAACGTGCGATCAATGGTGATCGTATTGAACTACGGTCACATCTATAATCGAAAGATGGTAAGATTTTAACTATTTGTCCTTAATTAGTGCATCTTTTGCATACATTATTTTTGAAGCTAAACTTTCATTGCTTAGTATATTAATTACTATACGATGTTCTTTCATCAACAGGGACTTCCGATAACAGTTGTGCCTCAGTGGATCGAGACAAAAGGTCGCATGTCAATGGCTAGCTTACGACCAAGATTTCCTACATTACACATGAGTGCATTCAGGATTTCTGAAAGCGAAGAATGCTTAATAGTGAAAGATTGGAGCAAAATTGTAAGCGATCGCAGAGAAGTACTAGGGGGCATCAAGGAGAAGCGCAACCCAAGATTAGGAGACAGATTCATCTGCATGCTCCAGTATGATGAATCAGGAGAGCTATACATGTTCTATGCTATTCTACCTGAGAGGGAGCAGCAGGAGTAGCTAGTTCATGCACTTAATTAATTAGTACTTGTCCTTTCTCATGCATGTCCGTATTGTCCTGAACTTCGATGTTGGTGATGATTATGTTGAACTCGATGATATCTTTGCTTCTGTTACAAAGTGAACTCGATGATTATGTTGGTGATTAGATAGCTAGCGGTAATGACTATGATGATTAAATAGTGGTAACTAATAACGACTATGATGATTTTTAGCTAGCTAAAGTTTATTTATTTATTAATATGCGATGATGATGATGATGATGATGATGATGATGATGATGACCACTACAACTCACTATAACGTAAAACAATCCTAAACTAAATTAATAACACAAATTTAATTAAAAATAAAAATAAAACAAAAACCATTAAACATTTAGTACGGTTGGTGTTACCAACCGGTACTAAAAACTCCTGTCCCGGAGCTGCCTCGTGCCACGTGGTTGGCCTTTAGCACCGATTCATGCTGAACCGGTACTAAAGGGGGGGGGGGGGGGCTTTAGTGACCACACTTTAGTGCCGGTTGTGGAACCAGCACTAAAGGGCCTTATGAACCGGTGCTATTGCCCGGTTCTGCACTAGTGAGTGCCCCCTTTTAACAGTCTACTAGTGGCTCGGCCGGGAGCCATTAAGGAGCTAGACGTTGTCGGCACCAGATGAAGCTAGATGGGCGCCCGGTCAAGGCTTGTTGGATGGGTCCTCCACTGGCAATTGACGGTCGTCATCTCTCTAAAAAGTAAAAACCTGGAGATGTAGGAAACTAGGAATACGAACAAGAAGTGTAGTGGTGGCTGACTGAGATTATCTTAAGGATTGATCGAGGGCATCCAAAAGGATGACTGAAATGCTTCCGTGTTTGTGTCGCTCATCTCGTCTTGACGCGACGCGCTCGTGTTTGAGGACAAGAGGACAAAGAAGAGACGAAACGTAATTGTATATCCAACTCATGTTCGCTTCGCTCTACAACGGGCGAGTTCAGTTCAGTAATGGAATGAATTGTCCAGGCTAAAAACAGAAGATAAAACTCCACAATGCTCGCTCTCGAGCCAACGGCCTTCCATTCGATTGCTTCCATATACGAAGGAGTAGTTCGTTGGATTGTTTTCTCACGCCTAAGTCAGCCCTCCTCATGCACATCCATGCACACGTAGTCCATTAAGGCATGCGATTTGGCCATTACCAGCTTGCCAAAACCAGCCGACGATACGGTGGTGGCGACAGTGGCGCACGCCAGAACGAGCGAACGAATCACAGCTGGCTGCACAGGCCGCAAAAACCTACCGCACACTGTTTTCTTCATTCCCAGGATCTTCCGAGTTCTATAAAAGCCAGCTCCACCCCCACATTCTCCCTCACTCGACGTCGACCAATCCCCGACCTCATTTCGGTATTCCTCTCTCCCTCCTGTGTATCCAGATCCTTGCTGAGTTCACGATGGAGTTCACGCTGAAAAGCACCGAGGTGCTTTACAAGGCTGCCGCTCTCGCCGCCGCCGCCGCCCTCCGCTTGGAAGGAGAAGATCGTGGTGCTTGGGGGACCGCGGAGAAGGCGAGGGCGATTGAACGCTGGGCCAAGATATGTCTCGAGGTGGAGAAGCGCGCTGCCAGCGGGGAAGTCCCCGTCGCTCCTGTGGTCACTGGACCGGTTCCTCGAGCAAAGGA
The DNA here is from genome assembly GCA_021605205.1 of Aegilops longissima. Lineage (NCBI taxonomy): Eukaryota > Viridiplantae > Streptophyta > Magnoliopsida > Poales > Poaceae > Aegilops > Aegilops longissima. The sequence continues at coordinate 754,964,844 of CM038679.1, forward strand.
GATCGGATCAGACGTCACGGAGACGTGCTGGCTCAGCCGGGAGCCATTTAACAGCTAAAGGTTGACGACGCCGGATGCAGCCAGATGAGCCTCCCGTTCGATGGGTGCTTCACTGGCCATTCAAGGCCGGCATCTCTTAAAACCTGGAGATGTGTGTTTAAGAAGATCAAGTTTAGTGGCGGCTGGATGAGATTGTCGTATGGAAAATCATCAACGATTAATTAATTATGAACTTGTATCGCATGCACATTGAGAGTCCAAGGGTGTTTATACACGTGTTCTTGTAGGAATATATATAAGTCCAAGGGTGTTTATACACGTGTTCATGTGTTAAAAATACTAAATACTTGTGTTTGAAAATATAATTTGGTTAATTTGTTAAAAGTGTTCATCGCACATTTAAAAATTGTTCAATAAACAAAATTTTGCTCAACTCTTAAGTGACCTTTAAAAAAAATTCATGCATTCAATTCTTGCGCTAAAAGTGTTCATTGCACCATTCAAGAAAACAGTAAGAGACTTTTTGAAAAAAATCACGCATTTCAAGAAAATGTATGTGACATTTTCGGAAAATGTTCGACAGTGTAATTTTTTCCTGTAATCCAAAACAAAATATTTCGTACCATTTAAAAACAATGCACGTTATACCTAAAAAGATGTTCGCATGTCTAAGAAAATGTTCAGAACTTGTGTCTACGGAAAGTTCCATGTTTATAAAAATGAAGTATCTACAGAAAGTTCACATGTTTAAAAAAATGAAGTACCTACAAAAAGTTTTTCCACGGGGACTTGTGTCCTAATAGTATTGAGTCCAAGAAAATCGTGTGTCCTCTTGATTTGCTGCATATTAAATATCATGCATGCATCAATGGTTACAGCATTTATCAGAACGAGCATGCGGAGAAAATTAGTTGTCCAGCGAGCAATGCTTCTCGATACAAGAAGTACGGAAAGGAAGCTCCTCAGAAAGTTATGTGGTACTGATCCTAAGGAAGAAAGCTCATGTGCGGGTTTGGATGTCACTTTGCGCCATGACATGGCGACGACACAACAGCGGCCAACCTCCTTGGACGGCAACCTGATGAGTATATTGTCAATGATCTCCTTGAGCAGGTCATCGAGCAAGGTCACGCATCGCCTGCCCGGCATTGTAGTGTGCCGTTGGCTCCGTCGTTTAGAAAGACACGGTAAGATTTACTACAATAAAGTGATAGAAAGATTAAGTTTTCAATTGATTAGTAATGGCAAGTAAATTTACATGGCTCTTGATTATACATTGAAAAGCTCAAATGATGAATGTGTGCATGACGTGGAGAGAATGGATGCAAGCAACTCAAGACTTGGTGTTCACTGGTGAAAACAGAAGTGACCGCTAAAGCGAATTATACACTGAACTGAAGCCAAATACACTTGTGAAGATAGAGTGACGGCTAAATTAAAGCCACATACAGTGCTAGCTTAACAAACAATAGATTCGGAAAGCGAGACCCTCGGAGGGTCCTGCAATGGCAGCGAGCTGTGTGCGCATCATGAGCATGTTATTTATGTTTGCACGCAAGGGCACACTTGTAGGCATAGTACTCTTTTTATTGACGTGGACCTTTTGGCGACACCCCACAAGACGCGTATTTCAGGTCAAAATTTGACTCTATGACTAACGAAGTATGAGCTATATGTTACAAAATAATAACAATAGTTTACTATTCGAAAGATGTTTTCCCACAATATAGTTTTTCGACACACAATTCATATTTTATTAGTTAAAAGTCAAAGTTGTGGTTGTACCCCCTATGTAAGCATCCATCTTTTGCTTCGAGGTCGATTCATGAACTTTTCAATTTTGCATCTCCAAAATAAAGCAGCATAAGGATATCAAACTTCACAATTCAACAGCGTATTCGATCTACGATGTGTCACAAAAAATCAGTTTTTTTAAATAAATTTTTGTATATTTATATTAGATCAAAAAAATTCCATATTCTCTTTCCAACATTTTAGTTCTAAAGTTATAGTTATCTATAAAGTTTGATATACATATGTTTTATCATTTGAGAGGAACCACAAAAGAATTTGTATGTACTAAGTTAGTTGGATAGCACATATCTCAAGGCAATGTTGAAGGGTATAGATAAGGAGTGTGCGTTTAGTATTAGCAAAACCAATCTCTATTTTAAATTTTGGTCAAAGTTTGACTTATAATACAAGAGGTGCTAATAAACTCCGTTGGAGAAAGTAGTTACTAGAAATTGATGAGGATTTTGTGCATATACGGACAATATGTAGGAGATATATAGTAGCCAGTTAATTTTGTGAGAACATTTCTGTACAGATATGTGGTTATTTTATTGTATTAATTGTAATGGGATTTTTGGCATGGTATCAAAATTATCTAAATATTGGCCGATGGCAATAATAGATAGGGCTCAAATATTATCACGAGAAGGCATGTTTCCAATCCTTTAAAACCCAACCACGCACACTAGCAAGAACACACTACCCAGATCGAGAAATACCGATCTCTCTCACTAGGTTTGCTACGTAGTGAGCCTGCCGGACAAGATTTGACTTTGGGATCTCTTCTACAATTAGTCGCCATTCCACTGCACTCTTCAATTTGAAGGTCTGTTATTAAATCCATAGCTGGTACTAGATGGTAGTAGTAGACAGTAGAGACTAGTAGTAATGCTGCATAGGTAGATGCATGGTTCTCATAGATTCATTTTTTACGAGAAATATATATATAAGTAAAAATCGTAGGAATGGCCGTTCAGTTGGAATTGATCTTCCTGCGGTGCCGTTTTGTTTGTGGTAATTAATTCAGAGGAACACCGTAGAAGCCCAGAGGAACAGCGTTCGTTTCCTCTGATTTTGTGGGAGTCAAAACATTCGGGCCCAGCTCTTTTTTGTGGAAAAGCCTGAGGAAAAGAAAGATAATGCTACCCTGTGATGCAACTCTTCTTTGCTGTGGGCTGGTCCAAGAAACACGCGTAGGTGAGTTTGGTCCATAACTTGTATCTAGGCCGAGTAGTGTATTGGCAGGTAATCCTACAATAGTTGTGTTCCGCCTTTTGGATAGGTCGAGGTGGTACGCTAGTACATATATTTCTGTTACCTTAAAATAATGAAGCATATTTTGTGTGCTAATGGGGTCTTGTGTGGAATTGCAGGCACTTGAATTGCACATGGAGTTTGGAACTACAGTCTCGACCTGCAACGCAACAGTGGTTCAGGATAACCACATCTTTGTGGTTAATGACTATAGTGTCATCAAGGAAACTGGACTGGGCAATTTTATGAGGTCCCATACCTTACAAGTTGGCGGGTATGACTGTTCAGTTAGATTCTACCCACAAGGAACGAAAGCTGAAAGCCAAAAGCACATCTCTATTCTTGTTGAGCTTATGAGCGAAAATGCTGAAGTGAAGGCAATATTTTGTTATCGATTGATCTCCCCAGGAGGACAGAGCACGGAGTGGAATCAGATCGCAGTGTTAAACTTATCTAGTGTAGAAGGCAAATGTAGGATGGGAGGGTGGGACAAGGCCATTGAGAAAACTTTGCTTGAAGCAGAATATGTGGAATTTGACCACTTATTGATTGAATGTTCGATCACTGTTATGGAAGATCCATTGGTGACTTGCAGTGACTTACTACTTTCAGCCCAAGTGAAGCTGCCACAATCCCATCTATCAACTGATATGGCAAATCTATTCGAGTCAAAAGAAGGGGCAGACGTGACCTTCTACGTCCAAGGTGAAGCATTTATTGCACATATGGTAGTGCTTGCTGCAAGGTCCCCTGTGTTTAGGGTGCAGCTCTATGGCCCAATGATGGAGAAAGATGGATCCTCTGTAATCGTGCAAGATATGTTACCTGCCGTTTTTAAGGCTCTCTTACATTGTTTGTACACAGACTGCTTTGTGCTTCCTTTCAACGATTTCGATGACGAGGACGTAGAAGAGATTGTACGCCACTTACTCGAGAGGCTGCCGATTCGATACCCAATTGAAAAGCTGAAGCTCATATGTGAGGCTATTCTTTACAGGTGTCTTGATGTACAAACAGTGGCAACTACATATGCATTAGCTGATCAACATTAGTGTAACTATCTCAAACAGGAATGCCTCAAATTTATGGCATCTCCAACAATACTTGGTTAAGTGATGGCAAGCTAAGACTATGATAAACTCAAGAGAAAAGAGTGCTAGTTTTCCTAAGTGTAAATGAAAAGTATGTTTACACGGGTCTTTATTATACATTGACAAGTGCAAGTGATGAACATGTGTAGGACGTGGAGAGTGTGGATCCAACCAATCCAAGACTTGGTGTTCACTAGTGGAAGCAGAGTGACGGCTAAACCAAATTATACACTAAACTGAAGCCAAAATACACTAGTGAAGACAAACGTGATGGCTAAACTGAAGCCACATACAATATTAGCTTTACGGAAACTAGACGCAGAAGGCGAGACCCTCGGAGAGTCCAGCAGTGGCAGCGACCTATGTGCGCATCGCGAGCGTGTTCTGTCACCTCTAGTTAACAAGCTTGAGCGCCAGCTCCAGGTTGCAAGAGAAAATCAAGAAGACACACCTGATGAGGGAGACGACGGCGGCCAGTTCGGGCAGCGATGGTTCACACCTTTGTTATGGAAGAAGGCGGAGTAGAAGGTGCTCGTCAGAATGAGGAAAAGTAGCAGCTCAGTTGAGTGAGCGAGGCGACGCCATGGAGGAGGGTCAAGCCGTGCGAGCCCGTGCTCGTCGCGACCAGGTAAGGAGGAGAGTTGTTTCTAGAGGCCATTGTGCGAGGTTCTGTCTAGACGGAGGCGAGCGAGCTCGGCCCGGAGTGTAGAAGGCAGAGCAGCAGGAGCCGCCACGGCCTGGTGGATGGGCAAGGGGAGACGGAAGCATAGCTCGCCTATAGGGAGCCAGTAGACGTGACATCACACATGTGTTTTTCCCTTTTTAATTTTGTTTCTATTAGAAAAAGAGTATATACATTATTATGAAAAGACAATTTATTTAATTTTTTAAAGTGTTCATTCCACATTAAAAAAATGTTCATACCGTGTAAAAAACGACTGCTCAATATTTAGGAAATGTTTGTACCATTCGAAAAAAGTATGTGTCATTTCTAAGCTATTCACTCGTATTCAAAAACTGTACATGGCATTTTGAAAAAACTTATACAATGTAAACAATGTTTGCATAATTTGGAAAAATGTTTCATTCAGTTTAGAAACAATGTACATTACACTTAAAAAGAGCTATGAACAAAAGGCGTGTCAAGGGAAAAGGAAAACAGAAGTCACCAACATTCTCAGACATGCCCTGTGGAGATTAAAGGATATGGAGTCTACTCGAGAGCTCATTTGCACACTCATGAACAGTAAAAACAAAAACAATAGTAAATGAAATAAAAAACTGATTATTTTGGAACAAACATTGACGAGCTCCACATGTGTGCAAATTTTCATGACAAAACAACACATAGAGCATCAATTTTGTTTGTTTTTTTCTATGGAAGCATTTTTACATGTTTTTTCTTCATGGAAATTCACACGCATGTTCAGAATTGTTAATGTTTGTTCACAAAAAAAAATTCAGAATTTTAAAATTTTGTATACTACTTTTCTTATTTTACTGTTCATGAGGATGCATATGAGCTCGCGAGCAGAAACTTGATGTCCCTGATCTTTGTGCATCTCATGGCCTAGAATTGGAACGAGGATTTCTGAGAGGGTGGGGTGAGTAAGCAACATGCAATACCGACTCATTACATTGTACACAATACCATAGGGCAGCACGTGTTTTGTTATTGAAAACAACTGTTGGTTTGGCACAACCATGTTGTTCAACAGTTGTGTGCCGTACGCTCCAATGACCTTATCATTTTCTTGTTTGGAGGAAGCTGAATAAAGTTGTCTTTGATGCCTCTACCCTCGACAGGTCAATCCGGTACTTGAAGGCCCATATTTTAGCCTTCTCAAGAAATCTTCCGATTCACCGATTACTCTTCCGATTTATCGCTAATCGGGGGGTGACCGATAAGATTATGCCTTATCTTTGCCGTTTATCTTCTAGACCGATTTATTGTTCTGACAATTTTATCGGGAATCTACCAATAAATTAGACCTATTCATAGCATGATGTTTGCAAAAACTATGTATATTTATGTTTTGTGAACCTTGTTACGGAATGTGTACTTCTGTCAAATATTGTTTTGGTGTTGAATATAGCGTATTTTATTGTTGGGAACCTGATATTTGAAAAAAAAAGTCCGATTAATAGTTGACCGATAAAATCGATTAATCGGCCGATTTCCGATTAATCTCTAATCCCTAGCTGACCGAAACGATAACAATAAGTGATATCCTCAACATTGATCCTACATCACCCAGACATTGATAGAAGTTGGCTTGGAGTCGAGCTACCCCATAAAGCAAGTGTCCCCTTCGTGTCGAACAACTTCCCGTGATGGCATGGCTAGGGAGGACCGCGCATCCATCGGAATGACTCTGATTCTATGTGGAACACAATAATGTCTCCACCATCTTCCGTAATGTCACTTGCTCCATAAAGAGGCCAGTGCAGTCTGCCAGGACGTGGACTTTTAGAGAACTTGCACCCAGGCCCTACTATCCTAGCTCTCCAATATCGCTTTAAGATCCATGCGATACAACTAGCTTTTTATATAAATTTTTCTCTTTTTTGTTTCTCCCACATAGAACATATCTTGAAGTTCAAATCTATGCAGCGTGCCAAAGCTTTCTAACTAGAATCTAGGATAAATCTTTCAGAATTTTTTGTCCGACATAAATACTAAAAATATGATTTTTTAATCAAATAATACATATTTTTTATATTTATATTTGATAAAAAAATCTGAAATATTTATCCTAGATTCTGCTTAGAAAGCTTTGCCACACTGCATAGGTTTGAACTTCAAGATATGTTCTATGTGGGAGAAACAAAAAAGAAAAATGTATTTGCACGAATCTTAAAGCAGAAAATGAATGGCTAGATAGAGAGGGCCTGGGTGCATATGCTCTAATATATATTTTCGCAGTCTGCCATGGTGGTGGACAGGTGGTAAACATTTAGATGAATAGCGGATTTTCTTAAGTAACTTCTGTTTCGTGGAAGGCGGCAAAACCATTGTAGGCAAGGCTAGAGATGCTGATGGGCACCGACGTCACAAAGACGATGAGCTTGGCTGACCCCGTGTGGCAGTGGACAATGGGGAGCGATGACTTGGCGGTGGCGGTGCTCAAGAAAGAATGCGGTTGTGGGTGTCACGCTGCGCATTGACATGGCGACGGCATGGCAGCGGCCGACCTCCTTGGGTGGCAACCTGATGAGTATCCTATCAATGATCTCCTCGGGTAGGTCCTAGAGCAGGGTCACGCCTCTCCTACCCAACTTCATAGTGCGTCGACGACTTCGGTCGATTGAAAAGACACGCCAAGCTTTAGTCAAATAACAACTTTAATCAAGAAGAGAAGCAAGTAAAGTAATGGCAAGTACATCTACATGGGTCTTTATTATACATTGGAAAGTTCAAATGATGAATGTGTGTAGGACGTGGAAAAAGTGGATGCAACCAGATCTAGACTTGGTATTCACTAGTGAAAACGAAAGTGACTGCTAAGCCGAATTATACACTGAACTAAAGCCAAATACTCTAGTGAAGAGATAGTGCCGGCTAAACTAAAGCCACATATAACACTAGCTTAATAGAAACTGGACTCCGGAAGGTGAGATCCTCGGAGGGTCCTCACGAGGGCAGCGAGCTATGTGCGCATCATGAGCATGTTATTTAGCTTGTACTAATTGACTAGCTCGACCGCTAGCTGAAGGTGGAGAGAGAAAATCGAGAGGACGCACCCGAGACGAGAGAGACAACAACGTCCAGTTCGGGTTGCGACAGTGCTCACCTCCATTTGGGTAGAAGGTGGTGGAGAAGGCGTTTGCTAGAGCGATGCAGAGCAGCGGCCCGGTTGAGTGAGTGAGGCGAAGCCGGGACGGAGGGTCAAGCCATGTCGGGGCCGTGCTCATCCGCGGCTAGGCCAGGAAGAGACTTGGAGCTGTAGACCATCGCACGAATTTCCAGTGTGAAGCGGCAGGCAGGCAAGCTGAATCCGTATGCAGGAGGCTGGGCAGGAGCTGCGATAGTAAGGTGGATGGGCAAGTCGAGACGGTAGGCAAGCTCACCTAAAGGGAGCAAGTAGACGTGATGTCACACGCGTGCTTTTTCCCTTTTGATTATGTTTATATTTAAAAAATAGTAAATACTTGTACTATAAAAATATAATTTGGTTAATTTTTTGAAAATTGTTCATCGCACATTTAAAAATTGGTCAATAAACAAAGTTTGCTCAACTCTTAGAAAATGTTTGTACCATTCAAAAAAGTGCAAGTGACATTTATTTCTTGCATGCATTTCAAGAAAATGTACGTGATATTTTTGGAAAATGTTTGACACTATAATTTTTTTGTGTAATCCAAAAGAAAAAGTTTCGTACCATACTAATTGTTCAGAACTTGTATTTTGGGAAAACGTCTACACAGAGAGAGAGAGAGAGAGATACATACATATATATATATATATATATATATATATATATATATATATATATATATATATATATATATATATATAAAAGTAATTTCAATGCAAAAATATACAATGTGCAATAAAAGGTAGACCTCAAAACATCTACAGGATAATAAGTTAATCATATATTCGAAAATGTTCAAAACACGTATGTGGAAAATTATTAGTCAAGTATTGAAAATCTTAAATATATATTCAAAATATATTTTAGATGTATAAAAAATATAAAATGTTTATAAAAACAGTAGACACCAGAACATATATTTGCAAAATGGTAAACATGTTTAAAAGTGTTTGTAATGTACATCAAAAGTGTACAATGTGCATAGAAAAATAATAGGAAATCAAATAATAAAACCACAGAAAAACAGAACAAAAAAGAAAGAAAACTGAAGAAAATAAAGGTAAGGAAAGAGGAATAAAATGAAACCAAGGAAAGACAGGAGAAAACCGATGCAAAAAAGTGAAAAAAGTATAAACATAAAAAACCCTACCGCCTAGCTATAATATTGGGTCGGCCTAGTAGAGCCTTGTGGCGGGCGAGAATTTTTAGCAAGGCAACACATTAATACCCCTAAAAACATGGATCACAGCGAACCAAACTGCGGTTGGATGGTTAGAGGGACAGTGGTATCCCCATCCCATCAGGGTTCAAGTCCTGGTGCTCGCATTATTTCTGGATTTATTTCAGGATTTCCGGCGATGCGCTTTCAGAGGGAGGAGACGTTCCCATCGACGACGATGCGCCTACGGTGACTTCGTAAATTTCAAGATGACATGCCGGCTCAGTCTCTCGGAGGTGCTCATAGGGCGTAGGGTGTGCGTGTGTGTGTTCATAGGGGTGAGTGTATGCGCGTATGTATGAACGCTTGCGTCTGTACTGATGTTCAAAAAAAAACATGGAGCACATTGATTTCGAAAGGAGCCACATCTTTCTTTTATTATATATTAAAGTATTTGACGGGTTCCCAAAAAGGATAAATAGACAAAAAATTACCACAATAATTAGAAACATATGACTGTCAAATTAATAAATCCAATTTTTATAGACATTAGATATGATTGTAAGTTGACAAACATACAGTTATAAATCAAATTTCTAGTTTAAAATTTTGGTTTGAGCCTGACCACACACAGTCTAGTGATCAATCAACATAGCACTATATTTGAACATGTGTATGTGAACCAACATGTGGTTGGATGGTTAGGAGAATAGTGGTATTCCCCAGCCCATCCCATGAGGGTTCAAGTCTTAGACTTGACGCTGGTGCTCTCACTTTCCTTGAATGTGGCGGAGAACATATAGTTATAAATGGGCGAGAGAAAGAAAATGGCTTAGCATCATCACCTGCAGCTGCACCCCTTGAGCTGATGCACCAGGTCGTTGACCTTGTTGAAGTCCACGGGCCGCTTCCCGCGTATCGCAAAGTAGAGCGGACGAAATCAGTACCCAAGATGACATGATGAAAGCAGATGGAAAGAAGGGGGTCTTGGGGGCGGACAGCAGGCCGGCGATGTTGTTGATGATCATGTTGGTGTTGGTGATGAAGAGGTTGATGACCTCAGGGACCAAGCCTGGGCGTGAGCTGCCATCCTCGTCCATCGACTGCAAGTACTGGAAATACTCATCCACCATACCCTAGATGGATCACTTCACGAGAAGCTACAGTGATAGTCAGCCAGCAACCACACGGGTTTAGTAGGGGGTTGAGGGTGGAATGACCATGGCGAACATGTATGTGACAAGGTTGTTCAATTGGGCCTTGAGCGTGGCAGCCGCCATGGCGATCGACTGGGGGAGAGGAGCAGGTGTTAAAGTGATCCAAAGCTGTGGTGGCTGCGGCGGAGTTGTCGAGGAAGAGTGGAGGAGACTTGGGGACAGAGCCCCTTATATGCCTGGACGCGCGAGGCTGTCCGCGCGAAGACGTGTGGCTGGGAGTGCCCCCCATTAACAATCTACTAGTGGCTCGGCCGGGAGCCATTAAGGAGCTAGACGTTGTCGACACCAGATGAAGCTAGATGGGCGCCCGGTCAAGGCTTGTTGGATGGTTTGCTCCACTGGCAATTGACGGTCGACATCTCTCTGAAAAGTAAAAACCTCGAGATGTAGGAATAAGAACAAGAAGTTTAGTGGTGGCTGGCTGAGATTGTCTTATGGATTGATCGAGGGCATCCACAAGGATGATGGAAACCAGCCGTTTAATCGTAGTTGGTTTAATAATTTGTCAGTTGCATTTAATAATCGACGCGACGCGTGCGTGTTTGAGGACAAGAGGACAAAGAAGAGACGGAACGTAATTGTATATCCAACTCATGTTCGCTTCGCTCTACAACAATCGAGTTCAGTTCAGTAATGGAATGAATTTGTTCTGGCCAATAATAGAAGAAAAAACTCCACAATGCTCGTTCGCTAGAGCCAACAGCCTTCCGTTTGATTGCTTCGCTTCGCCTCTCTCGTGTAAACGAAGGAGTAGTTCGTTGGATTGTTTTCTCGCGCCTAATTCAGCCCTGCGGAGACGTCCTGGCTCAGCCGGGAGCCATTAACAGCTAAAGGCTGACGACGCCGGATGCAGCCCTCTGACCACTCGTTCGATGGGTCCTCCACTGGCCATTGACGGCCGGCATCTCTTAAAAACCTGGAGATGTATGTTCACGAAGAACAAGTTTAGTGACGGCTGGCTAAGATTGTGTATGGAAAATCCTCAATGATTATTTAATTATGAGTTTGTAGCGCATGCACATTAAGAAGAGGCAGTTGCCATCACGTACTAGTTTATACATGAGTTCTTGTAGGAATATTTATAAGTTCAATGGCGGGAGCAAGTAGACGTGACGTTACACATGTGTTAAAAATACTAATACTTGTATTATGGAAATATAATTTGGTTAATTTGTTAAAAGTGTTCATCGCACATTTGAAAATTGTTCAATAAACAAAGTTTGCTCAACTCTTAGAAAATGTTTGCACCATTCAAAAAAATAGTAAGTGACATTTAATTTTTTCCACGCATTTCAAGAAAATGTACATACTTTTTTGGAAAATGTTCGACATTACATTATTTTTTGTGTAATCCAAAAAAATTATGTTTCGTTCCATTAAAAACAGTGCACTTTCCACATAAAAATATCCTTCACATGTTAAAAAAAATGTCCAAAACTTTTGTCTACAGAAAGTTCATATGTTTAAAAAATGAAGTATCTACAGAAAGTTCATATGTTTAAAAAAATGAAGTATCTACAGAAAGTTCTTCCACGGGGACTTGTGTCCTAGTAGTTCCCGGCCAAGAAAATCGTGCGCCCTTTTGATTTGCTGCACATTTGATACTATGCATGCATCAACGATTGCATCATTTATCGGAACGAGCACGCGGAGAAAATTAGTTGTCCAGTGTGCAATGCTTCTCGAAACAAGAAGTACGGAAAGAAAGCTCTTCAGGAAGTTATCTGCTACTGATCCCGAGGAAGAAAGCTCAAGCGCAGGCTTGGATGCCAATTTGCGCCGTGACATTGCGACGACATGATAGCAACCGACCTCCTTGGGTGGCAACCTGATGAGTATCTTATCAATGATGTCCTTGAGCAGGTCCTCGAGCAAGGTCATGCCTCTCCTGCCCGGCATTGTAGTGCGCCGTCGACTCCGTCGGTTAGAAAGACACACCAAGATTTACTCCAATAACAACTTGTATCAAGAAGAGAAGCAAGTAAATTGACAGAAAGCATAAGTTGTGCATTGATCAACAATGTCAAGTAAATTTACATGGGTCTTGATTATAGATTGAAAATTTCAAATGATGAATGTGTGTAGGATGTGAAGAGAGTGGATGCAACCAACTCAAGACTTGGCGTTCGCTAGTGAAAACAGAACTGACGGGTAAACGGAATTATACACTGGACTGAAGCCAAATACACTAGTGAAGATAGAGTGACGGCTAAACTAAAGCCATATACAGTGCTAGCTTAACAAAAAATAGACTTGGAAAGCGAGACCCTCGGAAGGTCCTGGGACGGTAGCGAGCTATGTGCGCATCATGAGCATGTTCTGTCGTTTATAATTAACTAGCTTGAGCGCTAGCTGAAGGTGGAGAGAGTAAATCAAGAGAACGCACCCTAGGAGAGGGAGAGAGAGAGACAACAATGGCTAGTTTTGGCGGCGATAGTGCTCACCACCATTGGGGGAGAACGTGGTGAGAAGGCGCTCGTCAGAGCAGCGGCTCGGTTGAGTGAGTGAGGCAACGCCAGGGCGGAGGGTCAAGCCGTGTCGGGGCCGTGCTCTTCCGCGACTAGGCTAGGAGGAGAGCTGGAGCTGTATGCTATACAACGAAGTTCTAGTGTGTGGAGGGAGGTAAGCAAGCTCAATCCGGTATGCGGGAGGCAGGGCAGGAGCCGCGTCGTCAAGGTGGATGGGCATGTCGAGACGGAAGCTGAGCTCACCTGTAGGGAGGCAAATAGATGTGACGTCACGCATGTGTTTTTTTAATTTTGTTTATATTTTAGAAAATATATTTTGGTCAATTTTTTAAAAGTGCTCATTGCACATTTAAAATTTGTTCAATAAACAAAGTTTGCTCTACTCTTAGAAGATGTTTGCACCATTCAAGGGTGGTGTGCCGCCCGTGGCCATCGACAATGGTTAGCGACGGCTGGCGCCAGCGGTGCTCACGCAAGAATGCGGGTGTGTCACACTTCTTCATGACATGGTGATGGCACGGCAGCGGCCAACATCCTTCGGCGGAAACCTGATGAGTATTTTTTCAACGATCTCCTCGGGCATGGCCGTGCCACTCCTTGCCGGCATCATAGTGCTCCGTCGACTCTGCTCAGTTGGAAAGACACGACAAGATTTTGTCCAACAATGGCTTGAATCAAGAAGAGAGGCAAGTAAGGTGAAAGAAAGCGTAAGTTTTACATTAATGAGTATTTTTAATGATGCTATAAATACAATTATTCAAACAGGAATATTTTCAAACAATGAGAGAGTTCCAAGTCTTCATTTTATTGTGTGATCTCGGCCATAGTTTCATCTTGGACATCCCCACCATCAGATTTGAGTGTGATCTTGGCCACTAATCTCCGTCGATTGGTTGGTGTGTTGCTTTGCTCTCTTACTCATTTGATCCATCATGTAGTATATGAAATCTCTTCATGTCTTCACATTCCACTTCTAATTGCTGTAGTTGACCAGGCTAAAATGATGTCTCAGGTCTTGTGGAAGGTCCACACCGCACAATGAATACAAGTACAAAAATACGGAGGATGAAAGTAAACATTTCTTGGTGCTTATGTTGGGCGATTTCCAACACGAGGTGGTAACTAATATCTATTGTTAGATTTTGTGCAACTCTGTCATGTTTTGCTTCATATGCATTTAGGAATTAGCTATTTTCCTAAGCATAAATGAAAAGTACGTTTACATGCATGGATCTTTATTATACATTGACACGTGCAAGTGATGAAGGTGTGGACAGAGTGGATGCAACCAGATCTAGACTTGGTATTCACTAGTGAAAACGGAAGTGACTGCTAAACCGAATTATACACTGAAGTAAAGCCAAATACTCTAGTGAAAACAGAGTGCCGGCTAAACTAAAGCCACATACAATGGTAGCTTAACAGAAACTGGACTCGGAAGGCGAGATCCCACTAGTAGAAAACGACCCATTAGCCCCGGTTCTGGAACCGGGACTAAATGGTCGGGACTAAAGCCCAAAACCTTTAGTCCCGGTTCGCTTACGAATCGGGATAGAAGGGGCTCCACGTGGCCGCTGCGGGGCGCCCAGGAAGGAGGACCTTTAGTCCTGGTTGGTGGTCACTAGTAGAAAAAGAGTCATATGTGAAGCACAATAGTGCCGGTTTGAATTTCAGCCGGCACTAATGTGTACACTAGTGCCGGTTCGTGGCGGCGATCAATAGCACCGGTTCGTGGCGAACCTTTAGTACCGGTTCATGCCACGAACCGGTACTAAAGAGGTTGTGTCAGCCTGCTGTCAGGCTATGGCCCCACCATCACCATGTTTATATAGACACCCAAACCCTTTCGTGAAGCCTGAGCTTGACGTACCCACCCACCCAAATGCTACCGGATGGTGGACAAAAAGAATAAACTCAGCCTGTCAACATAAGAATCTAATGTTGATCACCATCCTCGCAGTAACGCTAGATCAGTGCCATACACATGGACATGCTGCCATGGAATCAAAAGAAATTGACACCACCAGCACTAGGTCAGAGGGCGCGGGCTTCACCAACTCTCAAGAGATGAGGGCCTATAGTGTGTACAAAGGACACATATTATATCACCAACTGTACTTCAAAGAAATTAACTCACCAATTTTGGGTACGACAAACGCATGACGGAGCAGGACTGAGAAAAGACATAATTTCCATGTGGAGGGCACGCTACATACTTTACTTGCTTCAAGAACTTTATGCAAAATAAATATGTTTTTAGTCCTGTATTATTACTGCTTTATAGTTTCCTTCCTTTACTTTACTTGCTTCAAGAACTTTATGAGGATAGTCCTACAGAATAATTCTGTTTTCTAAGTACCACGAAGAGGAACTTACCTGTCAGTTCTAACCAACGGTACACTGAAGAAGAAAGCTGAAGCAGGTCCTAAAGAATAATGTAACGTACTTTACAGTAATATGTAGGCATTACATGGTTAATCCTCACAATTAGCAAACCAGCAGTACACGGGAGAAGAAGGCTAAAGCAAACCAACTCATGTGTCGCTGCAGCTGCTGCCTTATGCAGATAAGAGAAAACTAGGGAGCTCTTTTTTCTTTCTTTCTTTTGAGAGAAAACTAGCGAGCTCTTTAAGTGTAAAGAGTGCCGATTAAAATGATGTTTGAAGACAGAGACATAGTAGTTAGGTTAGTACAAACTCTTCACTCAGGATAAAAACTATACCTCATAAGTTGGACTAATAGCTTGTGAACTGAACTGAAGCTTGGAACTCCAAACCCCTTCATTCAAAGGAAAGATAAACTCGCAATGACGACACATAATAATCTAATGTATAACACCATCCTCGCACCAACAGTTACTTTACGCCGCGCACATGGTCACATGGACAGGGTGTCAAGAAATCGAAATGATTCAGAAGAAATTAACACATCTAGGTCGAGGAGGGTGGCGAAGTTAAAAAGGGAGGGTTGGAGGGAGAAGAGGTTACCATTTGGGGGTTGGATGCATGTGGCCTGGGTGGAGAGAAGATGAAGTGGCTGTATAATATTTGTTCGCACGGAGATGATTTATCCTCACAATTATTACAACATGGGGCAGAATGAAGCAGCTGATGCCTAATTGAGATAAGAGAAAAGTAGCGAGCTCCTAAAGTGTAAATAATGATGATTCAAATGATTTTGATGGCAGAGACATTTTAAAGTGACAACAAATACTACATTAATCTAATGTAGAACGCCATCCTCAATTGAATGGGTGATTAAAGCAACACACACGGACAGGGTGCCAAGGATGCATTTGGTTGCTCGTATTTGGGCCAACGGACGAAAAATCAGCTCTTTGGTTGCCTGGTCTACACCCACGGCCCGCACAGAACATAAAGCAGTCCCGGACCAGACCCGCGAGCTACTGCCGAATCGGTAGTTTCTCCACAGCAATGCTGAGCGCGGCCACGTGTGGCTCCTCGCTGCATACCTTAGGAAGTGCGGGAGACGGACGGGACGTCTCATAACTCCCCCTCCCTCTCTTGTCACCGTCCACTCCCTTTCACACCACGCTTACTCACTCTCCTCTCACCGCCGCCCCTTCCTCTCCTCTCCTCCGATGAGTCGTCCGCCGCCACGTCGTCCGCTGAACCCCATCAGCGCCAGCAACAACCGCATCCACTAGCGGTCGGTTGCCGGCTTCGTGAACTCGGGTGTCGCTCTGTTGCGGGCTCTGCACACGCCCTCTCCTAGCGGCACCAGACTGCCGCGTCCGGTCAAACCGGTGCCGGCCGCTCCGGCTCCGCCGCCGTTACTGCACCTCGTGGTCCTGGGTTCAGTGGCACCGTCGGAGGGGGTCGCCACCGCGACGCTGCATGGGACCCCTGTGCTTTTTTTGGGGGGTACCTCCATGTTCATGTTGTGTAAAAAAGTTTGCTCAAATTTTACAAAGTGTTTGTACCATTCAGAAAGAATCATGTGACATTTCCAAGCTATTCACTCGTTTCAAGAAAATGTACGTTGCATTTTGAAATTTTTTATACATGTAAAAAATGGTTCGTGGACTTCAGAATCAATGTAAATTTCAGTAAAAAGAGCTATGAACAAAAGGCATGTCAAGGGAAAAGCAAAACATAAGTCATGACCATTCAGATATGTCCCGTGGAGAATAGAGGCTATAGAGTTTACTCGTGAGCTCATATGCACCCTCGTGAAAAATAAAATCGAGAACAATAGTAAAAGAAATAAAAAAATGATATGTTTTTGAAACAAACATTGACGAATTATCAACATGCGTGCAAATTTTCATGAAAACACAAAACATTGAGAATCAATTTTGTTTTTCCTACGGAAGCATATTGACATGTTTTTTCATCATGGAAATTTGCACGCATGTTCAAAATTCATCAATGCTCGTTCGTAAAAAAATTCAGACTTTTGATATTTTGTTAACTATTTTTTTAGATGTCACTATTCACGAGGATGCGTATGAACTCGCGAGCGGAAACTTAATGTCCCTGGTCTTTTTGCATCTCATGGCCTAGAATTGGAACAATACCCTCTTCGAGATTGTGGTGAGTAAGCAACATGCAATACTGACTCATTCCATTGTTCAACATATATACCGTAGGGTAGCACGTGCTTTTTGTTGAAAAAGACTGCTAGTTTAGCAGAGCCATATTGTTCAACAGCTACACCATGGACTATTATGATATTATCCTTTTCTTTTTGGAGGAAGTTGAATAAAGTTGTCTTTGATGCCTCCATCGTTGGCAGGTCAATCCGGTACTTGAAGGCCCATTCTTTAGCCTCATAATCCTGCATCACCCACACATTGATTGAAGTTGGCCTGGGAGTGAAGCCACCCAATAAAGCAAGTGTACCCTCCTTGTCGAACAATTTCACGTCATGGCACGACTGAGGTGAACCACGCATCCATTGGAAAGACTCTGATTCTATGTCAAGCACAATAATGTCTCCATCGCCTCCCATAATATCACTGGCACCATAAATAAGCTAGTGCAGTCTGCATGGGGTGGACTGCTGGTAAAAAGGAGAACATGCGTCCGGGTAACTGGGTTACAGGTGTACAACTAGTTACCCTAAGACAAGATAAGGAAGCCATCACAGAAGCCTTTCCGACAATCTTGAGAATCATGTTCAGAGCCCGGGAGAAAAGTTCATTAGAGCTGCTGATGGCCAACAACGTCACAAACGACGATGAGGGTGGTGGTCCGCATGTGGCCAACGACAATGAGGTGCAACGGCTGGCGGCTATGGTGCTCAAGCAAGAATGAGTGTGTGGATGTCAGACTGCATCATGACATGGTGATGGCATGGCAGCGGACGACGTCCTTCAGCAACAAATTATGAGTATTTTTTTCAATCGTCTTCTCGTACGCAGGACCTCGGGCTGGGTCACGCCTCTCTTTCCCAGCATCATAATGCTCTGTTGAGTCCGGACGGCTAGAAAGAGAAGGCAAGATTTAGTCCAACAACATCTTCAATCAAGAAGAGAGGCAAATAAGGTGATAGGGAGCTTAAGTTTTACATTAATCATTATTCTTAATGAGGTTATAAATACAATTATTCAAACACTTATTGTAACATCCCAATTTTCAATTTGGATGTTATACATAGATCATCATATGCATATCATATTTAGTGTTGCATTTTGTTGTGATCCTAGAAATATTAAGCAACTCAAGGACCCAAGGAGAGAGTTGGAGGTTTCACAAAATTCATATTTGAATTTATTTCAAATTTGAAAAGAGGATCAATTTGATATTATTATTTTCTCTCCAATTATTTCCAATATTAAAATATATGAGAGAAGATAATATGACTTCTTCATCCTAAGAGAAATATTGGAGAAAGAATTTTAAAATCAAATTATTATTTTGTTGGTATATTATTTGCTATTTTATTTGATTTAGAAAAATATTGCATTTTTGAAAATCGCATCTTAGTCTAGGAAAATGTTCATCTTGTCCTAAATATTAGGTTTGGACGGTAAAAATTGTTCATGGAATTTTTTAGATTTTTCTTTATATTTATTTAGGATTTTTCCTTCGCGGTGAAAGCGTTTTTTTAAGTTTCGGACCGACTGGGCCGAAGCCCAGTTGGCCCGGCAGCCCAACCGCAGCGCCGCGCCGCCACTGCACGCCGACAGGGAGTCCGGTTCGGACTCCCATGCCGCGTCCTTGCCCAAGGCATGCCTCCCGAGGCCTTTATAAGGCCGAGCCGCCCCGCCGCCTCTCCCTCGTCTCGCCACCGCCGCCACCACAGGCTCGCCACCACCGCAGCCGTCGCCGCGCCGCAACTTTGCGCCGTCGCCGCTGCCCATGCGGCCGCCCGCCGCCCTCGCCGCCGTCGACCGAGCGAAGCCGTCGCCGTTGACCGCCGTCGCGATTTAACCGTAAAGACCGGCCGAACCCCGGTTTTTTTGGTTTATTTCGGTTCGGTTAGTTAGATCGGTTTTTTAGGGGTTTCTTATTTAACGAATGCTCGTTCGTTCATTTGTTTTAACGAACTGTATTTGTTAGTTTTGTTCTATTAGAAAATGTTCGCACCGTAGGTTTTTCTTTTTAGTTTATTTTTTGGCTAGGGACCTATCCGCGAATAGTTTTATCACGATTTTGCCCCTGATCTTTAAACTAGCATAAGTTTTTACTCATTTATCCAAATCAGATGAAACCAGCGCCTAAATCTTCGTATCGTTCTATTCTTTCCAGTTAACCAACTTGAACATGATTTTGGTAGTCTAAAATTTGAGTTTTAGTCCAGATTAGTAAACAATCTTGTTTCGTTCGTATTTTGAGTTTTGTTTCTCCGTTTGAGTTGAATCCTTTTGCAAATCGTAGCTAATCACATGTACCTACTGTTAAGATCTGATTCACATGATAATATTGCTGTTAGGTTTTGAATTTTGTTACTTTAAGCCCTTTGCTTGTTTCGTGTTTGATTTGGATATTTTCTTGGTTTTTCCGTTGTTTTGTTTGAGTGATTGCTTATGTATGCTACTGTTTGTCTACGCTAGATTACCCGGAGTGCGAAGCTTGTTACTACAAATATCTAGAGTTTGCAGATCGTCAGCAAGGCAAGTTACACTTTGATCATACTCTTTTACACCAAGTTTTTACTATGCATTAGTGTTGCCCCTCAAATATTTGCATGAGAAGGATTGGGAACATGTGGTTTGGTTGTAGGGTTGAGGTAGGAACCTAATACCTTTTGATCATTCCGGGAATATACGTTATGCTTATTATTGCTTAGCCATGCCCGTAGACGGGGATTGGATCGTGATTCACACATGGAAGTTTGAGAGTTATTTAATCATGGATAACATTAAGGTGGCAACTTTAATATACATCTGGGTGGATTGGTTGAGTCACCTGGGGAACCCAGTGTTGCCTGTTTTGGTAAATCCCGGAGTAACCGTGTGATTTTTCCTACGGTTCACCACCCAGGCTCGAAGGGATCATAAGATTATTCATGCTAGAAACTTCCGTGTGCAGCCACAAGCCATTATGGGCTCTGACATAGTTGAGTAAGTTGCGTGAGCTCTTGAAGAGGTGGACTAGCAGATATAGGGGAAAGTAGGTGTACCGGTCCGCCCGTAGTAGAGAGTTAATGCTTCAGAAAGACTATGTCTCGATCATCCGATCATGGATGCGGTCGAGTCTTGTGGGGAAAAGTTCTTAAACCTCTGCAGAGTGTATAAACTAATCATGGTTAGCCGTGTCCCTGGTTATGGACATCTTGAGTATCTAATACTTAAATCTATTGATGTGATCTCATCACGTTACTTTAATTAACTTATTGGGTTAATGATGATACTTTTAATTGGGATTTGAGTTGGGGTTACCTTCTCAAATAACGGGCAACTTGGGAGTAGTTAAATAAATATTCCTTTGTTGTAGGGAAAAACTAGCTTTATGCAAAATCATAAACTTATAGCCTCCACCAGCCAAATATTGCATGGAGATGTAGTTCTTGCATTTCATTGCTTTATAGTGTAACTCTGCCAGCATATTCAATGTGCTGCCTACATGGCTGCAACATCTCATGTTGCAGACTATTCAGACGACGAATAAGGTGCGATAGGTCGTTGTTTGGCACTCAGCTATGCCGTTGGAGTTGATGGACTCATTTACCTTCGAAGCTTCTGCAGTTATCTAGTTTAGATGGCCTTCAGCCATGATATTTTTGTGTAATCATACTCTTTATAAGGACTCGAGGTAATAAATGTGTGATTAAAACTCTGTTATAATTCCTCGAGTACTGTTCGTGTCAGCATTACCGATCCAGGGATGACACTGATGCACAGAGACTAGACCGTTTAAGGTCTGGTCGCTACACTTATATTTTCAAACAATGAGAGACTTCCAAGTCTTAATTTTTGAGTGTGATCTCGGCCATATTTTTATCTTGGACTTCCTCACCCTCCATTTCATTATGATCTTTGCCGGTAATCCTCTGTCAATTGGTTGGTGTGCAGCTTTGCTCTCTCCCTCTCTTGATCCATCAGGTCGTATATGAAATCTCGTCAAGTTTTCACATTCCACTTTTTATTGCTGTAGGTGGCCATGCTAAATGATGTCTCCGTGTTGTGGAAGATGCACACTGTGGGATGAATGCAACTACAAAAATTCAGAGGATGAAAGTAAACATTTCGTGCCTATGATGGGTGATTCCCAACACGAGATGGTAACTAATTCCTATTGTAAGATTTAGTGCAAATCCGTCATGTTTTGTTTCTTAAGCATTAGGCATTAGCTTGTTTCCTAAGCGTAAATCACAAGTACGTTTACATTGGTCCTTATTATACATTGACAAGTGCAAGTGATGAACGTCTGTAGGACGTGGAGAGAGTGGTGCAACAAACTAAAGATTTGGTTTTCGCTCGTGAAAAGAGAGTGATGGCTAAATCGAATTATACACTAAACTGAAGCCAACTACACTAGTGAAGATAAAGTGATGGCTAAACTGAAGCCACATAAATTATTGTGAAAAATAACTTATTTAATATTTTAAAAGTGTTCATCCCACATTTAGCAAATGTTCATGCTGTGTAAAAAAGTTTGCTCAAGTTTGAGAAAATGTTTGTACCATTTATAAAGAATTATGTGACATTTCCAAGCTATTCACTCATTTAAAAAATGTATGTTGCATTTAAAAAAATGTTATATAATGTAAAAAATGTTCATATGATTTAAAAAAAATGTTTCACGCACTTCAAATCAATGTAACTTACAGTTAGAAGAGCCATCAACAAAAGACATGTCAATGGCAAAGTAAAACTGAAGTCATGACCATTCAGATATGTCCCGTGGAGAATGAAGGCTATAGAGTTTACTCGTGAGCTCATATGTACCCTTGTGAAAACCTGATTTTTTTTTTGGAACAAACATTGACGAATTATAAACATGTGTGCAAATTTTCATGAGAAAATAACACGTGGTGCATCAATTTTGTTTTTTTTCTACGGAAGCATATTGACATGTTTTTTCGTCATGGAAATTCGCACGCATGTTCAGAATTTGTCAATGTCAATTCCTAAAAAAATAAGATTTTAAAATTTTGTTTACTATTTTTTGATTTTACCATTCATGAGATGCGTCTGAGCTCATGAGCAGAAACTTAATGTCCCTGGTCTTTCTTCATCTCATGGCCTAGAATTGGAACGATACTCTCTTGGAGGGTGTGGTGAGTACTGACTGAATCCATTTCTTTTTGGAGGAAGTTGAATAAAGTTGTTTTTGATGCCTCCATCGTTGACATGTCAATCCGGTACTTGAAGGCCCATATTTTAGCCTCGCAATCCTGCATCACCCACACATTGATAGAAGTTGGCTGGGGAGTCAAGCCATCTAATAAAGCAAGTGTACCCTCCTTGTCGAACATATTCCCATCATGGAAAGAATGGAGTGGAGCAGACATCTATCCAAATGACCCTGATTCTATGTCGAATACAATAATGTCTCGACCACCTCCCATAATGTGTCTGGCACCATAAATACGCTAGTTCAGTCTCCATGGTGGTGGACACGTGGTAAACAGAAGAACATGAGTCTCCATGGTGGTGGACACGTGGTAAACAGAAGAACATGCATACGGATAACCGAGTTATAGATGTACAACTAGTTACCCCGAGAAAATATAAGTAGTCCTTCACAAGAGCCTTTGTGACCATCTTGACAATGTTGTTCGGAGCCCCGGAGGAAAGTTCTGAGTGCTGATGGGCAACAGTGTCACGAACAACAACGAGGATCGTGGGCCACCTGTTGCCATCGACAATGGGGAGCAATGGCTAGCAGCCATGGTGCTCACGCAAGAATACGGGTGTGGATGACACACTGCGTCATGACATGGTGATGGTACGACAGCGGCCGACGTCCTTCGGTGGTAACCTATGAGTATTTCTTTCAATGACCTTCTCGGGCAGGACCTCGAGCAGGGTCGCGCCTCTCTTTCCCAGGTTTGTAGTGCTCCGACGACTCCGGTCGGCTGGAAAGATACAACAAGACTTAGTCCAACAACAACTTGAATCAAGAAGAGAGGCAAGTAATGTGATAGAAAGCTTATTAATCGTTATTCCTAATGAGGTTATAAATACTATTATTCAAACGGGTGTATTTTCAAATGATGAGAAAGTTCCTAGTCTTAATTTTTGAGTGTGTTCTCGGCCATAGTTTTTTTTTGGACTACCTCACCATCCGATTTCAGTGTGATCTTGGCCAGTAATCCTCCGTTGATTGGTTGGTGTGCTGCTATGCTCTCTCCCTCTCTTGATGCAGCAGATCGTATATGAAATCTCTTCATGTCTTCAATTTCCACTTTTTACTGCTGCAGGTGGCCAGGCTAAGATGATGTCTCCGTCTTCTGGAAGATGCACATTGTGCGATGAATATAACTACCAAATTCGGAGGACGAAATCAAACATTTCTTGGTGCTATGTTGGGTGATTTCCAACGCAAAATGGTAATTAATTCCTATTCTTAGATTTAGTGCCTCTCCGTCATGTTTTGTTTCTTATGCATTTAGGCATTAGCTACTTTCCTAAGCGTTAACGACAAGTACATTTACATGTATCTTTATTATACAATGACATGTGCAAGTGATGAACGTGTGTAGGACGTGGAGAGAGTGGATGCAACCAACTCAAGATTTGGTGTTGGGTAGTGAAATAGAGTGATGGCTAAATGGAACTATACACTAAACAGAAGCCAAATACATTAGTGAAGATAGGGGATTGCTAAACTGAAGCCAGACTTGTTATTGTGAAAACATAATATATTTAATTTTTTTAAAGCGTTCATCCCACATTTAGAAAATGTTCATGCTGTGTAAACAAGTTTGCTCAAGTTTAAAAAAATGGTAGTACCATTCAAAAAGAATTATGTGACATTTCCAGGCTATTCACTCGTTTCAAGAAAATATATGTTGCATTTAAAAAATATTATACAATGTAAAAAAAATGTTTCGTGCACTTAGCTAAGAACAAAAGGCCTGAGCAAAATAGAAGACACGACCATTCAGATATACCCCATGGAGAATGGAAGCTATCGTCTACTCAGGACTGAGCTTCCCTGCTGTAACTGCAGGTGCCTTTGGGCCACTGATAAGTGGGTCCAATAGTTGGCTGGCCCACATGTTACTGACCCAAAGGCATGTGCAGTTAAGGCACCAAAGCAGCGATAGTCTACTTGTGAGCTCATATGCACCCTCGTGAATGGTAAAATCGAAAAAAATAGTGAAAGAAATAAAAAAACTGATTTTTTTTAACAATCATTGTCGAATTCTGAACATGCGTGCAAATTTTTATTAAAAAACATCACATTACTGAACTAATGCACCCCTTGAGCTAATGCACCAGGTCATCCACCTTGTTGAAGTCTACCACGGGTTGGTTCCTGGAATCGCAAAGCAGAGCGGACGAAATCAGTAGCCAAGATGAGATGATGAAAGTAGATGGAAAGAAGGGGTTCTTAGGGGCGGACAGCAAGCCGGCGATGTCGTTGAGGATCCTGTTGGCGTTGGCGAGGAAGAGGTTGATGACCTCGGCGACCAAGCCTGGTGCTGAGCTGCCATCCTCGTCCATCGACTGCAAGTACTGGAAATACTCGTCCACCATACCCTAGATCGATTACTTCAAGAGAAGCTAAAGGCATAGTTGGCCAACAACCACACGGGTCTATTAGGGGGGTGAGGGTGGACTGACCATGGCAAACATGGATGTGACAAGGTTGTTCAACTGGGCCCTGAGCGTGGCAGCCGCCATGGCGATCGACTGGGGGAGAGGAGCAGGTGTTAAAGTGATCCAAAGCTGTGGTGGCTGCGGCGGAGTTGTCGAGGAAGAGTGGAGGAGACTTGGGGACAGAGCCCCTTATATGCCTGGACGCGCGAGGCTGTCCGCGCGAAGACGTGTGGCTGGGAGTGCCCCCCATTAACAATCTACTAGTGGCTCGGCCGGGAGCCATTAAGGAGCTAGACGTTGTCGACACCAGATGAAGCTAGATGGGCGCCCGGTCAAGGCTTGTTGGATGGGTCCTCCACTGGCAATTGACGGTCGGCATCTCCCTAAAAAGTAAAAACCTGGAGATGTAGGAATACGAACAAGAAGTGTAGTGGTGGCTGACTGAGATTATCTTAAGGATTGATCGAGGGCATCCAAAAGGATGACTGAAATGTTTATGTGTTTGTCTCGCTCATCTCGTCTTGACGCGACGCGCTCGTGTTTGAGGACAAGAGGACAAAGAAGAGACGAAACGTAATTGTATATCCAACTCATGTTCGCTTGGCTCTACAACGGGCGAGTTCAGTTCAGTAATGGAATGAATTGTCCAGGCTAAAAACAGAAGATAAAACTCCACAATGCTCGCTCTCGAGCCAACGGCCTTCCATTCGATTGCTTCCATATACGAAGGAGTAGTTCGTTGGATTGTTTTCTCACGCCTAAGTCAGCCCTCCTCATGCACATCCATGCACACGTAGTCCATTAAGGCATGCGATTTGGCCATTACCAGCTTGCCAAAACCAGCCGACGATACGGTGGTGGCGACAGTGGCGCACGCCAGAACGAGCGAACAAATCACAGCTGGCTGCACAGGCCGCAAAAACCTACCGCATTCCCAGGATCTTCCGAGTTCTATAAAAGCCAGCTCCACCCCCACATTCTCCCTCACTCGACGTCGACCAATCCTCGACCTCATTTCGGTATTCCTATCTCCCTCCTGTGTATCCAGATCCTTGCTGAGTTCACGCTGAAAAGCACCGAGGTGCTTTACAAGGCTGCCGCTCTCGCCGCCGCCGCCCTCCGCTTGGAAGGAGAAGATCGTGGTGCTTGGGGGACCGCGGAGAAGGCGATGGCGATCGAACGCTGGGCCAAGATATGTCTCGAGGTGGAGAAGCGCGCTGCCAGCGGGGAAGTCCCCGTCGCTCCTGTGGTCACTGGACCGGTTCCTCGAGCAAAGGAGATCGGATCAGACGTCACGGAGACGTGCTGGCTCAGCCGGGAGCCATTTAACAGCTAAAGGTTGACGACGCCGGATGCAGCCAGATGAGCCTCCCGTTCGATGGGTGCTTCACTGGCCATTCAAGGCCGGCATCTCTTAAAACCTGGAGATGTGTGTTTAAGAAGATCAAGTTTAGTGGCGGCTGGATGAGATTGTCGTATGGAAAATCATCAACGATTAATTAATTATGAACTTGTATCGCATGCACATTGAAAGTCCAAGGGTGTTTATACACGTGTTCTTGTAGGAATATATATAAGTCCAAGGGTGTTTATACACGTGTTCATGTGTTAAAAATACTAAATACTTGTGTTTGAAAATATAATTTGGTTAATTTGTTAAAAGTGTTCATCGCACATTTAAAAATTGTTCAATAAACAAAATTTTGCTCAACTCTTAAGTCACTTTAAAAAAATTCATGCATTCAATTCTTGCGCTAAAAGTGTTCATTGCACCATTCAAGAAAACAGTAAGAGACTTTTTTTAAAAAAATCACGCATTTCAAGAAAATGTATGTGACATTTTTGGAAAATATTCGACAGTGTAATTTTTTCCTGTAGTCCAAAACAAAATATTTCGTACCATTTAAAAACAATGCACGTTATACCTAAAAAGATGTTCGCATGTCTAAGAAAATGTTCAGAACTTGTGTCTACGGAAAGTTCCATGTTTATAAAAATGAAGTATCTACAGAAAGTTCACATGTTTAAAAAAATGAAGTACCTACAAAAAGTTCTTCCACAGGGACTTGTGTCCTAATAGTATTGAGTCCAAGAAAATCGTATGTCCTCTTGATTTGCTGCATATTAAATATCATGCATCAACGGTTACAACATTTATTAGAACGAGCATGCGGAGAAAATTAGTTGTCCAGCGAGCAATGCTTTTCGATACAAGAAGTACGGAAAGGAAGCTCCTCAGAAAGTTATGTGGTACTGATTCTAAGGAAGAAAGTTCATGTGCGGGTTTGGATGTCACTTTGCGCCATGACATGGCGACGACACAACAGCGGCCAACCTCCTTGGACGGCAACCTGATGAGTATCTTGTCAATGATCTCCTTGAGCAGGTCCTCGAGCAAGGTCACGCATCGCCTGCCCGGCATTGTAGTGTGCCGTTGGCTCCGTCGTTTAGAAAGACACGGTAAGATTTACTCCAATAAAGTGATAGAAAGATTAAGTTTTCAATTGATTAGTAATGGCAAGTAAATTTACATGGCTCTTGATTATACATTGAAAAGCTCAAATGATGAATGTGTGCATGACGTGGAGAGAATGGATGCAAGCAACTCAAGACTTGGTGTTCACTGGTGAAAACAGAAGTGACCTCTAAAGCGAATTATACACTGAACTGAAGCCAAATACACTTGTGAAGATAGAGTGACGGCTAAATTAAAGCCACATACAGTGCTAGCTTAACAAACAATATATTCGGAAAGCGAGACCCTCGGAGGGTCCTGCAATGGCAGCGAGCTGTGTGCGCATCATGAGCATGTTATTTATGTTTGCACGCAAGGTCACACTTGTAGGCATAGTACTCTTTTATTGACGTGGACCTTTTGGCACTTCGCAGCGTATTTCAGGTCAAAATTTGACTCTATGACTAACGAAGTATGAGCTATATGTTACAAAAATAATAACAATAGTTTACTATTTGAAAGATGTTTTCCCACAATATAGTTTTTCGACACACAATTCATATTTTATTAGTTAAAAGCCAAAGTTGTGGTTGTACCCCCTTATCTAAGCATCCATCTCTTGCTTCGAGGTCGATTCATGAACTTTTCAGTTTTGCATCTCCAAAATAAAGCAGCATAAGGATATCAAACTTCACAATTCAACAACGTATTGGATCTACGATGTGTCACAAAAAATTCAGTCTTTTTTCAAATAAAATTTTGTATATTTATATTAGATCAAAAAATTTCCATATTCTCTTTCCAACATTTTAGTTCTAAAGTTATAATTATCTATAAAGTTTGATATACATATGTTTTATCATTTGAGAGGAACCACAAAAGAATTTGTATGTACTAAGTTAGTTGTATAGCACATATCTCAAGGCAATGTTGAAGGGTATAGATAAGGGAGTGTGCGTTTAGTATTAGCAAAACCAATCTCTATTTTAAATTTTGGTCAAAGTTTGACTTATAATACAAGAGGTGCTAATAAACTCCGTTGGAGAAAGTAGTTACTAGAAATTGATGAGGATTTTGTGCATATACAGACAATATGTAGGAGATATATAGTAGCCAGTTAATTTTGCGAGAACATTTATGTACATATATGTGGTTATTTTATTGTATTAATTGTAATGGGATTTTTTGGCATGGTATCAAAATTATCTAAATATTGGCCGATGGCAATAATAGATAGGGCTCAAATATTATCACGAGAAGGCATGTTTCCAATCCTTTAAAACCCAACCACGCACACTAGCAAGAACACACTACCCAGATCGAGAAATACCGATCTCTCTCACTAGGTTTGCTATGTAGTGAGCCTGCCGGACAAGATTTGACTTTGGGATCTCTTCTACAATTGGTCCCCATTCCACTGCACTCTTCAATTTGAAGGTCTGTTATTAAATCCATAGCTGGTACTAGATGGTAGTAGTAGACAGTAGAGACTAGTAGTAATGCTGCATAGGTAGATGCATGGTTCTCATAGATTCATTTTTTATGAGAAATATATATATATATATATATAAGTAAAAATCGTAGGAATGGCCGTTCAGTTGGAATTGATCTTCCTGCGGTGCAGTTTTGTTTGTGGTAATTAATTCAGAGGAACACCGTAGAAGACCAGAGGAACACCGTTCGTTTCCTCTGATTTTATGGGAGTCAAAACATTCAGGCCGAGCTCTTTTTTGTGGAAAAGCCTGAGGAAAAGAAAGATAATGCTACCCTGTGATGCAACTCTTCTTTGCTGTGGGCTGGTCCAAGAAACACGCATAGGTGAGTTTGGTCCATAACTTGTATCTAGGCCGAGTAGTGTATTGGCAAGTCATCCTACAATAGTTGTGTTCCGCCTTTTGGATAGGTCGAGGTGGTACGCTAGTACATATATTTCTGTTACCTTAAAATAATGAAGCATATTTTGTGTGCTAATGGGGTCTTGTGTGGAATTGGAGGCACTTGAATTGCACATGGAGTTTGGAACTACAGTCTCGACCTGCAACGCAACAGTGGTTCAGGATAACCACATCTTTGTGGTTAATGACTATAGTGTCATCAAGGAAACTGGACTGGGCAATTTTATGAGGTCCCATGCCTTCCAAGTTGGTGGGTATGACTGTTCAGTTAGATTCTACCCACAAGGAATCAATGCTGAAAGCCAAAAGCACATCTCTATTCTTGTTTAGCTTATGAGCGAAAATGCTGAAGTGGGGGCAATATTTTGTTATCGATTGATCTCCCCAGGAGGACAGAGCACGGAGTGGAATCAGATCAGAGTGTTAAACTTATCTAGTGTAGAAGGCAAATGTAGGATGGGAGGGTGGGACAAGGCCATTGAGAAAACTTTGCTTGAAGCAGAATATGTGGAATTTGACCACTTATTGATTGAATGTTTCGATCACTGTTATGAAAGATCCATTGGTAACTTGCAGTGACTTACTACTTTCACCCCAAGTGAAGCTGCCACAATCCCATCTATCAACTGATATGGCAAATCTATTAGAGTCAAAAGAAGGGGCGGATGTGACCTTCTACTTCCAAGGTGAATCATTTCTTGCACATATGGTCGTGCTTGCTGCAAGGTCCTCTGTGTTTAGGGTGCAGCTCTATGGCCCAATGATGGAGAAAGATGGTTCATCTATAATCGTGCAAGATATGTTACCTGACGTTCTTAAGGCTCTCTTACATTTTTTGTACACAAACTGCTTGGTGCTTCCTTTCGACGATTTCGATGACGAGGACATAGAAGAGATTGTACGCCACTTACTCGAGGCTGCCGATCGATACGCAATTGAAAAGCTGAAGCTCATATGTGAGGCTATTCTTTACAGGTGTCTTCATGTACAAACAGTGGCAACTACATATGCGTTAGCTTATCAACATTAGTGTAACGATCTCAAACAGGAATGCCTCAAATTTATGGCATCTCCAACAATACTTGGTGAAGTGATGGCAAGCCAAGACTATGATAACCTCAAGTGGAAGAGTGCTAGTTTTCCTAAGCGTAAATGAAAAGTATGTTTACACGAGTCTTTATTATACATTGACAAGTGCAAGTGATGAACGTGTGTAGGACGTGGAGAGTGTGGATGCAACCAATCCAAGACTTGGTGTTCGCTAGTGAAAACAGAGTGACGGCTAAACCAAATTATACACTAAACTGAAGCCAAATACACTAGTGAAGACAAAAGTGATGGCTAAACTGAAGCCACATACAATATTAGATTCACAGAAACTAGACACGGCAGGCGAGACCCTCGGAGAGTCCAGCAGCGGCGGCGACCCTATGTGCGCATGGCAAGCGTGTTCCGTTGCCTCTAATTAATAAGCTTGAGCGCCAGCTCCAGGTGGTGAGAGAAAATCAAGAAGACACACCTGATGAGAGAGACAACGGCGGCCAATTCGGGCAACAATGGTTCACACCTGTGTTATGGAAGAAGGCGGAGTAGAAGGTGCTCGTCGGAATGAGGCAAAGCAGCAGCTCAGTTGAGTGAGCGAGGCGACGCCAGGGAGGAGGGTGAAGCCGTGCGAGCCCGTGCTCGTCGCAACCAGGTAAGGAGGAGAGTAGGAGCTAGACGCCATAGTGCGAGTTTCTGTCTAGACGGAGGCGAGCGAGCTCGTCCATGAGTGTAGGAGGCAGAGCAGCAGGAGCCGCCACGGCCTGGTGGATGGGCAAGGTGAGACGGAAGCATAGCTCGCCTATAGGGAGCCGGTCGACCTGACGTCACACATGTGGTTTTCCTTTTTAATTTTATTTCTAATAAAAAAGAGTATATACATTATTATGAAAAGATAATTTATTTAATTTTTTAAAAGTGTTCATTCCACATTTGAAAATGTTCATACTGTGTAAAAAATGATTACTCAATATTTAGGAAATGTTTGTACCATTTGAAAAGAAGTATGTGTCATTTCAAAGCTATTCACTCGTTTCCAAAAATGTACGTGGCATTTTGGAAAAAATAATTTATACAATGTAAACAATATTGTTTGCATAATTCGGAAAAATGTTTCACGCAGTTTAGATACAATGTACATTACACATAAAAAAGCTACGAACAAAAGGCGTGTCAAGTGAAAAGCAAAACAGAAGTCACCAACATTCTCAGACATGCCCTGTGGAGATTGAAGGCTATGGATTCTTCTCGAGAGCTCATATGCACACTCATGAACAGTAAAAACAAAAACAATAGTAAATGAAATAAAAAACAGATTATCTTGGAACAAACATTGACGAATTCTCCACATGTGTGCAAATTTTTATGACGAAACAACACATAGAGCATCAATTTTTTTTTTCTATGGAAGCATTTTTACATGTTTTTTCGTCATGGAAATTTGCACGCATGTTTAGAATTGTTAAAGTTTGTTCGCATTAAAAAAAACCAGATTTTAAAAAGTTAGTATACTACTTTTCTTATTTTACTGTTCATGAGGATGCATATGAGCTCGCGAGCAGAAACTTGATGTCCCTGGTCTTTGTGCATCTCATGGCTTAGAATTGGAACTTGGATTTCTGAGAGGGTGTGGTGAGAGTAAGCAACATGCAATACTGACTCATTCATTGTACACAATACCATAGGGTAGCACGTGTTTTTTTGTTGAAAACGACTGCTTGTTTAACACAACCATGTTTTTCAACAGCTGTGCACCGTGGGCTCCAAGGATCTTATCCTTTTCTTTTTTGAGGAAGCTGAATAAAGTTGTCTTTGATGCCTCCACCGTCGAGAGGTCAATCCGGTACTTGAAGGCCCGTATTTTAGCCTCGTAATCCTGCATTACCCAGACATTGATAGAAGTTGGCTTGGAGTCGAGCCACCCCATAAAGCAAGTGTCCCCTTCGTGTCGAACAACTTCCCGTGATGGCACGGCTAGGGAGGACCGTGCATCCATCGGAATGACTCTGATTCTATGTCGAACAGAATAATGTCTCCACCGTCTCCCGTAATGTCACTTGCTCCATAAAGAGGCCACTGCAGTCTACCATGGTGGTGGATATGTGGTAAACAGCTAGATGAATAGCGCTGTTTCTTGAGTAACTTTTGTTCCATGGAAGGCGGCGAAACCATTGTAGGAAAGGCCAGAGATGCTGATGGGCACCGGCGTCTCAAAGACGATGAGCTTGGCGGGCCCCGTGTGGCAGTCGACGATGGGGAGCGATGACTTGGCGGTGGCGGTGCTCAAGAAAGAATGCGGGTGTGGGTGTCATGCTGCGCAATGACATGGCGACGACACGGCAGCGGCCGACCTCCTTGGGTGGCAACCAGATGAGTATCCTATCAATGATCTCCTCGGGTAGGGTCACGCCTCTCCTACCCAAATTCATAGTGCGTCGACGACTTCGGTCGATTGAAAAGACATGGCAAGCTTTAGTCCAATAACAACTTTAATCAAGAAGAGAAGCAAACTAAAGTTATTAATGGCAAGTACATTTACATGGGTGTTTATTATACATTGAAAACTTTAAATGATGAACGTGTGTAGGACGTGGACAGAGTGGATGCAACCAGACCTAGACTTGGTATTCACTAGTGAATACGGAAGTGACTGCTAAACCGAATTATACACTGAACTAAAGCCAAATACTCTAGTGAAAACAGAGTGCCGGCTAAACTAAAGACACATACAATGCTAGCTTAACAGAAACTGGACTCGGAAGGCGAGACCCTCGGAGGGTCCTCGCGATGGCAGCGAGCTATGTGCGCATCATGAGCATGTTATTTCGCTTGTAATTGACTAGCTTGACCGCTAGCCGAAGGTGGAGAGAAAATCAAAAGGACGCACCGGAGAAGAGAGAGACAAGAACGGCCAGTTTGGGTTGCAAAAATGCTCACCTCCATTGGTGTAGAAGGTGGTGGAGAAGGCGCTTGCTAGAGCGAGGCAGAGCAGCGGCTCGATTGAGTGAGTGAGGCGACGCCAGGGCGGAGGGTCCAGCCGTGTCGGGGCCGTGCTCATCCGTCACTAGGCCAGGAAGAGAACTGGAGCTGGAGGCCATCGCACGAAGTTCCAGTGTGTGGCGGCAGGCGAGCAAGCTGAATCCGGTATTCAGGAGGCAGGGCAGGAGCTGCGACAACAAGGTGGATGGGCATGTCAAGACGGTAGACGAGCTCACCTAAAGGGAGCAAGTGGACAACATGTGCTTTTTTCCTTTTTTATTTTGTTTATATTAAAGAAATAGTAAATAAACAAAGTTTGCTCCACTCTTAGAAAATGTTTGTACCTTTCATAAAAACTGCAAGTGACATTTATTTTTTACATGCATTTCAAGAAAATGTACGTGACATTTTTGGAAAATGTATGACATTATATATTTTTTGTGTAATCCAAACAAAATGTTTCATACCATACTACATGTTCAGAACTTGTATTTTGAGAAAACGTTAATCGTATATTAATCCTTTAACACACACACACACACACACACACACACACACACACACACACACACACACACACACACACACACACACACACACACACACACACACAAGTATTTTCAATGTAAAAGATATACAATGTGTAAGAAAAAAGTAGACATCAAAACGTCTACATGAAAATTAGTTAATCATATATTTTGGAACTGTTCAAAACACATATTTGGAAAATTACTAGTCAAGTATTGAAATCTTAAATATATATTCGAAATATATTTTAGATGTATAAAAATACACAATGTTTATGAAAATAGTAGACACCAAAACATGTATTTGCAAAATGTTAAACATGTCTAAAAATGTTTGTAATGTACATCAGAAGTGTACAATGTGCATAGAAAAATAATAGAAAATAAAATAAGAAAATCACAGAAAAAACAGAAGAAAAAACAAAGAAAACTGAAGAAAATAAAGGTAAGGAAAGAGGAAAAAAACGAAAACCAAGGAAAGACAGAAGAAAACCGATGCAAAATAGTGAAAAAAGTATAAACATCACAAAAAAAAAACTACCACATAGCTATAATATTGGATCGGCCCAGTAGTGCCTCGCGGTAGAGGCGAGAATTATTAGCAAGGCAACACATTGATACGCCTAAAAAAGGGAGCACATTGATTTTGAAAGGAGCCACATCTATCTTCTATTATATATTAAAGTATTTGACAGGATTCCCGAAAAAGATAAAAGACTAAAAATTACCACAATAATTAGAAATATATGACCGTCAAATTAGTAAACTAAATTTTTATAGCCATTAGATATGATTGTAAGTTAACAAACATATAGTTATAAATCAAATTTGCAGTTTAACATTTTGGTTTGAGCCTGACCATGCATTGTCTAGTGATCAACAATCAACATAGCACCATACTAGAACATGTATACGCTAACATGTGGTTGGATGGTTAGGAGAATAGTGGTATGCCCCAGCCCATCCCATGAGGGTTCAAGTCCTAGACTTGGCGCTGGTGCTCTCACTTTCCTTGGATGCGGCTGAGAACAACATACAGTTATAAATGGGATGGGCAAAGAAATGTCTTAGCATCATCACCTGCAGCTGCACCCCTTGAGCTGATGCACCAGGTCGTTGACCTAGTTGAAGTCCACGGGCCGCTTCCCGCGTATCGCAAAGTAGAGCGGACGAAATCAGTACCCAAGATGACATGATGAAAACAGATGGAAAGAAGGGGGTCTTGGGGGCGGACAGCAGGCCGGCGATGTTGTTGATGATCATGTTGGTGTTGGTGATGAAGAGGTTGATGACCTCAGGGACCAAGCCTGGGCGTGAGCTGCCATCCTCGTCCATCGACTGCAAGTACTGGAAATACTCATCCACCATACCCTAGATGGATCACTTCACGAGAAGCTACAGTGATAGTCAGCCAGCAACCACACGGGTTTAGTAGGGGGTTGAGGGTGGAATGACCATGGCGAACATGTATGTGACAAGGTTGTTCAACTGGGCCCTGAGCGCGGCTGCCGCCATGGCGGTCGATTGGGGGAGAGGAGCAGGTGCTGGAGGGATCCGAAGCTGTGGTGGCTGCGGTGGTGTTGTCGAGGAAGAGTGGAGGAGGCTTGCAGACGGATCCTCTTATATGCCCGGATGGATGAGGCTATCCGCGCGAAGACGTGTGGCTGGTAGTGCCCCCCATTAACAGTCTACTAGTGGCTCGGCCGGGAGCCATTAAGGAGCTAGACGTTGTCGACGTCTGATGCAGCTAGATGGGCGCTCTGTCAGGGCACATTGGATGGTTGCTCCACTGGCCATTAACAGTCGACATCTCTCTAAAAAGTAAAAACCTCGAGATGTATGAATACGAACAAGAAGTTTACTGGTGGCTGGCTGAGATTGTCTTATGGGTTGATCGAGGGCATCCAGAAGGATGATGGAAACCAGCCGTTTAATCGTAGTTGGTTTAATAATCTACAACAAGCGAGTTCAGTTCAGTAATGGAATGAATTTGTTCCGGCTAATAATAGAAGAAAAAACTCCACAATGCTCGTTCGCTAGAGCCAACGGCCTTCCGTTCGATTGCTTCACTTCGCCTCTCTCGCGTAAATGAAGGAGTAGTTCGTTGGATTGTTTTCTCGCGCCTAAGTCAGCCCTGTGGAGACGTCCTGGCTCAGCCGGGAGCCATTAACAGCTAAAGGCTGACGACGCCGGTTGCAGCCCTCTGACCACTCGTTCGATGGGTCCTCCACTGGCCATTGATGGCCGGCATCTCTAAAAACCTGGAGATGTATGTTCACGAAGAACAAGTTTAGTGACGGCTGGCTAAGATTGTGTATGGAAAATCATCAATGATTATTTAATTATGAGTTTGTAGCGCATGCACATTAAGAAGAGGCAGTTGCCATCACGTACTAGTTTATACATGAATTCTTGTAGGAATATTTATAAGTCCAATGGTGGGAGCAAGTAGACGTGACGTTACACATGTGTTAAAAATACTAATACTTGTATTATGGAAATATAATTTGCTTAATTTGTTAAAAGTGTTCATCGCACATTTGAAAATTGTTCAATAAACAAAGTTTGCTCAACTCTTAGAAAATGTTTGCACCATTCAAAAAAATAGTAAGTGACATTTAATTTTTTTTCCATGCATTTCAAGAAAATGTACGTACTTTTTTGGAAAATGTTCGACATTACATTATTTTTTGTGTAATCCAAAAAAATTATGTTTCGTTCCATTAAAAACAGTGCACTTTCCACATAAAAATATCATTCACATGTTAAAAAAATGTCCAAAACTTTTGTCTACAGAAAGTTCACATGTTTAAAAAATGAAGTATCTACAGAAAGTTCATATGTTTTAAAAAATGAAGTATCTACAGAAAGTTCTTCCACGGGGACTTGTGTCCTAGTAGTATCCAGGCCAAGAAAATCGTGCGCCCTTTTGATTTGCTGCACATTTGATACTATGCATGCATCAACGATTGCATCATTTATCGGAACGAGCACGCGGAGAAAATTAGTTGTCCAGTGTGCAATGCTTGTCGAAACAAGAAGTACGGAAAGAAAGCTCTTTAGGAAGTTATCTGCTGCTGATCCTGAGGAAGAAAGCTCAAGCGCAGGCTTGGATGTCAATTTGCGCCGTGACATTGCAACGACACGATAGCAACCAACCTCTTGGCAACCTGATGAGTATCTTGTCAATGATGTCCTTGAGCAGGTCCTCGAGCAAGGTCATGCCTCTCCTGCCCGGCATTGTAGTGCGCCGTCGACTCCGTCGGTTAGAAAGACACACCAAGATTTACTCCAATAACAACTTGTATCAAGAAGAGAAGCAAGTAAATTGACAGAAAGCATAAGTTGTGCATTGATCAACAATGTCAAGTAAATTTACATGGGTCTTGATTATAGATTGAAAATTTCAAATGATGAATGTGTGTAGGATGTGAAGAGAGTGGATGCAACCAACTCAAGACTTGGTGTTCGCTAGTGAAAACAGAACTGACGGGTAAACGAAATTATACACTGGACTGAAGCCAAATACACTAGTGAAGATAGAGTGACGGCTAAACTAAAGCCATATACAGTGCTAGCTTAACAAAAAATAGACTTGGAAAGCGAGACCCTCAGAAGGTCCTGGGACGGTGGCGAGCTATAAAGCATCATGAGCATGTTCTGTCGCTTATAATTAACTAGCTTGAGCGCTAGCTGAAGGTGGGAGAGTAAATCAAGAGAACGCACCCTAGGAGAGGGAGAGAGAGAGACAACAATGGCTAGTTTTGGCGGCGATAGTGCTCACCACCATTGGGGGAGAACGTGGTGGAGAAGGCGCTCGTCAGAGCAGCGGCTCGGTTGAGTGAGTGAGGCAACGCCAGGGCGGAGGGTCAAGCCGTGTCGGGGTCGTGCTCTTCCGCGACTAGGCTAGGAGGAGAGCTGGAGCTGGATGCTATACAACGAAGTTCTAGTGTGTGAAGGGAGGTAAGCAAGCTCAATCCGGTATGCGGGAGGCAGGGCAGGAGCCGCATCGTCAAGGTGGATGGGCATGTCGAGACGGAAGCTGAGCTCACCTGTAGGGAGGCAAGTAGATGTGACGTCACACATGTGTTTTTTTAATTTTGTTTATATTTTAGAAAATATTTTTTGGTCAATTTTTTTAAAAGTGCTCATTGCACATTTAAAATTTGTTCAATAAACAAAGTTTGCTCTACTCTTAGAAGATGTTTGCACCATTCAAGGGTGGTGTGCCGCCCGTGGCCATCGACAATGGTTAGCGATGCCTGGCGCCAGCAGTGCTCACGCAAGAATGCGGGTGTGTCACACTTCGTCATGACATGTAGATGGAACGGCAGCGGCCAACATCCTTCGGCGGAAACCTGATGAGTATTTTTTCAACGATCTCCTCGGGCAGGGCCGCGCCACTCCTTGCCGGCATCATAGTGCTCCGTCGACTCCGCTCAGTTGGAAAGACACGACAAGATTTTGTCCAACAATGGCTTGAATCAAGAAGAGAGGCAAGTAAGGTGAAAGAAAGCGTAAGTTTTACATTAATGAGTATTTTTAATGATGCTATAAATACAATTATTCAAACAGGAATATTTTCAAACAACGAGAGAGTTCCAAGTCTTCATTTTATTGTGTGATCTCGGCCATAGTTTCATCTTGGACATCCCCACCCTCAGATTTGAGTGTGATCTTGGCCACTAATCTCCGTCGATTGGTTGGTGTGTTGCTTTGCTCTCTTACTCATTTGATCCATCATGTCGTATATGAAATCTCTTCATGTCTTCACATTCCACTTCTAATTTATGTAGTTGACCAGGCTAAAATGATGTCTCAGGTCTTGTGGAAAGTCCACACCGCACGATGAATACAAGTACAAAAATACGGAGGATGAAAGTAAACATTTCTTGGTGCTTATGTTGGGCGATTTCCAACACGAGGTGGTCACTAATATCTATTGTTAGATTTTGTGCAACTCTGTCATGTTTTGCTACATATGCATTTAGGAATTAGCTATTTTCCTAAGCATAAATGAAAAGTACGTTTACATGCATGGATCTTTATTATATATTGACACGTGCAAGTGATGAAGGTGTGGACAGAGTGGATGCAACCAGATCTAGACTTGGTATTCACTAGTGAAAACGGAAGTGACTGCTAAACCGAATTATACACTAAAGTAAAGCCAAATACTGTAGTGAAAACAGAGTGCCGGCTAAACTAAAGCCACATACAATGCTAGCTTAACAGAAACTGGACTCGGAAGGCGAGATCCCACTAGTAGAAAACGACCCATTAGCGGTTCTGGAACCGGACTAAAGCAAAACCTTTAGTCCCGGTTAAACACGAATCGGGATAGAAGGGGCTCCACGTGGCCGCTGCGGGGCGCCCAGGAAGGAGGACCTTTAGTCCTGGTTGGTGGTACCAACCGGAACCAAAAGGCATCCACACGTCAGCATCTGGCAGGAGCTGGGGTTTTTGTTTTCTTTTGAAGGGGCGGGGGGTTAGGGGTTTGGGGGGGGGGGGATTAATTTAGGGGTTTCATATTGTGTTAGCTAGCTAATAGAGAGAAGTGTCCTCTCTTTCTCCGTGCTTAGTCGACGCTAGCTACTATACATATAGAGAGATCACAACACGGTAGCTAGTAAGCAAATGAAGGAACCATTAATTACACAAGATCGTCATGAACATATACAGAGAGGAGTGACCTCTCTTTCTCCGAGAGATTGGTCGAACAACAAGTTTTCGTATATCTATCCGACGCTACTAGCTACATATATACAATATAAGATCTCTTACAATCCCAAACATCTCATGTCTATATCAATTTCCACATGCTATTCTCCAACTTTATGTATGACGTGGTCAAGAAAGAATCCTGCCAATTCCTCTTGAATTGCTCGTATGCGATCATGTGGTAGGAGTTCATCCCGCATCTGCCATATCTAATTTGAAGAAGGAGGTCAATACATATATATGAATGAAACTAAACACAAATGATGGTAATAAAATAAAACAGTGAATGTTATTGCTTACGCACTTCATATTGTTTTTCAGAGTAGCCCCGCTTAGAGGCCGTCGCGTTGTAGATGAACTCGCTGAAGGAAATATGCCCTAGAGGCAATAATAAAGTTATTATTTATTTCCTTATTTCATGATAAATGTTTATTATTCATGCTAGAATTGTATTAACCGGAAACTTAGTACATGTGTGAATACATAGACAAAACATAAGTGTCCCTAGTATGCCTCTACTTGACTAGCTCGTTTATCAAAGATGGTTATGTTTCCTAAATATAGACATGTGTTGTCATTTGATGAACGGGATCACATCATTAGGAGAATGATGTGATGGATGAGACCCATTCGTTAGCTTAGCATTATGATCGTTAAAGTTTCATTGCTATTGCTTTCTTCATGGCTTATACATGTTCCTCAGACTATGAGATTATGCAACTCCCGAATACCGAAGGAACACCTTGTGTGCTATCAAACATCACAACGTAACTGGGTGATTATAAAGATGCTCTACAGGTGTCTCCGACGGAGTTTGTTGGGTTGGCATAGATCGAGATTAGGATTTGTCACTCCGTATATCGGAGAGGTACCTCTGGACCCTCTCGGTAATGCACATAACTAAAGCCTTGCAAGCAATGTGACTGGAGTTAGTTGAGGGATGATGCATTACGGAACGAGTAAAGAGACTTGCCGATGACAAAGGGAACAACGTATGTTGTTATGCGGTTTGACCGAGAAAGATCTTCGTAGAATATGTGGGAGCCAATATGAGCATCCAGGTTCCGCTGTTGGTTATTGACCGGAGATATGTCTCGGTCATGTCTACACATTTCTCGAACCCGTAGGGTCCGCACGCTTAACGTTCGATGACGATCGATATTATGAGTTTATGTGTTTTCATGTAAAGAAGGTTGTTCGGAGTCCCGGATGAGATCACATACATGACGAGGAGTCTCGAAATGGTCGAGACATAAAGATTGATATATTGAAAGGTTATATTCGGGCACCGGAAAGGTTCCCGGGGTCACCGGAATACCGGAGTATCGGGGAGTTACCGGAACCCCCCGGAGGGTCAGTGGGCCTTCATTGGCCTTAGTGGAAATAGAGGGCAGCAAGGGAGCTGTGGGGCGTGCCCCCCTAGGCCCGAACCGAATTGGTTTAGGGCTTGGGGGGCCGGCCCCCCTCTTTCCTTCTCCCTTCCTCCTCTTTCCTTCCCCTCCTAGTTGGACTAGGAAATGGGGAACCTACTCCTAGTAAGAGTAGGATCCCCCCCTTGGGGCGCACCCTATGAGGCCGCCGGCCCCCTCCCCTTGCTCCTTTATATACGGGGAGGGGGGAACCCCTAGAACACACAAGTTGATTGTTTAGCTGTGTGCGGCGCCCCCTCCACAGGTTTCCACCTCGGTCATATCGTTTTGCTTAGGCGAAGCCCTGCGTCGGTAACTTCATCATCACCGTCATCACGCCGTCGTGCTGATGAAACTCTCCGTCGAACTCAGCAGGATCTAGAGTTCATGGGACGTCATCGAGCTGAACGTGTGCAGATCACGGAGGTGCCGTACCTTCGGTGCTAGGATCGGTCGGATCGTGAAGACGTATAACTACATCAACCACGTTTTCATAACGCTTCCGCTTTCGGTCTACAAGGGTACGTAGACAACACTGTCCCCTCTCGTTGCTATGCATCACCTAGATAGATCTTGCGTGATCGTACGATTTTTTTTGAAATTACTGCGTTCCCCAATGGTGGCATCCGAGCCAGGTCTATGCGTAGATGTTATATGCACGAGTAGAACACAAAAAGTTGTGGGCGATAATAGTCATATTGCTTACCAGCATGTCATACTTTGATTCTACGGTATTGTTGGATGAAGCGGCCCAGGCCGACATTACGCGTACGCTTACACGAGACTGGTTCTACCGACGTGCTTCACATACATGTGGCTAGTGGGTGTCTGTTTCTCCAATTTTAGTTGAATCGAGTGTGGCTACACCCGGTCCTTGTTGAAGGTTAAAACAACACACTTGACGAAAAATCGTTGTGGTTTTTGATGCATAGGTAAGAACGGTTCTTGCTAAGCCCGTAGCAGCCACGTAAAACTTGCAACAACAAAGTAGAGGACAACTAACTTATTTTTGTAGGGCATGTTGTTATGTGATATGGTCAAGACATGATGCTATATTTTATTGTATGAGATGATCATGTTTTGTAACAGAGTTATCGGCAACTGGCAGGAGCCATATGGATGTCGCTTTGTTGTATAAAATGCAATCGCCATGTAATTGCTTTACTTTATCACTAAGCGGTAGCGATAGTCGTGATAACAATAGTTGGCGAGACGACAAAGATGCTTCGATGGAGATCAAGGTGTCAAGCGGGTGACGATGGTGATCATGACGGTGCTTTGGAGATGAAGATCAAAGGCACAAGATGATGATGGCCATGTCATATCACTTATATTGATTGCATGTGATGTTTATCCTTTATGCATCTTATTTTGCTTAGTTCGGCGGTAGCATTATAAGATGATCTCTCACTAAATTTCAAGGTATAAGTGTTCTCCCTGAGTATGCACTGTTGCGACAGTTCGTCGTGCTGAGACACCACGTGAGGATCGGGTGTGATAAGCTCTACGTTCACATACAATGGGTGCAAGCCAGTTTTGCACACGCAGAATACTCGGGTTAAACTTGACGAGCCTAGCATATGCAGATATGGCCTCGGAACACTGGAGACCGAAAGGTCGAGCGTGAATCATATAGTAGATATGATCAACATAGAGATGTTCACCATTGAAGACTACTCCATCTCACGTGATGATCGGACATGGTTTAGTTGATTTGGATCATGTGATCACTTAGATGATTAGAGGGATGTCTATCTAAGTGGGATTTCTTAAGTAATATGATTAATTGAACTTTAATTTATCATGAACTTAGTCCTGGTAGTATTAGCATATCTATGTTGTAGATCAATAGCTCGCGATGTAGCTCCTCGTTTATTTTTTATATTTTCCTAGAGAAATATAAGTTGAAAGATGATAGTAGCAAT
The DNA here is from genome assembly GCA_021605205.1 of Aegilops longissima. Lineage (NCBI taxonomy): Eukaryota > Viridiplantae > Streptophyta > Magnoliopsida > Poales > Poaceae > Aegilops > Aegilops longissima. Next base: position 755,007,778 of record CM038679.1, read on the forward strand.
GATGCGGACTGGGTCCGTGATTTGAGGATTTTCCTTATTGCTGCACAGAAAAATTATGTCCTTGATGCACCGGTAGGTGACAGAACTATTGCAGGAGCAGATGCAGATGTTATGAACGTTTTGACAAGCTCGGTATGATGACTACTTGATAGTTTAGTGCACCATGCTTTACGGCTTAGAACTAGGACTTCAAAAATGTTTTGAAAGCCACGGAGCATATAAGATGTTCCAAGAGTTGAAATTAGTATTTTATACTCAGCCCGTGTCAAGAGGTATGAGGCCTCTGACAGTACTTTGCCTACAAGATGGAGGAGAATAGCTGATCCAGTGAGCATGTGCTCAAATTGTCTGGGTACCACAATTGCTTGAATCAAGTGGGATTTAATCTTCCAGATAAGATAGTAATTGACAAAGTTCTCTAGTCACTATCACCAAGTTACTAGAACTTCGTGATGAACTATAATATGCAAGGGATGACGAAAACAATTCCCAAGCTCTTCGCGATCCTAAAAATGGCGAAGGTAGAAATCAAGAAAAGCATCAAGTGTTGATGGTTGACAAGATGCTACGTCTTGAGCTTGCGTTGGTTTTTCCCGAAGAGGAGAGGATGGTGCAGCACAGTAGCGTAAGTATTTCCCTCAGTTTTTGAGAACCAAGGTATCAATCTAGTAGGAGGCCACTCACAAGTCCCTCGTACCTGCACAAAACGATAGCTACACGCAACCAACGCGATTAGGGGTTGTCAATCCCTTCACGGTCACTTACGAGAGTGAGATCTGATAGAGATAATATTTTTGGTATTTTTGGTATAAAGATGCAAAGTGAAAAGTAAAAAGCAAAGTAAATCCAAAGAAAGTATAACAGTGATGGAGATTGATATGATGAGAATAGACCCAGGGGCCATAGGTTTCACTAGTGGCTTCTCTCAAGAGCATAAGTATTCTACAGTGGGTGAACAAAGTACTGTTGAGCAATTGACAGTATTGAGGATAGTTATGAGGTTATCTAGATATGATCATGTATATAGGCATCACGTCCGAGACAAGTAGATCGAAACGATTCTGCATCTACTACTATTACTCCACTCATCGACCGCTATCCAACATGCATCTAGAGTATTAAGTTAAAAACAAAGTAACGCCTTAAGCAAGATGACATGATGTAGAGGAATAAATTCATGCAATATGATAAATATCCCATCTTGTTATCCTCGATTGCAACAATACAATACGTGCCTTGCAACCCTTTCTGTCACTAGGTAAGCACACCGCAAGATTGAACCCAAAGCCATGCACTTCTCCCATTGCAAGAACTACCATGGCCAAACCAAACGGATAATTCGAAGAGACTTGCAAAGATAACTCAATCATACATAAAAGAATTCAGAGAAGATTCAAATACTATTCATAGATAAGCTGGATCATAAACCCACAATTCATCAATCTTAACAAACACACCGCAAAAAGAAGATTACATCGAATAGATCTCCACGAGTGAGGGGGAGAACATTGTATTGAGATCCAAAAAGAGAGAAGAAGTCATCTAGCTACTAGCTATGGACCCGAAGGTTTGAAGTAAACTACTCACACTTCATCGGAGAGGCTATGGTGTTGATGTAGAAGCCCTCCGTGGTGGATGCCCCCTCCAACGGAGCTCCGGAACAGGCCCCAAGATGGGATCTCGTGGATACAGGAAGGTACGGCGGTGGAATTAGGTTTTTGGCTCCTGTTCGATCGTTTGGGAGTGCGAGGTATATATAGGAGGAAGGAATACGTCGGTGGAGCTTGAGGGCCCACGAGGCAGGGGTGCGCCCTAGGGGCGCCCCCACCCTCGTGACCGCCTCTCTGGTGCCTTGGCGTGAGGGTCCAAGTCTCTGGATCACGTTCGTGAGAAAATCACGTTTCGAAGGTTTCATTCCCTTTGGACTCCGTTTGATATTCATTTCTTTGAAATACTGAAAAAGGCAAAAACAGCAATTCAGGCTGGGCCTCCGGTTAATAGGTTAGTCCCAAAAGTAATATAAAAGTGGAAAATAAAGCCCATTATAGTCCAAAACAATAGATAAAGTAGCATGGAGCAATCAAAATTATAGATACGTTGGAGACGTATCGGGCATCCCTAAGCTTAATTCCTGCTCGTCCTCGGTAGGTATATGATAAAAGAGAATTTTTGATGCGGAGTGATACTTTGCCATAATTTCAATGTAAATCTTCCTAATCTTGGTATGAATATTCAGATCCGAAAGATTCAAGACAAAAGTTCATATTGACATAAAATAATATTACTTCAAGCATACTAATCAAAGTAATCATGTCTTCTCAAAATAGCATGGCAAAAGAAAGTTCATCCCAATAAAATCATATAGTTAGGCTATGCTTCATTTTCGTCACACAAAGATGTTTCCAACTTCTATACCCCCGATGACAAGCCAAGCAATTGTTTCGTACTTAAATAATCTCAAACTTTTTCAACCTTCACGCAATACATGAGCGTGAGCCATGGATATAGCACTATGGGTGGAATAGAATATGATGATGGGGATTGTGTGGAGAAGACAAAAAAAAGAGAAAGTCTCATATTGACGAGTATAATCAACGGGCTATGGAGATGCCCATCAATTGATGTCAACACGAGGAGTAGGGATTGCCATGCAACGGATGCACTAGAGCTATGGATGCTCAACAAAAGAAAACTAGTGGGTATGCATCCAACTTGCTTGCTCATGAAGACCTAGGGCATTTTGAGGAAGCCCATCGTAGGAATATACAAGCCAAGTTCTATAACGAAAAATTCCCACTAGTATAAAAAGACAACTTATGAGACTCACTATATGAAAAACATGGTGCTACTTTGAAGCACAATATATGAGACTCACTACATGAAGAACAAGGTGCTACTTTGAAGCACAAGTGTGGGAAAAGAGATAGTAGCATTGCCCTTTTTTTTGGCCTTTCTTTTTTTATTTTTGGCCTTTCTCTTTTTTATTTTTGGGCAATGCTCTAATAATGATGATCATCACACTTCTATTGATTACAACATAAGGATTACAACTCGAAACTGGAACAAGGTATGACTCTATATGAATGCCTCCGGCGGTGTACCGGGATGGTGCAATGAATCAAGAGTGACATGTATGAAAAATAATGCATGGTGGCTTTGCCACAAATACGATGTCAACTACATGATCATGCAATGGCAATATGACAAAAGTAAAGTATGTCATGATAATGATGAACGGAACGGTGGAAAGTTGCATTGCAATATATCTCGGAATGGCTATGGAAATGCCATAATAGGTAGGTATGGTGGCTGTTTTGAGGAAGATATAAGGAGGTTTATGTGTGATAGAGCGTATCATATCACGGGGTTTGGATGCACCGGCGAAGTTTTCACCAACTCTCAAGGTGAGAAAGGGCAATGCACGGTACCGAAGAGGCTAGCAAAGGCGGAAAGGTAAAAGTGCGTATAATCCATGGACTCAACATTAGTCAAAAGAACTCATATACTTATTGCAAAAATTTAGAAGTCATCAAAAATCAAGTACTACGCGCATGCTCCTAGGGGGATAGATTGGTAGGAAAAGACCATCGCTCGTCCCCAACCGCCACTCATAAGGATGCACAAGCCAGGTACACTTCACGTTTCAAATTTGTTACACAAAGTTAACCATACGTGCATGCTACGGGATTTGCTAACTTCAACACAAGCATTTCTCAAATTCACAACTACTCAACTAGCACGACTTTGATATTATCACCTCCATATCTCAAAACAGTTATCAAGCATCAAACTTATCTTAGTATTCAACGCACTCAAAAGAAAGTTTCACATATCTTGAATACCAAGTATATTAATTATTAAGCAAATTACCATGCTATTAACGACTCTCAAAATAATCTAAGTGAAGCATGAGAGATCAAGTTTCTTTAAAAAAAATCCACCACCGTGCTCTAAAGGATCCAAGTGAAGCACTAGAGCAAAAATTATCACGCTCAAAAGATATAAGTGAAGCACTATGAGCAAAACTATCAAGCTCAAAAGATATAAGTGAAGCACATAGAGTATTCTATCAAATTTCAATTCATGTATGGCTCTCTCAAAAGGTGTGTACAGCAAGGGTGATTGTTGTAAACTAACAAGCAAAGAAGCAAATAATACAAGACGCTCCAAGCAAAACACTTATCATGTGGTGAATAAAAATATAACTCCAAGTAAATTACCAATGGAAGTGGACGAAAGAGGGGATGCCTTCAGGGGCATCCCCAAGCTTTGACTTTTTGGTGTCCTTGGATTATCTTGGGGGTGCCATGGGCATCCACAAGCTTAGGCTCTTGCCACTCCTTGTTCCATAATCCATCAAAAGAATTCACCCAAAACTTGAAAACTTCACAACACAAAACTCAATAGAAATCTCGTGAGCTCCGTTAGAGAAAGAAAAAAAATACTACTTTAAGGTACTGTAATGAACTCATTATTTATTTATATTGGTGTTAAACCTACTGTATTCCAACTTCTCTATGGATCATAAACTATTTTACTAGCCATAGATTCATCAAAATAAGCAAACAACACACACAAAACAGAATCTGTCAAAAACAGAACAGTCTGTAGTAATCTGTAACTAACGCAAACTTCTGGAACTCAAAAAATTCTACCAAAATTAGAAGGCCTGGAATTTTTTTTTATTGATCAGCAGAATTGGAATCAGTATTTTGTCACGTTCTGGTGAATTTTAACAATTCGGTCACTGAGCACAAAGTTTCTGGAAATTACAGCAAGATCAAATAACTATCACCCAAGAAGATCCAATAGGTTTAACTTGGCACAAACACTAATTAAAAGATAAAAACACATATAAACAGAGGCTAGAAGGATTATTTATTCCTAAACATAAGCAAAAACAAAAAACTAAAAATAAAATTGGGTGGCCTCCCAACAAGCGCTATCGTTTAACGCCCCTAGCTAGGCATAAAAGCGAGGATAGATCTAGGTATTGCCATCTTTGGTAGGCAATCCATAAGTGGCTCTCATAATAAATTCATATGGTAATTTTGTTTTCTTTCTAGGGAAGTGTTCCATGCATTTCTTTAATGGAAATTGGAATCTAATATTCCCTTCCTTCATATCAATAATTGCACCAATCGTTCTAAGGAAAGGTCTGCCAAGAATAATAGGACATGAAGGATTGCAATCTATATCAAGAACGATAAAATCTACGGGCACATAATCCCTATTTGCAACAATAATAACATCATTAATTCTTCCCATAGGCTTTTTAATAGTGGAATCCGCAAAATGCAAGTTTAGCGAGCAATCATCAAAGTCACAGAAATCTAGCAAATCACACAAAGTTTTGGGAATAGTGGAGACACTAGCACCCAAATCACACAAAGCATTAAACTCATGATCTTTGATTTTAATTTTAATAGTAGGTTCCCACTCATCATAGAGTTTCCTAGGGATAGAAACTTTCAACTCAAGTTTTTCTTCATAAGATTGCATCAAGGCATCAACAATGTGTTCGGTAAAGGCCTTATTTTGACTATAAGCATGAGGAGAATTTAGCACGGATTGCAACAAGGAAATACAATCAATTAAAGAGCAATTTTCATAATCAAATTCCTTTAGGTCCAATATAGTGCGTTTAGCAATATCTAGATTTTTATTTCTTTCAATCCCACTTTTATCAATTTCATCATCAAGATCTAAAAACTCCGAATTCTTAGAATGCCTTCTAGGTAAAGGAAGATCATATTCAGTTTCATCAAGATTCATATTGAAAAACAAATATTTGATAGGGGACACATCAATAACTTTTAGATCTTCATCTTGATTTTCATAGGAATTAGAAGAACACGCTTTAATAAAGGCATCTTTTGTAGCACGCATCCTAGCGGTTCTTTCTTTGCACTCATAAATGGAAATTCTCATAGCTTTGAGAGACTCATTGATGTCATGCTTAGGAGGAATAGATCTAAGCTTTAAATAATCATCCTCAAGAGAAATTCTATCAACGTTCCTAGCCAAATCATCAACTTTAAGCAATTTCTCCTCAAGCAAAGCATTGAAATTCTTTTGTGAATTCATAAACTCTTTAACACTACTCTCAAATTCAGATGGCATCTTATTAGAATTTCCATAAGAGTTGTTGTAGGAATTTCCATAATTATTAGAAGGATTACTAGGATAAGGCCTAGGATTAAAATTCCCTCTATACGCGTTGTTACCAAAATTATTCCTACCAACAAAATTTACATCCATAGATTCATTATTATTCTCAATCAAGGTAGACAAAGGCATATCATTAGGATCAGAAGAAACAATCTTAGTAGCAAATAATTTCATAAGTTCATCCATCTTTCCACTCAAGACATTGATTTCTTCTATGCATGCACTTCTTTATTAGTTGAACTTTCAGTATGCCATTGAGAATAATTAACCATAATATTATCTTGGAGTTTAGTAGCATCTCCTAAAGTGATTTCCATAAAAGTGCCTCCCCCGGCCGAATCTAAAAGATTTCTAGAAGCAAAATTCAATCCGGCATAATTTTTTTTGTATAATCATCCACAAGTTCAAACCATGAGTAGGACAATTACGTATCATTAATTTCATTCTCTCCCAAGCTTGTGCAACATGTTCATGATCAAGTTGCTTAAAATTCATAATGTCGTTTCTAAGAGAGATAATCTTAGCGGGAGGAAAATACTTAGAGATAAAACCATCTTTGCACTTGTTCCAAGAATCAATACTATTTTTAGGCAAAGATGAAAACCACGCTTTAGCACGATCTCTAAGCGAAAAAGGAAATAGCTTCAATTTAACGACATCATTATCGACATCTTTTTTCTTATGCATATCACATAAATCAACGAAGCTATTCAGATGAGTAGCGGCATCTTCACTAGGAAGGCCGGCGAATTGATCTTTCATAACAAGATTCAACAAAGCAGTATTGATTTCACAAGATTCAGTATTGGCAAGAGGAGCAATCGGAGTGCTAAGGAAATCATTATTATTGGTATTGGTGAAGTCACACACGAGCCATCGCGACAAACAAGCAATCCAACACACGAGCAACAAAAGGCAAAGAAAAATGCAACGGGAAAAAGAGGAGGAGATTGGGAAAGAGATGGCGAGTAAAACGGCAAGGGTGAAGTGGGGGAGATCCACTACAGGAAACAGTTAATTTTCCGTCTGTGGATTACAGACGGCAAAGACAAAAATCCAGACGGCGAAGAGTTTGCCGTCAGAAAGTAGACGGCAAAGATAAATCAACAAAGAATACTTTGTTGTCTGCTATTTTTTCTGGATGACGGCAAAGAATTTCCCGTCAGTCTATACTGTTTGCCGTCAGCCGGTAAAATCAGACGGCAAAAAATGGCAACAGACGGAAGGGACGGACTGACGGACGGCGTCAGTGCTTTGCCGTTAGCAGAATCCATCTTTGCCGTAAACCTCAAACATCATAGACGGCAAAGAATTTTTTTATTTAAAAAATATATCGTACAAACAAGTGCAGAGGCGACCAGGAACAAACTGACAAAGAACTCCACAGTATGTATCCATCAACACTGCTGCTCTAAGAATCAAACACGAACGAACGGATTTCACAAGACAAAACAAAACTACTCAGTTTAACAAGATGAATGGGTTACACACGAACATATTACACACAAACAGATTACACTAAGTTGCAATACATGAGTTGGATCTACACGCCCACGCCTCGCTGGAGCACCAGCTGCGCCTCTCTCCCTTCTCCTTCCTTTCACCATGCCTTAGATTAGGAACACACCAATGTCCGAGGAGCTCAAGCCGTCCGCCACCGCACCGGAGTTCGTCACCCTCGTCCGGGCGCTGGATCCACTTGACCCCACCAACCCTATCAGCGCAAGCCCCGCCGCCGGCAGAGGAGAGCAGAAGAGGAGGAGGCCCGCCGCGTGCGAAGGCGGGGGCAAAGGAGAGGAGCAGACGTGGAGGCGGGCGGCGCAGATGGAGAGGCGGGGCCGACCGGGCGGAGGCGATGAGGTGGGGCCAAGTGGCTCATCCTGGTGCTGGATCCACTTGACCCCGCCAACTCTGTCAACACCAAGTCCCGCCGCCGGTAGAGGAGAGCAGAGGAGGCGGAGGCCCGCGGCATGCGAAGGCGGGGGCGAAGGGGAGGAGCAGCCGTGGAGGCGGGCGGCGCGTGAAGCCGGCGTCACGGATGGGGAGGCGGGGCCGACCGGGCGGCGGCTGGCGAGGCATGGCCTGGTGGCGCGGGTCGCGTGCAGGCGGTCGAGGTCGGGCGGCGACGGTGGTGATGCACTTCCGATGGAAGACGAGATCAAGGGGGAGAGATGGTGTCGGAGTGGGAGAGAGGTGGGTTCGCCGCAAGCACGTGGGTGGGGACGTGGGGATAAGGTGCTGTGGCGGGATGGGTGGGTGGGGTCGGGTGTGATGGACGGAAAGAGGAACCGCACCGCGGATTGTGCCATGTCATCGATCCGTGGGATGGATCCGCGAGGTGTGCTTCTTTGCTTTGCGGTCTGCAAAATAAAGTACATACGGCAAAAATCTTTGTCGTCTGCCTTTTTACTACAGACGGCAAAATGTGATCTTTGCCGTCTGTGTTTACTAGTACAGACGGCAAAGGCATATTTTGCCATCTGTAACAAAAAAACGCACACGGCAAAGATCATTGCCATCTGTAATTCGTTTTGTAGATGGCAAAGTGAGCTCTTTGCCGTCTAATTTGTTTTATGTAGACGGCAAAGTATATTTTGCCGATAGTTTTTCTTTGCCGTCTGTTGATGACGGCAAACCCTTTCTTTGCCGTGTGCCTCGACGAAATGCTGACGGCAAAGATAATACTGACGGCAAATCTCCTGTTTCCCGTAGTGAGAGGAAAACGAGAGGCAAATGGAAAATAATGTAATGCGAGAGATAGGGGTTGTGATGGGTACTTGGTATGTTGACTTTTGCGTAGACTCCCCGGCAGCGGCGCCAGAAATCCTTCTTGCTACGTCTTGAGCTTGCGTTGGTTTTCCCGCAAGAGGAGAGGATGATGCAACACAGTAGCGTAAGTATTTCCCTCAGTTTTTGAGAACCAAGGTATCAATCCAGTAGGAGGCCACGCACAAGTCCCTCGTACCTACACAAAGGGATAGCTACTCGCAACCAACGCGATTAGGGGTTGTCAATCCCTTCACGGTCATTTACGAGAGTGAGATCTGATAGAGATAATATTTTTGGTATTTTTGGTATAAAGATGCAAAGTGAAAAGTAAAAAAGCAAAGTAAAAACAAAGCATGTATAAAAGTGATGGAGATTGATATGATGAGAATAGACCCGGGGGCCATAGGTTTCACTAGTGGCTTCTCTCAAGAGCATAAGTATTCTACGGTGGGTGAACAAATTATTGTTGAGCAATTGACAGAGTTGAGCATAGTTATGAGGTTATCTAGGTATGATCATGTATATAGGCATCACATCCGAGACAAGTAGATAGAAACGATTCTACATCTACTACTATTACTCCACTCATCGACCGCTATCCAGCATGCATCTAGAGTATTAAGTTAAAAACAGAGTAACGCCTTAAGCAAGATGACATGATGTAGAGGAATAAATTCATGCAATATGATAAATACCCCATCTTGTTATCCTCGATGTAAACAATACAATACGTGCCTTGCAACCCTTTCTGTCACTGGGTAAGGACACCGCAAGATTGAACCCAAAGCCATGCACTTCTCCCATTGCAAGAACTACCATGGCCAAACCAAACGGATAATTCGAAGAGACTTGCAAAGATAACTCAATCATACATAAAAGAATTCAGAGAAGATTCAAATATTATTCATAGATAAGCTGGATCATAAACCCACAATTCATCGATCTCAACAAACGCACCGCAAAAAGAAGATTACATCGAATAGATCTCCACGAGAGAGGGAGAGAACATTGTATTGAGATACAAAAAGAGAGAAGAATCCATCTAGCTACTAGCTATGGACCCGAAGGTCTGAAGTAAACTACTCACACTTCATCGGAGAGGCTATGGTGTTGATGTAGAAGCCCTCCGTGGTGGATTCCCCCTCCGGGGGAGCTCCGGAACAGGCCCCAAGATGGGATCTCGTGGATACAGGAAGGTACGGTGGTGGAATTTGGTTTTGGCTCCTGTTCGATCGTTTGGGGTGCGTAGGTATATATAGGAGGAAGGATGCGTCGGTGGAGCTTGAGGGCCCACGAGGCAGGGCGCGCCCTAGAAGTGCGCCCCACCTCGTGACCGCCTCTTTGGTGCCTTGGCGTAGGGTCCAAGTCTCCTGGATCACGTTCGGCGAGAAAATCACGTTTCCGAAGGTTTCATTCCGTTTGGACTCCGTTTGATATTCTGTTTCTTCGAAATACTGAAAAAAAGGCAAAAAACAGGAATTCTGGGCTGGGCCTCCGGTTAATAGGTTAGTCCCAAAAGTAATATAAAAGTGGAAAATAAAGCCCATTATAGTCCAAAACAATAGATAAAGTAGCATGGAGCAATCAAAAATTATAGATACGTTGGAGAAGTATCACAAGAGCACTAGTTTCAAGAAAAAGGGCAAAGGGAAGAAGGGGAACTTCAAGAAGAACGGCAAGCAAGTTGCTGCTCAAGTGAAGAAGCCCAAGTCTGGACCTAAGCCTGAGACTAAGTGCTTCTACTGCAAAAGGAGTGGTCACTGGAAGTGGAACTACCCTAGATACTTGGCGGATAAGAAGGATGGCTAAGTGAACAAAGGTATATTTGATTTACATGTTATTTGTGTCTACTTTACTAGTGTTTATAGCAACCCCTCGGCATTTGATACTGGTTCAGTTGCTAAGAGTAGTAACTCGAAACGGGAGCTGCAGAATGAACATAAACTAGTTAAGGGTGAAGTGGCGATGTGTGTTGGAAGTATTTCCAAGATTGATATGATCATCATCGCACACTCCCTATACTTTCGGGATTATGCTGAACCTAAATAAATGTTATTTGGTGTTTGCGTTGAGCATGAATATGATTTCATCATGTTTATTGCAATACGGTTATTCATTTAAGTTAGAGAATAATTGTTGTTCTGTTTACATGAATAAAACCTTCTATGGTCATACACCCAATGAAAATGGTTTGTTGGATCGCGATCGTAGTGATACACATATTCATAATATTGAAGCCAAAAGATGCAAAGTTAATAATGATTGTGCAACTTATTTGTGGCACTGCCATTTAGGTCATATTGGTGTAAAGCGCATGAAGAAACTCCATGCTGATGGGCTTTGGAATCACTTGATTATGAATCACTTGATGCTTGCGAACCCTGCCTCATGAGCAAGATGACTAAAACTCCGTTCTCCGGAATAATGGAGCGAGCAACTGACTTATTTTAAATAATACATACTGATGTATGTGGTCCAATGAGTATCGAGGCTCAAGGCGGGTATTGTTATTTTCTGACCTTCACAGATGATTTGAACAGATATGGATATATCTACTTAATGAAACATAAGTCTGAAACATTTGAAAAGTTCAAAGAATTTCAGAGTGAAGTGGAAAATCATCGTAACAAGAAAATAAAGTTTCTACGATCTGATCGTCGAGGTGAACATTTGAGTTATGAGTTTGGTCTTCATTTGAAAAAATGTGGAATAGTTTCGCAACTCACGCCACCTGGAACACCACAACGTAATGGTGTGTCCGAACGTCGTAACCGTACTTTATTAGATATGGTGCGATCTATGATGTCTCTTACTGATTTACCGCTATCGTTTTGGGGTTATGCTTTAGAGACGGCTGCATTCACGTTAAATAGGGCATCATCTAAATCCGTTGAGACGACACCTAATTATGAACTGTGGTTTGGCAAGAAACCCAAGTTGTCGTTTCTGAAAGTTTGAGGCTGCGATGCTTATGTGAAAAAGCTTCTCGACCCAAATCGGAGAAATGTGTCTTCATAGGATACCCAAAGGAGACTATTGGGTACACCTTCTATCACAAATCCGAAGGCAAGATCTTTGTTGCCAAGAATGGATCCTTTCTAGAGAAGGAGTTTCTCTCGAAAGTAGTGAGTGGGAGGAAAGTAGATCTTGATGAGGTAATTGTACCTTCTCCCGAATTGGAAAGTATTTCATCACAGAAATCAGTTCCAGTGATGCCTACACCAATTAGTGAGGAAGTTAATGATGATCATCATGAAACTTCAGATCAAGTTACTACTGAACCTCGTAGGTCAACCAGAGTACGTTCCGCACCAGAGTGGTATGGTAATTCCGGTTCTGGAAGTCATGTTGCTAGACCATGACGAACCTACGAACTATGAGGAAGCGATGATGAGCCCAGATTCTGTAAAATGGTTTAAGGCCATGAAATCTGAGATAGGATCCATGTATGAAAACAAAGTATGGACTTTGGTGGAATTGCCCGATGATCGGCAAGCCACTGAGAATAAATAGATCTTCAAGAGGAAGACGGACACTGATGGTAGTGTTGCTATCTACAAAGCTTGACTTGTTGCAAAAGGTTTTCGACAAGTTCAAGGTGTTGACTACGATGAGATTTTCTCACTCGTAGCGACGCTTAAGTCTGTCTGAATCATGTTAGCAATTGCCGCATCTGGCAAATGGATAACAAAACTGCATTCCTTAATGGATTTATTAAAGAAGAGTTGTATATGATGCAATCAGAAGGTTTTGTCAATCCTAAAGTTGCTAACAAAATGTGCAAGCTCCAGCTATCCATCTATGGACTGGTGCAAGAATCTCGGAGTTGGAATATACGCTTTGATAAGTTGATCAAAGCATATAGTTTTATACAGACTTGCGGTGAAGCATGTATTTACAAGAAAGTGAGTGGGAGCACTACAACCTTTCTGATAAGTATATGTGAATGACATATTGTCGATCAGAAATGATGTAGAATTTTCTAGAAAGCATAAAGGAGTGTTTGAAAGGAGTTTTTCAAAGAAAAACCTCGGTGAAGCTGCTTACCTATTGAGCGTCAAGATCTATAGAGATATATCAAGACGCTTGATAAGTTTTTTCAATGAGTACATACCTTGACAAGTTTTTGAAGTAGTTCAAAATGGAACAGTCAAAGAAAGAGTTCTTGCCTTTGTTGCAAGGTGTGAAGTTGAGTAAGACTCAAAGCCTAACCACAGCAGAAGATAGAGAAATAATGAAAGTCATTCCCTATGCATCAGCCATAGGTTCTATAAAGTATGCCATGCTGTGTACCATACCTATTGTATACCCTGCCCTGAGTTTGGCAAGGGAGTACAATTTTGATCTAGGAGTAGATCACTGGATAGCGGTCAAAATTATCCTTAGAGGACTAAGGAAATATTTCTAGGTTATGGAGGTGATAAAGAGTTCGCCGTAAAGAGTTACGTCGATGCAAGTTTTTACACCAATCCGGATGACTCTAAGTCTCAATCTGGATACATATTGAAAGTGGGAGCAATTAGCTAGAGTAGATCCATGCAGAGCATTGTAGACATAGAAAATTTGCAAAATACATACGGCTCTGAATGTGGCAGACCCGTTGTCTAAACTTTTCTCACAAGCAAAACATGATCACACCTTAGTACTCTTTGGGTGTTAATCACATAGCGATGTGAACTAGATTATTGACTCTATTAAACCCTTTGGGGGTTGGTCACATGACGATGTGAACTATGGGTGTTAATCACATGGTGATGTGAACTATTGGTGTTAAATCACATGGCGATGTGAACTAGATTATTGACTCTAGTGCAAGTGGGAGACTGAAGGAAATATGCCCTAGAGGTAATAATAAAGTTATTATTTATTTCCTTATTTCATGATAAATGTTTGTTATTCATGCTAGAATTGTATTAACCGGAAACTTAGTACATGTGTGAATACATAGACAAAACATAAGTGTCCCTAGTATGCCTCTACTTGACTAGCTTGTTTATCAAAGATGGTTATGTTTCCTAACTATAGACATGTGTTGTCATTTGATGAATGGGATCACATCATTAGGAGAATGGTGAGATGGACAAGACCCATTCGTTAGCTTAGCATTATGATCGTTACAGTTTCATTGCTACTGCTTTCTTCATGACTTATACATGCTCCTCAGACTATGAGATTATGCAACTCCCGAATACCGAAGGAACACCTTGTGTGCTATCAAACATCACAACGTAACTGGATGATTATAAAGATGCTCTACATGTGTCTCCGAAGGTGTTTGTTGGGTTGGCATAGATCGAGATTATGATTTGTCACTCCATATATCGGAGAGAGGTATCTCTAGGTCCTCTCGGTAATGCACATCACTATAAGCCTTGCAAGCAATGTGACGAATGAGTTAGTTGCGGGATGATGCATTACGGAACGAGTAAAGAGACTTTTCGGTAACGAGATTGAACTAGGTATGATGATACCGACGATTGAATCTCGGGCAAGTAACATACCGATGACAAAGGGAACAACGTATGTTGTTATGCGGTTTGACCGATAAAGATCTTCATAGAATATGTGGGAGCCAACATGAGCATCTAGTTTCCGCTGTTGGTTATTGACCAGAGATATGTCTCGGTTATGTCTACATAGTTCTCGAACCCGTAGGGTCCGCACGCTTAACGCTCGATGGCGATCGGTATTATGAGTTTATGTGTTTTGATGTACCGAAGGTTGTTCGAAGTCCCGGATGAGATCACGGACATAACGAGGAGTCTTGAAATGGTCGAGACATAAAGATTGATATATTGGAAGGTTATATTCGGGCACCGAAAATGTTCCGGGGGTCACTGGATAAATACCGGAGTACCGGGGAGTTACCTGAACCCCCTGGGGGGGGGGGTCAATGGGCCTTCATGGGCCTTAGTGGAAATCGAGGGCTGCAAGGGAGCTGTGGGGCGCGCCCCCCTAGGCCCAAACCGAATTGGTTTAGGGCTTGGGGGGCCAGCCCCCTCTTTCCTTCTCCCTTCCTCCTCTTTCCTTCCCCTCCTAGTTGGACTAGGAAAGGGGAACCTACTCCTAGTAAGAGTAGGATTCCCCCCTTGGGGCGCACCCTATGAGGCCGCCGTCCCCCTCCCCTTGCTCCTTTATATACGGGGAGGGGGGCACCCCTAGAACACACAAGTTGATTGTTTAGCCGTGTGCGGTGCCCCCCTCCACAGATTTCCACCTCGGCCATGTCATTGTAGTGCTTAGGCGAAGCCCTGCGTCGGTAACTTCATCATCACCGTCATCACGCCGTCGTGCTGACGAAACTCTCCCTCGAACTCAGCTGGATCTAGAGTTCGTGGGACGTCACCGAGCTGAATGTGTGCAGATCGCGAAGGTGCCGTACCTTCGGTGATAGGATCTGTCGGATCGTGAAGACGTACGACTACATGAACCACGTTGTCATAACGCTTCCGCTTTCGGTCTACAAGGGTACATAGACAACACTCTCCCCTCTCATTGCTATGCATCACCTAGATAGATCTCGCGTGATCGTAGGATTTTTTTGAAATTACTGCGTTCCCCAAGACTCACAAACGTAGTATCCACAAAAATCATTCCCGGCTTCCTGACACAAGAACTTTACGAGAAATAGAGTTCAATCAAATTGATAATCAAGCATGTTAAATGGTATTGATGAAACTATAATAAATGGGAGATGCACGGAACTAGCTAGTAGTACTTACTTTCGGATGTGTAAATCGCAACTCCCTCGGCAGTCCCGGAACAATTGCGGTGAACTCTTTCCAAACCTTGCCAGACAAACAAAATAATTACTTGATATCAGGAAATGAACAAAGTTGCCGATATGGTGCGATAATGATCGATTGAACTCACTTCTGGAGCATTTCAGTCATGTCCGCATAGTCCAGGGGATCTTTTTGTCTCGAGTCTAAGACAATTACTAATCCCCGCTCAACCTTAATCCATAGCAGAATAAAGTGGAAGCTACACACGCATGCAAAAATCATCAGTTACATTACTATAACCTCGAGTAATGGAAACCGAATATGCACAAGACAGTAACACTCACTTGAAGTTGTAAGGAAAGAGTATTTTCTCTTTGCTTTGATTTTTAAGCAACAATTTTAGCAAGTTGTCCTCGGTATCCGTGAATCTGTTTTTAATCGTCCATTCATGTATGATATTTGGGTTAATGAATCCAATGTCATAGATTTGTGCTTTTCTGCATTCGACGATCTTCAATCTGCATAATATAGTGACGATAATTATATATACATGCAATGAAAGAGCTGAGCTATATATAGAGACTTAATTACAGAAGTAGTACATACAGACAGTAGCAAGTCAGGAGTGTTTTGTCGAGGGCCTTTTGATTGTATAACTGGAATAACTCGGCAAATTCAACAGACAACAGATCAGTTCCAACGAGGTCGTGCTCCTCTCTAATTCTCAAAGTCAAAGTATCCTTCCCAGACTCGTTGCAGGTTTTCATGCACATTGATGGAATCTTCGCATCATCGTTGTTAGAGGAGGATGATCAGGTTGACGAGAGGCTGCCCGTACTGGTATCTGAATTCGTCCACCTCCATTGTTTCAAACTCTACATCATCGCTCAGGTAATCAGCAGGATTGGTACCGGGCACCATCCCCGGATGATTAGCAACGATATCGCTAGACACCTTGATCGGGGGGCATGATTGGTTCGCCTGTTCGCCAAGCTGGGGATATTTTTCCCACTTCCTCGTTCTGCTAACCTTGCATCACTGCAAGTACTTCCCGACCGCTCTGCTACCTTATATGTCCTTTCAATAATGCGCTCACAGTTGGATTGCGACGGAGGCGGTGATGGTCGCTTCAGGGCGTCGATAGTGCGCTTCAGTTTCACCGGATCTATCATCTCCTTTGGAGGTGGAGGTTTCTTTGCAAAAAAGTCACTCACTTCGGCAGCACAGATTTCGTCATTTTCCTTGTCGGTCCTCTCATATGGTAACTTTTCCAGAGGCTTGAGAGATGGACCATATCTGAATTGCCTTCCGCCTCAGCTTGTACCGCTAGCCGCCAGAGCGGCGGCGTCTCTCTTCCGTCGTTGCTGACGAGGCGGAGAAGGAGGCGGAGTGCTCCGACACGCCGGAGGAGCCGCACTGGAGGCGGCTCTCTTCTGCCGTTGCTGACGAGGTGGAGGAGGAGGCGAAGTGCTCCGACGCACCGGAGGAGGTGAAGGAGGAGGAGGAGGAGGCGGAGTGCCCTCACGTGCCAGAGGAGGTGGAGAAGGAGGTGGAGTGCCTTGATCACTCGCCGGAGGAGGAGGAGGAGGAGGAGGAGGAGTGCCCTGACGCGCCGGAGGAGGAGCGGGAGGAGGAGGAGGAGTGCCCTGACTCGCCGGAGGAGGAGCGGGAGGAGGAGGAGGAGGAGGCGTCTAGTTTGGAAGCTTGATGTACTCCTTCCTCCATAGACATGTACTCCTCAAAGCATAGAGCAGCTGATTCTCCCCTTCACCTGTAGGGTGGTCAAGCTCTAGCTCCTCAAATCCCTCCATTATTTCATCCATCGTCACAACAGCAGAGCCATGTGGAGTCGGACAGCAGTGAAAAGTTCCGTCAGCTTGAGGAGGTGCAACAGAGCCAACAACTGTCTTCAAAGTGAGATTCTGGCATTTCGTCATTAGCTCACAATGTTGAGCCTCCGTGATAGTATCCACGGGGTAGCGAGGAGCCGTGAAATTAGGCTGAACGAGCTCCGTGGAAGCCACGCTGCTTCTCCGCTGAGATGGTGGGTTAGCTTCGTGCCGCTGAGATGGTTGGCCGGCTGCTGAAAGTTCCTCTAGCTTCGCTAATCATGCATTGAGCTTCTGCATTTGCTCACCTCCGCTTTCCTCTTTCTCTCTCGGGTTCTATAACCGCCTGCACCGGGAAACCCAACCACCTAGGGAATGGAGCCTGTTGTGCCTCGTGTTCATCCAGGGTGCTCAGGATTCCCGAGGGCCTCAGTCAGCTCGTCCTTCCCTCGGTCGGGAATGAACATCCCTTCCTGCGCTGCGGTGATATAATCCTGAAGCTTCTTGACAGGTATTGCAAGTTGCTCGTCCGTCCAACGGCACTCCCCTATTTCAGGGTCCAAAGTTCCCCCAACCCCGAAGAACCAAGTTCTTGAATAGTCTGTCCAGTTCAATGTCGCTGGTTGGACCCCTTTAGCAAGCAGGTCTTGCTCAGCTTTGTCCCACAACGGCCGGGCTTTGAGTTAGCCACCTGAACCCGTGTGATAGTGATACTGCGTCATTGCAGCATTTTTCTTGTTTGTCTCTGATATTTTCTTACCCTTCTCCGATGTCTTGTAGGCCATAAATATGGGCCAGTGATCTCTTATCTTCTCAAATCGGCCGATGATTCTGGAGTCTTCCCTTTGTCGATAAATGTTGTGTTCAACTATTTCTTCCACCTACTGAATATATCTGCCATCTTCTTAAGAGCACATGACTTGACCTTTGGCTCTATAACTGGATTATTCGGATCCTCCTCTGGCGGTAGGGTGAAATTTGCCTTCAGCGAGGTCCAAAGATCATCTTTCTGTCTATCGGTGACATAAGAAACTTCAGGGCGTCCTTAGGCTTATTCCATTTCTGGATGGTGATCAGGATGTTGTCCCTAACAATAGCTCCGCACTGCGCAACAAATGCGTCCTTGGTCCGCTTGGGTTCAATCGGTAGGCCATCATCCGCGAGTTCTGTGATCGTGAACCTTTCATCCTGGCGCAACCTTTTCTTCGGGCCTCGTCTTGTTACGGAAGTTTGGCTCAATCCGGAGGGCTATAAAAGAAGAAAGAAGCGTTAATATATGTCCATACCAAAACAATTAATGCATCAATTAATAAGCATAGGCTTAATTAATATATATACCTCACCGGACTTTGCAACAGCTCCCTCCTCCGTTTGCTCACCGGAGCCGTCATCCAGTGACCCATCATGATCATGTTCTTCCACTACTAGGAAAAAGGCTAGTAGTAGCGCTGGAAAACTGCCTACTAGTAGCGCTGGTACCCGCGCTACTACTATCGTGCTACAGCTAAATGGTTAGTAGTAGCGCTGGTGCACCTGGGCTACTACTAAAAAGTTAGTAGTAGCGCTGGTGCACCCGCGCTACTACTAACCTGACTACTAGTAGCGCTCACTTATTTCCCATGCTACTACTAACCTTACTACTAGTAGCGCTCACTTATTTCCACGCTACTACTAACAATTTAGGAATTAAAAAAAATAAGTTAGATCTAGTATTCATGGATGGCAATACTTCCAATGCAAACCAAACCAACGTCACAGAACATTCTCAAGATTCCATTTAACATCAGACACACACAAACATCATCAAAAGGTGGATACCTTCCCTGGTGTTTCATCACCACCCTAAACAGACCACTTCCCTAGATGTATCTACCAAGGCTCAGAGCTTAGACGCCAGTGGACCCAAATCCTACCTCCTCCCGGACGGTGGCGTCAAGGTCGTCCACCTCGGCGACCTCCCGCGTCGAAATCACCTGGACAATCATCTACACGACGTGACCACCGGTTTCACGGAGAAGTCCGCCTCTGAGTGGTTGAAGAGCACAACGCCCACCGGCCGCGCTAGTCAGCGTCGATCACCCCTGCACGCACGTCGAGAAAGTGAAAACTTGTTAGTACGCAAATTGCATTAGTTCAACTAAATGGTATATTCCAATTCACAAGACCCATTAAGTTAAGATTCCTTCTCATCTAGCAATTTAAAGGGGCTCATGCCGAAAATATATGCTTAATTCCTCACTGGGTATTCATACTAAATGGTCCAAGAACTTTGAGACAATCAACAGCCTTTCCACTTGATCTCCGCTAGCTACTTTCGTTTCAACAAGAAAAGGAACATTTATTTGCACTGAAAAGAACAAGCAGGCAAGCATGCTATCAATCTTTTGGCTAGAATTTCACAAAATGCACCTATCAAGTGTACTCTAACAATCGACGTGTCCCATCTCCTCATGATTAAGGACTCTAGCTGAGCCGACAACATGGAGCAAGATGTAGTCGTTTTCGAGCATGAACCCTTGGCTTTCATCAATGAACCTGCAACATCCATCATGCCCATTGTAAAATATGTTAGTTTCAGATAAGAAAAGAACTGAACTCTGAACATATGATGTTATCTAAATCCTTACTTTATGGAGTAAAGATTCCAGGAGATGTCATCGGCAGCAAAAAAAAGGCAATATATTTCACTGATTTTGGTGTTGCAACAACGTATATACTTTATCACATTATAAGTCCTCACACCATCAGCTATGACAAAAATCTGAGAGTATAAGTCTAGTTACATTCACCCAAGTCCAAACATAAAATTCTGTC
The DNA here is from genome assembly GCA_021605205.1 of Aegilops longissima. Taxonomy (NCBI): domain Eukaryota; kingdom Viridiplantae; phylum Streptophyta; class Magnoliopsida; order Poales; family Poaceae; genus Aegilops; species Aegilops longissima. Next base: position 755,028,086 of record CM038679.1, read on the forward strand.
CAACATAGTACAACCCACTTTGATAATTTCATAGGATTTAATATACCAAACGAAACCTGACAAGTGATATGTGTTTAAGTATCTACAGAACAGCCTCTAAAATTTTCATGTTGTAACTTTATTTTAATACCACCTCTAACAGGGCCTAATCTTCCATATCAAAATACTGTACCCAGGAACATATATTTCGGGTCAACAAACTAAACTGATGGCTGCTCTCAAACCGTACATCCAAATGACACAAATAAATATTCTAAAGAAACTTGGAACTTTATCTAAAACTTATGTAAAGGGGCCAACTCAAAATTCTGAGCCTAGCTAACTTATTTTTCAGATATAAGCTTGCTGTCCAGATTTGACAGTGCAGTTTTAACTGAACCAAGTTCAGTTTACAGCCAGAGTCACCCCATGCTCCAGATTTTCTCTAAAAGGCAACCAAGTTCAGTTAACGCGAGCACATTAATATATATTTTCCTTACCTTGACAACTGAATATGATGCCAAGGTTTATGGCATGACAATGAGAACGAAGCTAAACTACACATTTGTTGCTATCTGATGAGAGCTAATTCATACAAAAACTCGATGAAGTCGCAATTATCAACGGTGAAACCAGAATCACACTACAAATGACAGTTTTAACTCCCAAGAAGATTACGATTTTCGTAGTGAGGTAATTCCTAGCGCCACCTCTTCCATTTGCACTTGGCACTAACTGCCATCTCAACATGTCAGCTAGGAAAGTAAAAGAGAAATGATGAATTTATTGCGGAGAGGTACCATGTCCATAATCTGGAGCTTGATGGGCTTGTTGTCGATGGTGATCATCCGGGCGCCGAACTCGACGTCGATGGTGAGGTCATGGACGGGCTGGAAGCGCTAGTCGGTGAACTGCAGCAGCAGGCACGACATGCCGACACCTGCACGGCCATCCCATCCGACCGTCAGCGCGAGGTAGATTCAACAGAGGCGGGCACAGATCTCCCTGACGACCGCAGCAACAAAGTGCTGCACGTATCCGTCCAATCTCCCCGGGAGGAGGGGAAGGGAAGCGCACCTGTGTCGCCGATGATGATGTACTTGATGAGGTAGGCGTACAACATCTCTCCTCCGCCGCGGCCGCAGCAGCTCCTCCTGGGAGAGGCGGGGTTAGCAGCAGAGTCACCCTACAATCCATGCGGATGCCGAGCAGGTCAGCAGCAGACGTTCCGGGCAGGGAATGGGGTGGGGGGGAGGGGTAGGGCGGCGCCGCGGCGGCCTAGCCGGCCGGCTGCAGCTGTCAGAGGGGGTCGGAGGGGCGAGGGGAAGGCTGGCCGGCTGCAGTGGATTGGGAGCGGAGAGGAGGTGTAAGGAGGCCGCGGTGGATGGGATCTGGATCCGGGCTTGAGTGGAATTTTTTTGAGATAAAAGGGGGCGGGTGGACGGTGGAGTGGGACGGTTGGTAGGGTGGGAGTATACTAGTAGCGCGGCTGCCTCACCTGTGCTAGAGCTATCCACATAGTAGTACCGAAGGTTTTAGAACCCGCACTACTACTATGGTCTGTTCGCGGGGCATGGTTGGAGATATTTACTAGTAGTGTGTTTTTTTGAGCCATGCGCTACCAGTAAATATTACTAGTAGCGCGGGTCAATATGGCACGCTACTAGTAAGTAGCAGTAGCGCGGGGCAATATAGAGCGCTACTAGTAAGCGTCTGTCTATAATCTTTTCCCTAGTAGTGTTCCTTCTCCATTGTTCGATCACCGGAGCCATCATCCTCTCCTTCCTGACCATCAGTGTCGTTGAGAAACGACAAGACATCACACCACTCGCGGATTATATTCCCCAACAACTCTTCTTGTTTCAAGTCTCTTTTGTCCATAGTTTCTGCAAATATTACAACATGGCAATATACAAACATGAGAGATGGATATATTAGTGGCAAACATAGACCTAGCTAATTAATATCACAACAAGGGATCATATTAGTGGCCTCGACACTTCTACGGTTTGGGGTGACCTCAAAAATGCTTCTAGGGTTTGGGGTGGCCTCGACAATGCTTCTATGGTTTGGGGTGGCCTCGACAATGCTTCTAGGGTTTGGGGTGGCCTCGACAACGCTTCTAGGGTTTCGGGTGGCCTTGACAACACTCTTTTAACTTGGTAAATTTGGGCGGCCTCGACGCTTCTAGTGTTTGGGGTGGCCTCGACAACGCTTCTAGGGTTTGGGGTGGCCTCGACAACACTTCTAGGGTTTGGGGTGGCCTGGACAACACTTCTATGGTTTGGGGTGGCCTCGACAACGCTTTTTCAGTCCCGGTTTGGGGTGGCCTCGCCAACGCTTTTTCAGTCCCTGTTTGGGGTGGCCTCGACAACATTTTAACTTAGTAACTTATTAAGTTCCCCTCATGTCGAAGTTATCGGGGAGGGGGTAGATCGACAACGACATCCATACATACATACATGGACATAATGTTCATCCATCCGTCCATCCATATTCAAAATGTTCATCCATCCATCTATTCATATTAAAAATGTTCATACTCTACAATATCACAAAAAATTTCTATGAATATAAAAAATTCTAACTTTTGCATATTCTTTGCATATGAACATACATACATTTTCTTTTGGTAAACGTTTACAAACGGCGCGCCGGCCGAACACTCAGCCGGTCGCGCCGCGTCACACGCGCCTCTATCGCTCCACGTGTGCATACGGGTCCACCCCACCGCTTTCCCCTCATCCTATCTCTTTCTGGTCAAGGGCAGCCACTCGTCCCCTTCCCAATCATATCTAATATCCCAATCTTCTGCCTCTGCAACCACACCGCACCGGCCATGGCTAGCCACACGCGGGTCAATCTCGCCGGCGAGCTGTCCTGTTGCGGCGCTCGCGCAGCTTCTACCTCCCCAGCCGCGCTACAGCCGGCGAAGAGCTGCAACCAGCTTTGCCAGGGATGGAGACGACGCGCTCCGGTGCTACAACCGGCTCACCTTTTTGCTGGAACCGGCCGGAGAAAAATCTGCATCCACACCGAGCAGTGTTTTGCAATCGAATGACCAGTCCATTTGATTTGCCGGCACCAGATTTTTTGTTTTGCTACAACTGGCGAGTTTTTTTTGCTGGAACTGTGTCTGTTTTTGCTACAACGCATTTTTTTGTTTTGCTGGAATGCACGCCAAATTGTTTGCAATTTTGCTACCACCGGTTTTTTGATTTGCTGGAACTGGCTTAATTTTTTGCTACCAGAGGCATTTTTGGAATTTTTTTCCACATCCTTTCCACGGTGCGATGGCAGAAAAGCTTCATCCAGAGATAGAAAAGCTTCAAGCGGCAACGTGATTTGATACGACCAGTGACACACTGGGGCGACGGCGGAAGAAAAGGTACATCCAGCAAAAAAAAGAGCTTCAAGCAGAGGCGCAATTTGCAGCCACCATTGACGCAAGTTACGAGGTCCCGCGGTGGTGTTGCGATGGGGCAGAAGCGCGGCGAGCACGCTGCAACCAGACCAGCCACCAAGACAATAAGTTTGAAGATTTTTTCAATGCCGGTTGTAGCTTTTGCAACCGTCGGTTGTAGCTTTTCGTTTGTTGTCCATGGCTTACGGCTTCACAGTTGAAGCTTTTTTCATTGTTGGATGAAGCTTTTTTCGTCGCCAGATGAAGCTTTTTTGTCACCGGTTGTAACTTATCTCTGGTCGTTCATAGTTTTCCGTCATCCGAGTTGAAACTTTTTCCATAACTGGTTGAAGCTTTTTTCGTCACCGATCGTAGATTTTTTCATCGTAGGTTGCAGCACTGGGCATCTCCCTGGGCGCTCGATTTTTTTGTTGCAAGCGGGGGATGAGCGCCAGCGAGCACACCGGTGAGCTCCGGCCGTCGCCATCGGAGCTACAACGGTTGCCACGGAAGCTACAACCGCATGGGTGGGCAGTTGCATGGGCGAAGCCGGTGACGAGGACGACCGCTGAGGCCTGGGACCGGCGACCAGGGCGGCCGGCGAAGACGGGCGGCGAGGGTGGCGATCAGAGACGGGGAGGACGGGCGAGAGGGGCGGCGACGAGGGAAAACGCGTGCGGCCGGCGAGACGGGGTTCCTTTTCCCGTCTACGCTCGCGAGAGGAAGAAGACGACCTGATTTGGATAAAGATCCAACGGATCGGGACGGGCCGATCTGACGGATAGGACTGGACCGACCGAAGCGTTCGGCCAGTGCGCCGGCGCCTAGCATCGCCCTTTTCTTTTTTTCTTAAATGTAACTTTTGCATATATGAACATACAAACACAAATCGATTTATATATAAAAAGTGCTTTATGGGGTAACCAGAAAAAAGATAATTAGCCTAGAAAATCTCATAATAATTAGAAACATCTAGCCATCAATTTAAACCCATTAGGCAAGCACAACCATTGGATTAATAGATGGAAAATATTACCCACCAATGCCCTTGATAAGTTATCTTGGCCACGTCAAAAAAGAAAAAAAAAAGAAAAAACAGCTCCACCAAAGTGCACGTATCTTACCTGGGAGGAGAAATACCATGGTCACTCTCTCCCATCAAGAAAAGAAAAGAAAAGAAGCCCTAGACCTCTCATCCTAAAAGCAAAAAACGCCTAACAAAACTGCCCCCGCCGCGTTCGCTTAATCGTCAAGTAGTACCTGATGCATGGTTCGGTGCCGGCGGTGATACATCGTTGATGGATCCAATCAGGTATGTCTTGCTTCCTCGAGCTTTAATTAATTCGCTGGTCGTGAAAGAGTCAGATCGGAGAAGTGTTGGGCCTGCCCTAATCTTAGCAAGTAGCAGATCGACATGCAGATCGTTTGAACCCAGGGGCAAGTAACCAAGTACTAGCTGGCTGCACTTCCAAGCATGAGCGCCTCCATAGGTATTTATGTACGCAGCTGGATCCCATGCCTCCCGCTCCTGATGCATGCAAAGGTAATGGCAAACAGGTTTGATCTACGTACATACTATTAAGCAAGCTCGACTACTTTGTATACATCTATACTTGGATAGGGCGTAATACTCGCATGATTTGTTTACTTCCTTTTGCAGTAAGACACAGTGGCCGGAAATTCAATAATTTATTAGAAGCAAGGCTTCATAGTATGATTTGTATGGGGTGTGTTGCTGATGTATGCTGCCCGCACACGTATCTTTAATTTAGTAATGAGTTGGAGAAAGTTGGTTCTGCGAAATATAATTACAAATGCAAACTTAATTAAGCCTTCAACCAAACAAACGCCTACACACACGTACTAAGCCTTTAAGCCTTTTGCCGAACAAACACACGATTATTTTAATCTATTTCATATGTTGATACGTATATGTGCTGGCAATGGGCGGAATCCCTACTTCAATCTTAATGATTAATGTTTACAAACTTGAATAACATAAGAAATGCATCTACTCTGATGTATGTTAGCAGAGTGGCCCGCTCGATGCGCGGGCTTGAATTTATAATGTTTTGTAATTCCAACATACTATTTATTTTGTCTAAAGAAAAATTGGAATCAAATGTGATGACATTTACAAATATAAGACTTCTGCGAGCATAGTTTTGTCTTAGGTATGGTCAGATTTTTATTAACATATAAATAAACATGTTATCCATTTATCCCCTGCCTTCTAGTTATGCATGCCTCACTAACTATAATTTTTATGACCAGTCACGTTAAACATTTTAATCTTCTGCCGATTATACAATGATCTTATTTTATGTAAATATAAATTCTAAAGCTATATATGTTGGGCCATTTAATTTTTATATAGAAAGGAAATACATATATGAGTGGGACGGTAGAGTAGAAGAACGGTCAAAAGGCCATTCAATCTTTGGAAAAAATATTATAAGTAATTCCCGGAATTATGAATTGCATGCAAATGTAATGCAGTAGAAAAACATAAATTACACGCAGTTTCTGTTTAAATTTCAGCATATCTTTCCCTCCTATCTTTTTATCATATTCGTCAACATAGTTCACTCGCTCTTTCAATTGGTGATCCACTTCTGATCTCTATTCGAGACATTTATGCTTAATCTGTGGCAGCCAAATCCATCACAATACCATAGATACATCAGCGCATGGACATGATAATATGCATTATTTTTTGACCCTGATGTTAATTGATCTTCTTTTCAATACTAACCTCAGGCTATCTTCCTATGGATTGTCTAATTTTGATAAACCTTATTTGTAACATGGCCAGTATTTTGATATGCTTTTTCTGTAATGTAGGTTGCTATATACCTTAAATCGCAAAGAGACAAAGAAGTTAGTGTAATATGCAAAAAATCTAGGAGAGCAATGTCGCCTGTAGTAGTTCGCACATACTAACTCTGATGTTCCACACACCTATACCTATCAAACAAATAGAAACTTCAGACAGAATTTAAACCTAACATCGTTTTTAGCATAGACCAAGAGCTCTAGAGAAGAATCACATACTTATAGCCTTCTGTTTTGATTTTAAAAATCACACCAAGAAAAGTTTTTATATAAGGGTTTAGCAACAATGGAATCGGATTATTATCAGCTGTCCTAAAAAGATTGCTTGGGCAACCATGTTGTTTAGGAATTTCATCTATACCTAGTTGCATAGAGAAGTTATGTTCAAAAAAAGTTTCATCGAGAAGTTCATTTAATGTTGTTGGAAGAAATTATTTTATGATTGGTTGAATGGGTAACAGTAAAGGCTCACTGAATTGCTCACTCGCCCATGTGTGTTGTACCTTTTGTTCTCCTTCAGCACCCTATCCATGTATGTCATGTTATCGAAAAACATGCGAGGCGCCCTACCACATGAGAAGGAAATGATGTAATATTGCTCCACCTCCAAGCCTTCCAATTTCTTCTTGCCCAGACCTAATTATGTTCAAGCTGCAGATGAACAATGGCACAAATAGCATTCAGTCTATTACATTGGCATAAATATCATTCAACTTCTGAACAGTATCAAGCTTCAGATGAACAATGACATAAATATCATTATCTATAACATTGTATAAATCGTTCGACTTCTGAAGAGTAGACTAACATAGAAAAAACACACAGATCACTCCAGCACAAAGAAAAAACGAACAAAATACATTGCCGTCTTAAATGCATACTATATGGTTTGAGTAGGTACATAGGAAGGTACATGCAGCTCTCCTTGCTAATAAACGGAAATTTATTTAACTTCCTAGCAGTCTGCACATGACCTCCCAGTCCAAGCATGAGAAGAAAGTCGTTCCATTATATCTCTATGTCCAAGCTGTTCTAATTATGTTTGCCCAGTATTTCCGTGGATAAGTTTGCAGACCTAATAATGTTCAAGGTCAAGTTGTGATTCTTCTGCAGCGCATCACCAGATACCATACATGTGGCGGTGGAGCTGAGGAGGAGATACCCATACATAAGCCTGATCTTCCGTGTACACAATACATCTATAAAAAGGCGTATCAAATAATTGTATCCAACATACTGCAGAACTCATATAATGTAATTGCTCGGATTTACAGAGTGTAATACATAAGAAAAAAGATTAATCAAAATATATCACAATATTATAGACCATATGTGATAAAATATATTTTTATGCGCTTACGTGTAGCTCAATCACCTAGAGGGCTTGTGCATGTGGTCCTCCTGGGCAACATGGTCGACATACATGTAGGATAGCTTATGTGTCGTAATTTCTGTTTATTTGATGCTGACCTGCACAAAGGATTGGATGCCATCAATGTAATCTGCTTATCTATATGTTGAGTTGAGGTGCCTGATGCAGATGTATGCTCTCATCTATAGGCGCCACTGCCGCCACCCGCCAAGAAGCAAAGGAGGAGACCGGACAGGAAAGGCCCTAAAGGCGCCAGAGCTGCTTCAAGCAGCCAGCCGCCTCTGAAGCCCCAGGTGGTACACAGAATACCTGCCGAAGGTGCGAAGCGTTTCCATGTCGCCGACGAACCGATCCTACCTGCGAAAGTGCTAGAGAACATACTGAACAATGATCTAAAGAGACTCCATGAAGATGTGCTGGCCAAAGAGAAAAGCCTCCTCATCTCGGAAAAACCAGGATACCCACTTTACGCGACTCAGGTGCCGGGTGGGAAGTTGTACGTCGAGAGATGGCCTGCGAATAAGTTCATCCTGCGATTTGACTACATCTACGACATGTTCCACATGACCAAGCTGGATTTCCAGTTCATCCGCATGTATGCGCTGTATCTCAACTACTTCATCAGGATCGAGAACATACAATATATCTGCATCGCGGACCCGTTCTATATGCACGAGAGCTTCTTGGCAGTTTGCAAAGAGCACCGTGACTATGCGAGCAAGTACCTCGGTGACTTCATGATCGCTAATAAGGATAAGGAAGCGATTCTCGTGCCTTATCATCCCACGTAAGTCATCCACACATATCCTTTCATAAGTGTTAATCATTCCTTTGCAAGCATGGAAGCTAATTTGAGGTGTACTTAAATTGCTTGAGCGGGGGCTTCCTCATCGTTCTGTACCCGGAATACTCCCATGCTATGTACTTGGACTCATCAAAGAACCTCAGGAAAAAGGATTACAAGCACATAAAGAGTGTTCTCGGTAGTGCCCTGTCAACCTTCAGCCTGTCTAGTGGGTATATCAAGGTGAAAAAGTACAGGGGTCGCGGGCCGGCTTTCGGTCATAAGACCAACTTCTGCTGCATCCAGCAACCGCGCACCAGTATGGCTAATGGATTCTACCTCATGCATCACCTGCTCGAGTACAGAAGGGATAATCAACGCCTTCTCATGTCAGCTACTACCAACGATGCCGAGAATTGTCAGCTGGGCCACAAGCATAGGAAAGACACCGGATCATCGAATCAGAGCTGAGTTTTATCACGTACAGTGTGAACTTGCCCAAGTGACCATGAAGTTGGTCCTCGTACCAACAGGGTGTTGGAAATATGCCCTAGAGGCAATAATAAAAGCATTATTATTATATTTCCTTGTTCATGATAATTGTCTTTTATTCATGCTATAACTGTATTATCCGGAAATCGTAATACACGTGTGAATACATAGACTACAATACGTCCCTAGTAAGCCTCTAGTTGACTAGCTCGTTGGTCAACAGATAGTCATGGTTTCCTGACTATGGACATCGTATGTCATTGACAACGGGATCACGTCATTAGGAGAATGACGTGATGGACAAGACCCAATCCTAAGCATAGCACAAAGATCGTGTAGTTCGTTTTGCTGGAGCTTTTCCAATGTCAAGTATCTCTTCCTTAGACCATGAGATCGTGCAATTCCCGGATACCGTAGGAGTGCTTTGGGTGTATCAAACGTCACAACGTAACTGGGTGACTATAAAGGTGCACTACAGGTATCTCCGAAAGTGACCATTGGGTTGACACGGATCGAGACTGGGATTTGTCACTCCGTATTACGGAGAGGTATCACTGGGCCCACTCGGTAATGCATCATCATAATGAGCTCAAAGTGATCAAGTGTCTGGTCACGGGATCATGCATTGCGGTACGAGTAAAGTGACTTGCCGGTAACGAGACTAAACGAGGTATTGGGATACCGACGATCGAGTCTCGGGCAAGTAACATACCGTCTGACAAAGGGAATAGAATACGGGGTTGTTTGAACCCTTGACATCGTGGTTCATCCGATGACAACATCGAGGAGCATGTGGGAGCCAACATGGGTATCTAGATCCGCTGTTGGTTATTGACTTGAGGTAGTCTCGGTCATGTCGCATGTCTCCCGAACCCGTAGGGTCTACACATAAGGTTCGGTGGCGCTAGGGTTAATAGGAAGACAAGTATGTGATTACCGAATGTTGTTTGAGTCCGGATGAGATCCCGGACGTCACGAGGAGTTCGGAATGGTCCGGAGGTAAAGATTTATATATGGAAAGTGGTTAAGCGGACTCCGGAAAGTTTCGGGGTATACGGTAATGTCAGGGGCCACGGGAGAGTTCCGAGGTCCACCGGAGGGCCACCCCTCGGGGGCCACATGGGCTAAGTGGGAGAGGGAGCCAGCCCCTGGTGGGCTGGGCGCGCCTCCCCACCTAGGCCCATGCGGCTAGGGTTTGGGGAGGAGGAAACCCTAAAGGGGGCGCCCCCCTAGCTTGGGGGGCAAGCCACCCTCCTCTCCTCTCCCTTGGCCGCCGCCCCCCCTAGGGTTTTCCCTAGAGGGCCGGCCCCCCTTTGCCCTCTCCTCCTATAAATAGAGGGGTGGGGGGGAGGGCTGCACACACCATTGAAGGCGCAGCCCCTCCCCTCCCCAACACCTCTCTTTCTCCACGCGAGCTTGGCGAAGCCCTGCCGGAGAACTGCCGTACCAACTGCACCACGCCGTCGTGCTGCCATTGGAGTTGTCTTCTTCAACCTCTCCTTCATTCTTGCTGGATCAAGACGGAGGAGACGCCATCGTCCCGTACGTGTGTTGAACACGGAGGTGCCGTCCTTTCAGCGCTTTGGTCATCGGTGATCGGAATCACGTTGGGAACGTCTTCATCATCACCACTCCCTCGAACGCTTCCTTTTCGATCTACAAGTGGTATGTAGATGCAAACTCTCTCTCGTTACTCGTTGCTTAGTAGAACTCATAGATGGATCTTGGTGAAACCGTAAGAAAATTTTAATTTTCTGCATCGTTCCCCAACAGTGGCATCATGAGCTAGGTCTATGCGTAGTTCTCTTTGCACGAGTAGAACACAATTTTGTTGTGGGCGTGGATCTTGTCAATTTACTTGCCGTTACTAGTCGTTTCTTGCTTCCACGGTATTGTGGGATGAAGCGGCCCAGACCAACCTTACACGTACTCTTACGTGAGACCGGTTCCACCGACTAACATGCACTAGTTGCATAAGGTGGCTGGCGGGTGTCTGTCTCTCCTACTTTAGTTGGAGCGGATTCGATGAACAGGGTCCTTATGAAGGGTAAATAGAAGTTGACAAGATCACGTTGTGGTTATTCGTAGGTAAGAAAACGTTCTTTCTAGAACCCAATTGCAGCCACGTAAAAGATGCAACAACAATTAGAGGACGTCTAACTTGTTTTTGCAGCAATTGTCATGTGACGTGATATGGCCAAGTTGTGATGAATGATGATATATTGTGATGTATGAGATCATGTTCTTGTAATAGGAATCACGACTTGCATGTCGATGAGTATGACAACCGGCAGGAGCCATAGGAGTTGTCTTTATTTTTTTTGTATGACCTGCGTGTCATTGAAGAACGCCATGTAATTTTCTTTACTTTGTTGCTAAACGCGTTAGCCATAGAAGTAGAAGTAGTCGTTGGCGTGACAACTTCATGGAGGCACGATGATGGAGATCATGATGATGGAGATCATGGTGTCATGCCGGTGACAGGATGATCATGGAGCCCCGAAGATGAAGATCAAAGGAGCTATATGATATTGGCCATATCATGTCACTACTTTATAATTGCATGTGATGTTTATTATGATTATACATCTTGTTTACTTAGAACGACGGTAGTAAATAAGATGATCCCTTAGAACAATTTCAAGAAGTGTTCTCCCCTAACTGTGCACCGTTGCTACAGTTCGTCGCTTCTAAGCACCACGTGTTAATCGGGTGTGATGGATTCTTACGTTCACATACAACGGGTGTAAGCAAGATTTACACACGCTGAAACACTTAGGGTTAACTTGACGAGCCTAGCATGTAAAGACATGGCCTCGGAACACGGAGACCGAAAGGTCGAACACGAGTCGTATGGAAGATACGATCAACATGAGAATGTTCACCGACGCAGACTAGTCCGTCTCACGTGTTGATCGGACACGGCCTAGTCGACTCGGATCGTGTAACACTTAGATGACTACAGGGATGTCTAATCTAAGTGGGAGTTCATTGTAATAATTTGATTAGATGAACTTAATTATCATGAACTTAGTCTAAAAACTTTTGAATTATATGTCTTGTAGATCAAATGGCCAACGCTCATGTCAACTTGAACTTCAACGCATTCCTAGAGAAAACCAAGCTGAAAGATGACGGCAGCAACTATACGGACTGGGTCCGGAACCGAGATCATCCTCATAGCTGCCAGGAAACAATACGTCCTAGAAGGACCGCTAGGTGGCGCTCCGTCCCTGAGAACCAAGACATTATGAATGCTTGGCAGTCTCGTCTTGATGATTACTCCCTCGTTCAGTGCGGCATGCTTTACAGCTTAGAACCGGGGCTCCAAAAGCGTTTTGAGCATCACGGAGCATTTGAGATGTTGAAGAGCTGAAACTGGTTTTCAAGCTCACGCCGGGTCGAGAGATATGACATCTCCGACAAGTTCTATAGTTGTAAGATGGAGGAAAATAGTTCATCGGTGAGCACATTACGAAGATGTCAGGTTGCACAACCGTATGACCCAGCTAAATATTAACCTCCCCGATGAGGCGGTCATTGACAGAATCCTCGATCGCTCCCACCAAGCTACAAGAGCTTTGTGATGAACTACAACATGCAGGGGATGGTAAAGACCATTCTGAAGTGTTCTCTATGCTGAAGTCAGCCGAGGTTGAAATCAAGAAAGAACATCAAGTGTTGATGGTCAATAAGACCACTAAGTTCAAGAAGGGCAAGGGTAAGAAGAACTTCAAGAAGGACGGCAAGGAGGTTGCGCGCCCGTAAGCAAGTTGCGGGAAGAAGTCAAAGAATGGACCCAAGCACGAGGTGAGTGCTTTTATTGCAAGGGAAGGGTCCTTTGAAGCGGAACTGCCCCAAGTACTTAGCGGATAAGAAGGCCGGCAACACCAAAGGTATATTTGATATACATGTAATTGATGTGTACCTTACCAGTAATCGTAGTAACTCCTGGGTATTTGATACCGGTGCCGTTGCTCATATTTGTAACTCACAGCAGGAGCTGCGGAATAAGCGGAGACTGGCGAAGGACGAGGTGACGATGCGCGTCGGGAATGGTTCCAGAGTCGATGTGATCGCCGTCGGCATGCTACCTCTTCATTTACCCACGGGATTAGTTATGAACCTTAATAATTGTTATTTGGTGCCAAGTTTGAGCATGAATATTGTATCTGGATCTCGTTTAATGCGAGATGGCTACTCATTTAAATCCGAGAATAATGGTTGTTCTATTTATATGAGAGATATGTTTTATGGTCATGCTCCGATGGTCAATGGTTTATTCTTAATGAATCTCGGCGTAGTATTACACATGTTCATAGCGTGAATACCAAAAGATGTAAAGTTGATAACGATAGTCCCACATACTTGTGGCACTGCCGCCTTGGTCACATTGGTGTCAAGCGCATGAAGAAGCTCCATGCTGATGGACTTTGGAGTCTCTTGATTATGAATCATTTGACACATGCGAACCATGCCTCATGGGCAAGATGACCAAGACTCCATTCTCTGGAACAATGGAGCGAGCAACCAACTTGTTGGAAATCATACATACCGATGTGTGCGGTCCAATGGCGTTGAGGCTCACGGAGGATATCGTTATGTTCTCACTCTCACAGATGACTTGAGTAGATATGGGTATGTCTACTTGATGAAACACAAGTCTGAGACCTTTGAAAAGTTCAAGGAATTTCAGAATGAAGTAGAGAATCAACGTGACGAAAGATAAAATTCTTACGATCAGATCGTGGAGGAGAATATTTAAGTCACGAATTTGGTACACACTTAAGAAAATGTGGAATCGTTTCACAACTAACGCCGCTGGAACACCTCAGCGTAATGGTGTGTCGAGCGTCGTGTCGCACTCTATTGGATATGGTGCGATCTATGATGTCTCTTACCGATTTACCGCTATCATTTTGGGGATACGCTCTAGAGACAGCTACATTCACTTTAAATAGGGCACCGTCTAAATCCGTTGAGACGGCACCGTATGAATTATGGTTTGGGAAGAAACCTAAGCTGTCGTTTCTAAAAGTTTGGGGATGCGATGCTTATGTCAAGAAACTTCAACCTGAAAAGCTCGAACCCAAGTCGGAAAAATGCGTCTTCATAGGATACCCTAAAGAAACCTTTGGGTATACCTTCTACCTTAGATCCGAAGGCAAGATCTTTGTTGCCAGGAACGGAACCTTTCTGGAAAAAGAGTTTCTCTCGAAAGAAGTAAGTGGGAGGAAAGTAGAACTCGATGAAGCACTACCTCTTGAACAGGAAAGTAGTGCAGCTCAGGAAAATGTTCCTGTGATGCCTACACCAACTGAAGAGGAAATTCATGATGATGATCAAGGTACTTCGGATCAAGTTGCTACTGAACTTCGTAGGTCCACTAGGACACGTTCCGCACCAGAGTGGTACGGCAACCCTGTCACGGAAATCATGTTGTTAGACAACGATGAACCTTGAACTATGAAGAAGCAATGGCGGGCCCAGATTCCAACAAATGGCTAGAAGCCATGAAGTCCGAGATAGAATCCATGTATGAAAACAAAGTGTGGACTTTGGTGACTTGCCCGATGATCGCGAGCGATAGAAAACAAATGGATCTTTAAGAAGAAGGCGGACGCGGATGGTAATGTCACCATCTATAAAGCTCGACTTGTCGCTAAGGGTTATCGGCAAGTTCAAGGGATTGACTACGATGAGACTTTCTCTCCGTGGCGAAGCTTAAGTCCGTCCGAATCATGTTAGCAATTGCCGCATACTATGATTATGAGATATGGCAGATGGACGTCAAAACAGCGTTCCTTAACGGTTATCTTAAGGAAGAGCTGTATATGATACAGCCAGAAGGTTTTGTCGATCCTAAGAATGCTGACAAAGTATGCAAGCTCCAGCGATCCATTTATGGGCTAGTGCAAGCATCTCGGAGTTGGAACATTCGCTTTGATGAGATGATCAAAGCGTTTGGGTTTATGCAGACTTATGGAGAAGCCTGCGTTTACAAGAAAGTGAGTGGGAGCTCTGTAGCATTTCTCATATTATATGTAGATGACATACTTTTGATGGGAAATGATATAGAATTCTTGGACAACATTAAGGCCTACTTGAATAAGTGTTTTTCAATGAAGGACCTTGGAGAAGCTGCTTATATATTAGGCATCAAGATCTATAGAGATAGATCGAGACGCCTCATAGGTCTTTCACAAAGCACATACCTTGATAAGATTTTGAAGAAGTTCAAAATGGATCAGTCAAGAAGGATTCTTGCCTGTATTGCAAGGTGTGAAATTGAGCTCAGCTCAATGCCCGACCACGGCAAAAGATAAAGAAGAGATGAGTGTCATCCCCTATGCCTCAGCCATAGGATCTATTATGTATGCCATGCTGTGTACCAGACCTGATGTAAACCTTGCCGTAAGTTTGGTAGGAAGGTACCAAAGTAATCCCGGCAAGGAACACTGGACAGCGGTCAAGAATATCCTGAAGTACCTGAAAAGGACAAAGGACATGTTTCTCGTTTATGGAGGTGACGAAGAGCTCGTCGTAACAGGTTACGTCGACGCTAGCTTCGACACAGATCTGGATGACTCTAAGTCACAAACCGGATACGTGTATATGTTGAATGGTGGAGCAGTAAGCTGGTGCAGCTGCAAGCAGAGCGTCGTGGCGGGATCTACATGTGAAGCGGAGTACATGGCAGCCTCGGAGGCAGCGCATGAAGCAATTTGGGTGAAGGAGTTCATCACCGACCTAGGAGTCATACCCAATGCGTCGGGGCCGATCAAACTCTTCTGTGACAACACTGGAGCTATTGCACTTGCCAAGGAGCCCAGGTTTCACAAGAAGACCAGGCACATCAAGCGTCGCTTCAACTCCATCCGTGAAAATGTTCAGGATGGAGACATAGAAATTTGTAAAGTGCATACGGATCTGAATGTCGCAGATCCGTTGACTAAACCTCTTCTGCGGGCAAAACATGATCAACACCAGAACTCTATGGGTGTTCGATTCATCACAATGTAAACTAGATTATTGACTCTAGTGCAAGTGGGAGACTGTTGGAAATATGCCCTAGAGGCAATAATAAAAGCATTATTATTATATTTCCTTGTTCATGATAATTGTCTTTTATTCATGCTATAACTGTATTATCCGGAAATCGTAATACACGTGTGAATACATAGACTACAATACGTCCCTAGTAAGCCTCTAGTTGACTAGCTCATTGGTCAACAGATAGTCATGGTTTCGACTATGGACATCGGATGTCATTGATAACGGGATCACGTCATTAGGAGAATGGCGTGATGGACAAGACAATCCTAAGCATAGCACAAAGATCGTGTAGTTCGTTTTGCTGGAGCTTTTCCAATGTCAAGTATCTCTTCCTTAGACCATGAGATCGTGCAATTCCGGATACCGTAGGAGTGCTTTGGGTGTATCAAGCGTCTGGCGTAATCGGGTGACTATAAAGGTGCACTACAGGTATCCCGAAAGTGACCATTGGGTTGACACGGATCGAGGCGGGATTTGTCACTCCGTATTCGAGAGGTATCACTGGGCCCACTCGGTAATGCATCATCATAATGAGCTCAAAGTGATCAAGTGTCTGGTCACGGGATCATGCATTGCGATGCGAGTAAAGTGACTTGCCGTAACGAGACTAAGCGAGGTATTGGGATACCGACGATCGAGTCTCGGGCAAGTAACATACCGTCGACAAAGGGAATAGAATACGGGTTGTTTGAACCCTTGACATCGTGGTTCATCCGATGACAACATCGAGGAGCATGTGGGAGCCAACATGGGTATCCAGATCCGCTGTTGGTTATTGACTTGAGGTAGTCTCGGTCATATCGCATGTCTCCCGAACCCGTAGGGTCTACACACTTAAGGTTCGGTGGCGCTAGGGTTAATAGGAAGACAAGTATGTGATTACGAATGTTGTTGAGTCCGGATGAGATCCTGGACGCCACGAGGAGTTCGGAATGGTCCGGAGGTAAAGATTTATATATGGAAAGTGGTTAAGCGGACTCGGAAAGTTTGGGGTATACGGTAATGTACCGGGGCCACTGGAGAGTTCGGAGGTCCACGGGAGGGGCCACCCCTCGGGGGCCACATGGGCTAAGTGGGAGGAGCCAGCCCCTGGTGGGCTGGGCGCGCCCCACCTAGGCCCATGCGGCTAGGGTTTGGGAGGAGGAAACCCTAAAGGGGCACCCCTAGCTTGGGGGCAAGCCACCCTCCTCTCCTCTCCTTGGCCGCCGCCCCTAGGGTTTTCCCTAGAGGGCCGGCCCCCTTGCCCTCTCCTCCTATAAATAGAGGGGTGGGGGAGGGCTGCACACACCATTGAAGGCGCAGCCCTCCCTCCCAACACCTCTCTTTCTCCACTTGAGCTTGGCGAAGCCCTGCTTGGGAGGACTGCCGTACCAACCGCACCACGCCGTCGTGCTGCCATTGGAGTTGTCTTCTTCAACCTCTCCTTCATTCTTGCTGGATCAAGACGGAGGAGACGCCATCGTCCCGTACATGTGTTGAACACGGAGGTGCCGTCCTTTCAGCGCTTTGGTCATCGGTGATCGGAATCACGTTGGGAACGTCTTCATCATCACCACTCCCTCGAACGCTTTCGCACTCGATCTACAAGTGGTATGTAGATGCAAACTCTCTCTCGTTACTCGTTGCTTAGTAGAACTCATAGATGGATCTTGGTGAAACCGTAAGAAAATTTTAATTTTCTGCATCGTTCCCCAACACAGGGATGTTCTACCATGGGAAAATCACGCGGGAAGATGTCCGAGCACTGCTACTCGCTCAACGTCTGGACCTGAAGCCTTTCAAGAAGCTCGGGTGCTTCCTCCCTGACTATGAAGATTGGACCGCCGACATGGAGGACTGATTGTTGATGGCAATGTGTCACTAATGAGGACACAAACCTGGGGTAGGGTAATAGGCCTGACTTATACGTCCTACCTAAGGTCCTTGTCCTAAGAACAAAGAAGTTCAACAATCAAAAGAAGGGATCCAGCAAAGGTGTCGAGTAAAGTCCACTCGACCAACTATCCACTCGGAGACCTCTCTCTATCTAGGGCACTCGACCATAAAACCACTCGACATATCAGAAGACCTAAAGCCGCTCTACGCAACAACGGTCGGGCATTTTTTCATGTACTTAATGATCATTTGTAGCACTTCAATACAGGCGTTACCTGTAACGCCATCTCTTTATGTACATTGAATCCTATGTAACGAAGGGGAACTGGGTCCTGGCGCACTCTATATAAGCCACCCCCTCCTCTGGGACGAGGGTTCGCACACTCTGTAACTCACACGCATATAATCCAGTCGACCGCCTCCGGGCTCCGAGACGTAGGGCTGTTACTTCCTCTGAGAAGGGCCCGAACTCGTAAAACTTGCGTGTACAACTCCTCCATTGCTGAGATCTTGCCTCTACATTACCTACCCCCTATTCAATTGTCAGGTTTAGAACCACGACAGTTGGCGCCCACCTTGGGGCTGGTGTCTTAGCGACTTGTTGGAGAAGTTGCGATTTTTCCGATCCCCTTCATCAAGGTTTCAGGCGGAGGTTTGGCTGAGGGTCGCGAGATCCGTCTCGACGCGCTCGTGTTTGTCGCCGACGACTCCGCTTGGCTATAGGAGGCTCCGCTCGACGTCGACGCACTCCCCATCCGCCGGGCAAGGAACTTTCGCGCGTGCGTCCGCGGCGTCCTCCTGCGGCAGCCGTCGACCCAGTATCAGTCGGCTCCTGTAGCTTCCTCCCTCCCTGTCGCCCGCCAGCGCAAGCGTTCCGGTCAATCCAGGCTTCAACGGTGGGTGAGGCATGCGGTGGTTCGCCAGTCGGCCACCCCTCAGGTCGCGGCGATCGAGCCCGACGAAACTCTCTACGGCATGTTCGACCTGTCGACTGGCTCCGCAGAGAATGCATCCGAGTGCGACAACAGTGATCCCACAGCGGAAGTCTTGATGGTTGATGGGCCCCGCAGTCCTCCTGGCTTCCCTCGCGTTGATGGTGGAGATGGCGGAGGCGATCCGTCGCGTGTCCATGAGGAGTGCCTCCCCGAGCCCCTCTCTTCGCAGCAGAGGGAAGAACTTCGCCGTCGGAACATGGATGCCCTTCATACTCCTATCATTGGAGAAACTCCCGAGGCCCGGGCCTTGGAGGAGGCGCGCCTGGCCAACTTGGCCGAGCGCACTCGACTGGAGAACCTCCAGCATGCACTCGACGAGGGTGCTCGGCAACGGGTTCCAGCATCCAGTCGACGACAACTTTTTCCGCCTCCAACTCAGGTATCAGCCGTCCCAATCCAGAATCCAGAATCTCGCGGCCGCAACCCGAATAGTAGAATCGATCCAGCCGTCCCAGTCAGAAGCTGGCAGAGGTTTGATGCAGATCAGGGATTTACTCCGGGCAGCGGGAGAAGAGAATACAACTGTGTCTCAGTCGTGGAATAGGATCCACAGCAGATCCGTCATAGCAGATACAGTCCAGTCGGCCCACAGCCCAAGATTGCCCCCGAGGCGTGAGGGACGTGGTGACCGGCGAGATCAGTACAGAAATCACGAGCAGTATGATTGCCGACTCGATCATGATGATCATCGTCGAGTGCCCACGCCTCCCCCAAGGAGTGGGTCATACACGCCTGGACATCATGATGACAGACACCCTCACAGCGGTGTGCGAAGAATTCCAGTCGACCCAGGGAACCAGGCTTTGATGCAAGATCAATTCTCGTACAAGGTCTGGTCGACAGAAATAGAGCTCACAGAGAAGTCCATGACAGAGATTTACCAACCAGCAACAGAGTGCATGTCTCAGGTCCCGAGTGCTTCAGCAGAGCCATCAGGGCCGCGGTGATTCCTCCCAACTTCAGGTTGGCGACTGGAGTCAGTAAGTTCACTGGTGAGTCCAAGCCTGACACTTGGCTCGAGGACTACAGAGTAGCTGCTCAGATTGGCGGCGGCAATGATGAAGTGGCTATGAAGCACCTTCCTCTGATGTTGGATGGCTCGGCCAGAGCATGGTTAAACCAGTTAGCACCCGGCAGTATTTACAGTTGGGAAGATCTTGCCCGATTGTTTGTCAGAACATTTGAAGGAACATGCAAACAGCCAGCAGGGCTGACAGAGCTGCAATCTTGTGTGTAGAAGCCAATGAGACTTTGAGGGATTATATCCAGAGATGGATCACGTTGCATCACACGGTTGAAAATGTGTCTGATCACCAAGCAGTTTGTGCCTTCAAGGGAGGCGTCAAATATCGAGAGCTGAATCTGAAGTTCGGTCGGACCGGAGATATGTCTCTGAGTCGGATGATGAAGATTTCCACCAAGTATGCCAATGGTGAGGAGGAGGATCGGCTCGAGAGTGGCAAATGCAAAACAGTCGTCCACGAAACTGGGGGAGGGAATTCCAGTCGGAAGCAGAAGAGCAAAGGCGAGCCAGCTGCTCCTGGAGAAGCCTTAGCCGTGACTCAAGGAAAGTTTAAGGGGAAACTCAAGGGGCCGTGGAACCCTAATAAAGTAAAAGATCAAGATGGGAACGATGTGTTGGATCTGCCATGCCACATCCACACAAAGAAAGATGAGGAGGGTAATCTAATTTACCCAAAGCATACCACTCGACAGTGTCTTCTCCTAATCCAGCAGTTCCGAGAGAAACAACCCAAGGAGAAGGAAAAAGAGTCGGACAAGGTTGAGGACAAAGAGGAAAGTGACGATGGTTACCCTCACGTCAACTCCACTCTGATGATTTTTGCTGATGTTGAGAGCAAAAGTCGACTGAAAGTCATCAACAGAGAAGTAAACATGGTCGCTCCGGCGATGCCCAGTTATTTGAAATGGTCTCAGACTTCCATTACATACAACCAGTCTGATCACCCGGTGCATAGAGCCACCCCTGGGAGGCAAGCATTGGTGGTCGACCCAGTCGTCGAAGGCACTCGGTTGACTAGAGTTCTAATGGATGGAGGCAGTGGCCTGAATATTCTGTATGCAGAGACGCTGAAAGGAATGGGCATTCCGATGTCCAGACTCAGCGAAAGCAACATGAGTTTCCATGGAGTCATCCCTGGCAAGAAGGCTGAATCACTCGGCCAGATCGCCCTTGATGTAGTTTTCGGTGATTACAAGAATTACCGCAAAGAAAAGTTGACATTCGAGGTCGTGGATTTCCAGAGTGCTTATCACGCTATTCTGGGGAGGCCGGCTTACGCACGTTTTATGGCTCGACCATGCTACGTGTATCTCAAGTTGAAGATGCCTGGCCCTAAAGGTGTGATCACTATCACTGGCAATCGGAAGAAGGCAGAAGAGTGCTTCCAGAAAGGCTCGAAGATCGCCGATGCACAGATGGCAGTAGTGGAATTGCAGGAATATCAGAAAAATGCAGATCCAAGTGATTTGTTACGAGCTAAGAAGCCCGCCACGGATTCAACATTTCAGTCGTCTGGCGAAACGAAGCCGATTCATATCCACCCGACGGATCCCAATGCTGCTCCGACTCACATTTCAACAACACTCGACTCCAAATAGGAAGAAGCACTCATCCAGTTCCTCCATGAGAACTGGGACATCTTTGCATGGAAACCTTCCGACATGCCTGGTGTTCCCAAGGAGCTGGCTGAGCATCGTCTGCGAGTCGACCCAAAAGTGAAACCAGTCAAAGAACATCTTCGACGGTCCGCCGTGCAGAAGAGGAAGGCAATCGGGGAAGAAGTAGCTCGGCTCCTGGCAGCTGAGTTTATCCTAGAGATTTACCAGTCCGAGTGGTTAGCCAATGTTGTCATGGTCCCTAAGAAGGACGACTCACTTCGCATGTGCATTGACTTTAAGCATATCAATCGGGCCTGCCCGAAAGATCACTTTCCTCTCCCTCGCATCGACCAAATCGTCGACTCAACTGCAGGGTGTGAGCGTTTGTCCTTTTTGGACGCTTATTCGGGGTATCATAAGATCCTTCTGTATGGACCCGACGAGATAAAAATAGCTTTTATTACTCCATTTGGGTGCTTCTGTTATGTCACCATGCCATTCGGCTTGAAGAACATTCATGTGCATGATTCAGAAGTGTTTACTCACTCAAATCAGTCGGAATGTGGAAGCATACATGGATGATATTGTGGTTAAGTCACGTAAAGGTTCCGATTTACTGGCTGACCTTGCTGAAACCTTTGCCAACCTTAGAAGGTATGATATCAAGCTTAATCCATCAAAGTGCACATTCGGAGTCCCAGGCGGGAAATTGCTTGGTTTTCTCTTTTCAGAACGAGGGATCGACGCTAACCCAGAGAAAGTGGGGGCCATACTCCGAATGAAATGCCTCGTGCGTGTACATGATGTCCAGAAGCTTACTGGTTGCTTCGCCGCCCTAAGTCGATTCATTTCCCGCCTCGGTGAAAAGGCATTGCCTCTTTACCGACTGATGAAGAAGTCAGATAAGTTCGAGTGGACCCCTGAAGCTGACGCAACATTCGCAGAGCTAAAAGCCTTGCTTTCCACCCAGCCGGTGCTTGCTGCCCCAATCAGCAAAGAACCTTCGCTGCTTTACATTACAGCCACTGGACAAGTCGTCAGTACTGTACTTATGGTCGAGCGGGAAGAAGAAGGAAAAGCCTATAAAGTTCAGCGCCCAGTATATTATGTTTCTGAAGTTTTGACTCCATCAAAGCAAAGATATCCGCATTATCAAAAACTGGTTTATGGGATTTATATGACCACGAAGAAGGTTGCACATTACTTCTCTGATCATTTAATTACAATCGTCAGCGACGCTCCATTGTCAGAGATTCTGCACAACAGAGATGCAATTGGTCGAGTGGCAAAGTGGGCGATGAACTCCTTTCCTTGGATATCAAGTTTGAGGCAAAGAAAGCTATCAAGTCCCAAGCAATAACAGATTTCCTCGCCGAGTGGATTGAACAGCAACTGCCGACTCAAGTTCACTCGGAGCACTGGACCATGTTTTTTGACGGCTCCAAGATGCTGAACGGTTCCGGTGCTGGGGTGGTACTGGTATCCCCCCGAGGAGACAAGCTCAGATACGTCCTTCAGATTCACTTTGACTCCTCCAACAATGAAGCAGAATATGAGGCGCTCCTATATGGATTACATATGGCCATTTCACTCGGCGTCCGTCGCCTTATGGTCTATGGCGACTCAGATTTGGTAGTCAATCAAGTGATGAAGGAGTGGGACGTCAAAAGTCCAGCCATGACTGGTTACTGCAATGCAGTGAGGAAATTGGAAAAGAAGTTTGAGGGGTTAGAGCTCCATCATATACCCCGACTGAAAAATCAAGCTGCCGACGATTTGGCAAAGATAGGTTCCAAGAGAGAAGCCATTCCCAACAATGTGTTTTTGGAACACATTCACACACCGTCAGTTCAAGAAGATCCTTTCACTGAAGAGCCCCCGCAGCCTAAGAGCGCCACAGATCCGACTGAAGTCGAGGTCCCAGCCGTGGTCGACCTGATCATGGAGGTTTTTGTCATC
The DNA here is from genome assembly GCA_021605205.1 of Aegilops longissima. Classification (NCBI taxonomy): domain Eukaryota; kingdom Viridiplantae; phylum Streptophyta; class Magnoliopsida; order Poales; family Poaceae; genus Aegilops; species Aegilops longissima. The sequence continues at coordinate 755,051,458 of CM038679.1, forward strand.
ACTCCTGACTGGACAGTGCCGTACATTGCATATATTCTTAGGAAGGAACTCCCAGAAGACGAAGAAGAGGCTCGACAGATCGTCCGTCGATCCAAAGCCTTTACTGTGATAGGAGGGCAACTGTTCAGGGAAGGAGTGACAGGAGTCAGTCAGAAATGCATAACGCCAGAAGAAGGTCGAATGATCCTCAACGACATCCACTCGGGGACCGGTGGTCACCATGCGTCTCTCGGACCATCGTTGCTAAAGCATAGCCGAGCTGGATTTTACTGGCCTCGAGCAAATGAAATGGCGAAAGATATAGTCGACAAATGTGAGGGTTGCCAGTTTTACTCCAACATGTCACACAAACCTGTGTCAGCCCTGAAGACCATTCCACTCGTCTGGCCCTTTGCCGTTTGGGGATTGGATATGGTCGGACCGCTGAGAACCGGTAGGAGTGGCTTCACCCACGTGCTTGTAGCAGTCGACAAGTTTACCAAGTGGATTGAAGCTAAGTCTATCAAGAATCTTGAAGCTAGCACTGCTGTTAGTTTCATCAGAGAATTGACATTCAGATACGGGGTTCCGCACAACATCATCACTTACAACGGGTCGAACTTCGATTCTGATGAGTTTAGAGCCTTCTGCGCTTCTCAAGGCACACGAGTCGACTATGCTTCAGTCGCTCACCCCCAGTCGAATGGACAAGCAGAAAGAGCAAATGGCCTAATTCTCAGAGGACTGAAACCTCGACTGACCCGTGATCTCAAGCACGCAGCAGGCGCCTGGGTTGATGAACTTCCGTCAGTTCTTTGGGGTTTAAGGACAACTCCCAATCGGTCGACTGGCCGAACTCCATTCTTCTCGGTTTACGGAGCTGAAGCCGTTCTGCCGAGTGACTTACTTCACAATGCGCCGCGAGTCGAACTCTTCTCTGAAGTTGAAGCAGAACAGGCTCGGCAAGACGCAGTCGACCTTTTAGAGGAGGAAAGAGAGATGGCCCTGCTCCGATCGACTATTTATCAACAAGACTTGCGTCGATTCCATGCCGGAAACGTGAGAGGTCGAGCCTTTCAGGAGGGAGACTTGGTTCGTCGAGTGGATCAACAAAAACAACACAAGCTCGCCCCTGCTTGGGAAGGCCCCTTCATTGTCACCAGAGTTCTCCACAATGGAGCATACCACCTTTATAATGTCGAGCATCAGAAAGACGAGCCACGGGCTTGGAACGCGGAGCTGCTCCGCCCCTTTTATACTTAAGTACTCACTCGGATGAGATATAATAAGAAATACCTTTGTAGTTTGTTTATCAAAGACAATAGCTTTATAATCTTTTTGAACAATCTGGTGTTGCCTCTGCTTACGTTTAAAATCCCCCAGTGGGTGACTTCGCTGCGAATCCGTTTCGCCTAAGTTCAAAAAATCCTACCGAGTGATGAGGAAGCCTCTCACTCGGGGGCTTAGCTGCGAATCCGTTTCGCCTAAGTTTAAAAAATCCTACCGAGTGATGAGCAAGCCTATCACTCGGGGGCTTAGCTGCGAATCCGTTTCGCCTAAGTTTAAAAAATCCTACCGAGTGATGAGCAAGCCTCTCACTCGGGGGCTTAGCTGCAGTCCAGTACTCGCCTAAGTTTAAAAAATCCTACCGACTAATGAGCAAGCCTCTCACTCGGGGGCTTAGCTGCAGTCCAAGTACTCGCCTAAGTTTAAAAAATACTACCGAGTGATGAGCAAGCCTCTCACTCGGGGGCTTAGCTCCAGTCCAAGTACTCGCCTAAGTTTCAAAAATCCTACTGAGTGGAGAGCAACCCTCCCCCTCGGGGGCTTAGCTGCAGTCCAAGGACTCGCCTAAGTTTCAAAAATCCTACCGAGTGGAGAGCAACCCTCCCACTCGGAGGCTTAGATGCAGTCCAATACTCGCCTAAGTTTCAAAAATCCTACCGAGTGGAGAGCAACCCTCCCACTCGGGGCTTAGCTGCAGTCCAAGACTCGCCTAAGTTTGAAAAATCCTACCGAGTGGAGAGCAACCTCCCACTCGGGGCTTAGCTGCAGTCCAAGACTCGCCTAAGTTTGAAAAATCCTACCGAGTGGAGAGCAACCTCCCACTCGGGGCTTAGCTGCAGTCTAGTACTCGCCTAAGTTTGAAAATCCTACCGAGTGGAGAGCAACCTCCCACTCGGGGCTTAGCTGCAGTCCAAGACTCACCTAAGTTTGAAAAATCCTACCGAGTGGAGAGCAACCCTCCCACTCGGAGGCTTAGCTGCAGTCCAGAGCTCGCCTAAGTTTGAAAGACATCCCTATCCGCAAGGACGACGAGGTGCAGGTCGACTGCAACCTTCTCCTTTGGAGCTACGCCACAAGTACAATGTGCGCTCCATCCCTATCCGCAAGGACGACGAGGTGCAGGTCGACTGCAACCTTCTCCTTCGGAGCTACGCCACAAATACTACGTGCGCTCCATCCCTATCCGCAAGGACGACGAGGTGCAGGTCAACTGGAGTCACCACCTCAGAGCTGCATCTCAAACACAAAGATTATTCCGAGTGAAGAACAAAGCCCAGTCGAAGGCAAACGCAAGCATATTCGGAAATAAACCAAGTTCGGATAAATCCTAAAGTTCCGGACGACGGATCAAAAGTATTCGAGCATCAAGCCCGAGGAAGTTTAACGGTTACACAATCACTCGGCATTCCGAGGCAAATAAAGGTGAAGCATAGTGTTTTTCGGTCACGCATCAGGAGAAGGACTGGCTGGGTCGCAGAAACTGTCAAGGTCAATGTTGTCTGCAATACGAGTGGCGGCATCAAGGAAGGTGTCCATGAAAGACTGGAAAGTGTGCCTCTTCGTGTTAGCAACCTTGAGTTCCGCCAGCTTGTTTTCATTGACGTCCTTGCAGTGCACTCGGACCAAGGACAACGCGACATCAGCGCCACAGCGAGCAGATGACTTCTTCCATTCTTGCACTCGCTCGGGGATTTGATTCAGTCGAGCCACCAGAGACTCAAGATCCTGAGACAATTCTGCCTGAGGCCAGAGTTCAGCATCAACCTGAGTCATCGCAGCTTTCAGGCGGGCAATATAAGCAACCGCGCTGTCCATACGAGATTCCAACCGCAACACGTTCATCGCAACATCATCCTTGACTGGACAGTTTATGGGATCAAGATCCGTCTTGACCCGTCCATTTTCTGCTTCAAAGTCTTGGCAAAATTCTGCACAGTCGAGTGAATGGTGAGTCGACGGTGTAATTAGACTTGGCAGTCGACAAAAATAAGACAGATTAATCAGTACCTTCAAGTTTTAAGACCAGCTTTGCAGCAAGCTGGCCCAGATAAGACTCCAGCTCGCCATTCTTGGTCTTGAGACTCCCAAGCTCGTCGGTCAGTTTCTCCTTGTCCTTCTTCAGTTGCTCGACCTCCCGATTGGCGTCAGAAACAACAGTCTTCAGCTTGGAGTTTTCTTCTTCTAACTTGCCGACTGAAGCAAGCTTCTTGTCAGCAAGTGCTGTTTTCTCGCGCGCCTCCTTCTGTGCTGCAGCAAGATCCAGATCCTTCTTCTCCAAAGCCTGCTTCATTTTCTCTAAAGAAATAACATTCTTCAGATGGGCTTGGAGTTGGCGGTTTTCACTACATACATCTGCTCGAGTGGAGTCACTCGGTTCAAAAAAACGGAAAGGAAAAGTGCCAGCAGCAGGATATGCAGTTGGTGATTGGTTACCTCCCATGGCAGCTACTTCGTCACGGGCTGTCTTGAGATTCTTCTGGGCCAATTCCAGATCAAGGTTGAGGCTGATTTGCTGTTTGTTTATTGCGGAAAGCTGAGCCCCAAGATCACAAGATTTCTGTAGTTAAAGCCATATCAGTCAACAGAGATAAAAAGACATCATAATGATAGCTACTCTAATACTACCACCGAATCAAACATTCAATGGCAGTCTCGGGGACTACATCCAGTGGGTGCACTTAGCGTGCCCCCACTAATTTGTTAAAAAAATAGAGTTCCTATTCTCAGACCACAGTCGACTGCCCGCAGTCAACTATGGTCTCGGGGACTACACCCAGTGGGTGCACTCAGCGTGCCCCCACTAGTGCAAAGATTCAGCTCGAATCGACACAAAGAGACATGAAATTTCAAAACAGCCACACCATAGTGGGCGATCAGACAAGAAAACGGTCGATCGGAAAATTAACTAACCTGGACATTGGCCTGCAGAGCAGCTCCGGCGTTGAAGGCTACCTGACTAGCCTCATGCACCACTTTCATTTGTCCCATCACAAGATTAAATTGAAGAAGAGCTTCCTTGGCAGCAGCCGGTGGATCGTCCGGAGTTTGATATACAGTAAAAAGTGATGAAGGCAGAGCAATCGAAGCAGCCTCCGGATTTGAAGCAGGGAGTTGTATCGGCGCAGCAGAAGTCGGAGCAGCTGATCCTGAGGGGCAATCAGTCGACAACGGAACAGCGAAGGTGATGTTGGTTTGAGCCGGATCTGCCGATCGCTCGACCGTCGTCCCAGGCGTCCCAATCGACCGAAGAACCTGGACTTCAGGCGCCTTCCTGCCCAGTTCCTTGTCCTTCCTCCTCCTCCCTCTCAGCGGTACCTCTTCTTCATCGTCCGGGAGCACAACAACATCTCATGGAACTGCAATAAACAGAGAAAGCCTTAAGGATAACTGACAAATCATCCAGTCGACCAAATAAATTCGAGTCGGGCAGACTTACTGGCTTTGGAGGTGACGACGTCGTCAGCTTCCTCGTCGGCTGGAGTCTTGTCGATATCCATATCAGTCGCAGCTGAGGTCGGGCTATACAAGTTCATCATCCACTCGGTCAGAACAAGAAAACCGGTCGGAACAGGAAAATCAGTCGGAACGAGAAAATACGAGAAGAACGTTTACCCAGAGGCAACAGGGACGTCCATCTTGATTCTGGGCAAGGTCTTCCGAGCCTTCGAAAGATTAATTTTGGGCTGCTTGGTGATCTCCTCAGTCAATTCTGGAGTTGAGGACCGTGCGCGCTTGTGAGATGGAGCGCTCGGCGCCACAGCTTTGCCGCGCTTGTTCACGGGATCATGGTGTAGCTTGGATCGACGTTCAGAACGAGGCGATGAGTCGGCCACTTCCTCATCGTCCGACTCGTCACTCTCCTCTTCATCATCATCAGCTGGGGACTCCCACTCGCCGCTCTCCTCGGCACTGTCCTCGCCCTCTTGGTCTTGCTCCAGAGCTTGTTCACCATTGGGCATTGAATACATCTCCGTGTAGATCTGCAAAACAAGGGACCAGTCATTAGTCAGTCGGATCAACAATTAGTCGGAAAATACGTTCAAAAATTTAGTTATGATGACCCGACCTTGTCTGGCAGGTTGCTGTCGCTGAAAGGGTCGACTCTCCTAGCGCCCCTGGGGTTGTCCTTGTTCCCGGTGATCCCCATCAACCATTCGGCCACTGTTTTGGCCTCCACCTCCTTCGGATGAACCCAAGCAGAGTCGCCAGCCCCGAAGTACATCCACATGGAGTGGTCTCGAGCTTGGAGAGGTTGGATCCGCCGACTGAGGAACACCTCGAGCAGGTCCATACCGGTGACACCTTGGTTGATCAGTTGGACTACTTTCTCAACTAGCATGCCTGTCTAAGCCTTCTCCGCAGCAGTCACTTCCAATGAAGATGGAGTTTGAACATGAACAAAAGAGAAAGGGGGGAGCCCGGTCGACTGGCCTGGGGTCGCGATATCCTGGCAGTAGAACCAGGTCGACTGCCAGCCCCTGACCGACTCCGGAAGAGTCATCGGGGGGAAAGAACTCCTCTTCCTCTTCTGAATGCCCAGACCCCCACACATCTGAATAACGTGGGTCTTCTCGTCGTTTGAGTTCGCTTTCTTCACAGTTTGGGATCGGATGGTAAAGATGTGCTTGAAAAGACCCCAGTGTGGTCGGCCCCCCAGGAAATTCTCACACATGGAGACGAACGCAGCAAGATATGTGATGGTATTGGGGGTAAAATGGTGGAGTTGGGCACCAAAGAAATTCAGGAAACCTCGAAAGAAGGGATGTGGTGGAAGAGAGAAGCCGCGGTCGACATGAGTGGCGAGCAGAACACACTCACCCGGCCGCGAATGCGGCTCCGTTTCCCCCTTCGGCAGACGCGCAGACTTATGGACGATCAGCCCTAACTCGGCCATATCATCCAAGTCCACTGCCGAAGCGAAGATCGGATCCAGTCACCTTGGATCCAACCCGACGGCAGCCCCGAGCGTGATGAAGACCCCCGATTCATCTTCTTGTTCTTTGCCGCACCCGTCGCCTTCTTCGCACGCTCTAGCGCCGCCGTTTTGTCCTTCCCCACGGCGGCGGAACAGCGGCGTCGAGAGTGGATGGGCTGGACGAAGTGGAGATGCGAGAAGTAGAAGAAGGGAAATGGACGCGCACAGTGCAAACGCCTCGGCCTCGTCACTTTTAAAGGCCCGCTTCCGAGTGGCTGACGCGTGGGCCCGAGCTATCCTGTCAAATCCCCCAGCAGTCGCGCAGGGATACGTGGCGAAAAAGGTGGCGCAGAAATCGAAACATCCTATTTATTTACTCCACTTACCGCGGAGCGCTCTGCTTGGCGCGCTTCCACCAAAATTTCGAATCCCTTGAAATCCGGGATCCTTTACAAACGATCACGCCAAAGATTCCATGTCAGAGATATCACTCGACGGATGTCATTGTACAAACCAGTCGGAAAATTCTGAATCGATCAAGGCGACTGAAACGAAGCTAAAGTTCTAACAACTGGCCTCCACTTGGAGATAAAGACAAGACAACGCAAGAGCAAAAGCAAGGTCAACTTCATCTTTCTTTTTCACTCAAACCTCGATCCATTCGGGGGCTAATGATGAGGACACAAACCTGGGGTAGGGTAATAGGCCTGACCTATACGTCCTACCTAAGGTCCTTGTCCTAAGAACAAAGAAGTTCAACAATCAGAAGAAGGGATCCAGCAAAGGAGTCGAGTAAAGTCCACTCGACCAACTATCCACTCGGAGACCTCTCTTGATCCAGGGCACTCGACCATAAAACCACTCGACATATCAGAAGACCTAAAGCCGCTCTACGCAACAACGGTCGGGCATTTATTCATATACTTAATGATCATTTGTAGCACTTCAATACAGGCGTTACCTGTAACGCCTCCTCTTTATGGAAATTGAATCCTATGTAACGGAGGGGAACTGGGGTCCTGGCGCACTCTATATAAGCCACCCCCCTCCTCTAGGACAAGGGTTCGCACCCTCTGTAACTCACACGCATATAATCCAGTCGACCGCCTCCGGGCTCCGAGACGTAGGGCTGTTACTTCCTCTGAGAAGGGCCTGAACTCGTAAAACTTGCGTTTACAACTCCTCCATAGCTGAGATCTTGCCTCTACATTACCTACCCCCTATTCTATTGTCAGGTTTAGAACCACGACAGTCACTATCTTTCTATGGCAAAACTTTGAATTTATGCACGGAGAAACTATGTGATGTAACTAAACCGTGGTCCTGAACTAACGTAGATCGCTCTAGTTAATTAGTTTGGGTATGAGGAACTTTGTCTTTTATGTTTACTATTGGTTGCTTGTAGTTTGCTAATTATGCCTCTTTGTTTACTTAAGTACATTATATGTTGCATATTATCGTTCAATTCATCAACTCACGCTGCAGGTTCATAGATCAGAGATGGCGAAGGACTACTACGCCGTGTACATTGGGAGGGTTCCAGGAGTCTACGACCAGTGGCCAGCCGCTCAGGCCCAGGTGCACAGGTATCCGGGTGCTAGCCACAGAGGGTGCGACAGCAGAGCCGAAGTGGAAAATAGTTACCTGAGGTGGACACTCCAGCATGAGCAGGGGCGGGACCGCCGGTACTACATAGTCGCGCTCTTCCTCATGCTGATTGCTCTTCTCTTCTTCATCATGGTTTAGATAGAGATGATGAAACTTGTGTGTGTGCCATGACCATGCAGTTGCACTTTTTTGAGACATGACATGATCACACTTGTGTATCGCTATTTTCGAGATGTGATGATATTTGTGTTGAATGATGATGATGATGATGATGATGATGATGGTATGACGAGACTACTGTATGTCTATGATATGATGAGAATAGTGTATGTTTAGTATGGTCTGATGAAACTATCATATAGATCATGTATAAATACATCACAAATACGTATAGGGGGTGCAAATCTGTGAAAGGAGGAACATTAGCAGTAGCGATGGCTTAGCAACACTTCATGTGAACAAGCACTATAGATAGTTATCAGTAGCGTTGGTCCTGGAAGCGCTATTGCTAACAATACTTACCAGCAGCGCTGCCCATAACAGCGCTACTGCTACAACTTAGCTGTAGCGCGGTAGCAGTAGCGCTGGACCCAGCGCTACTGCTATGCATATTTCAAGTGCTACTACTAGGGTTTTCCCTAGTAGTGTAAGCTAAATGACCCTGAAATTGAAAAGCACTAAAAATGAACTCTGAGAAGGTTGAAAGTTGGCATGGTATCATCATTTCACCCACATAGCATGTTACAAAAAGTTGAGAGGGTTACGTTTAAAAGCTGGATGCACTTCGTGTACAAAACGGACAATCTCTTTCGAAGTATCAGGGTTTCATATGAAAACTCATCTGTTATAAACGACATTTTATTTCTTCACATGTAACCGCAGTGATATTTTAGATCAAAGGCATCATCATAATAGTTGTGAAGAGAAAGTCTTCACTTTTTCTTCGTTTGTGTCCTTTGCTTATTGCGCCGTAACCATGGATAATCTTCATCGTTTAACAGGGTGCTTGGGTCAGCCTTGACTTTGAAGGGAGGAATTTCATAAAACTTTTCATAATGTTTATACATGTCTATCTTGCCCTCCACTCCCACGATGTCTCTTTTTCCTGAAAAAACTATGTGGCACTTTGGCTCATCGTATGATGTATTCGCTTCCTTATCTTTTCTTTTTCTCGGTTTGGTAGACATGTCCTTCACATAGAAAACCTGCGCCACATCATTGGTGAGGATGAATGGTTAGTCTGTGTACCCAAGATTGTTCAGATCCACTGTTGTCATTCCGTACTATGGGTCTACCTGTACCCCGCCTCCTGACAGATTGACCCATTTGCACTGAAACAAAGGGACCTTAAAATCATGTCCATAGTCAAGTTCCCATACGTCCAAAGAAGAGATTGCATCGAGGAATGCACATAGCTTCACAATGGCTAGTCGAACGTTTTCCGGTAGAAGCCCCCTCAATGCAACCGAAAACAGTTGCATCATAATCACGTGGCAGTCATGAGACTTTAGGTTCTGGAACTTTTTCTCTGCCATATTTATTATTCCTTTTATATCGACCAGAAGCCAGACGGGATAGGCAAATAATTAAGGTGATAGGAAGCTTAAGTTTTACATTAATCATTATTCTTAATGAGTTTACAAATACAATTATTCAGACGATTATATTTTCAAACGAAGAGAGGGTTCCATGTCTTATTTTTGAGTGTGATCTCGGCCATAGTTTTATCTTAGAGTTCCTCACCCTCCATTTCAGTGTGATCCTTGCTAGTAATCCTCCGACGATTGGTTGGTGTGCGGCTTTGCTCTGTCCCTCTCTTGATCCATCAGGTCGTATATGAAATCTCTTCATTAGATCAAATTCCACTATTTATTACTGCAGGTGGCCACGCTAAGATGATGTCTCCGTCTTGTGGAAGATGCACACTGCGGGACGAATACAACTACAAAAATTCAGAGGATGATAGTAAACATTTCTTGGTGCCTATGATGGATGATTTCCAACATGAGACGGTAACTAATTCCTATTGTTAGATTTGGTGCCAATCCGTCATGTTTTGTTTCTTATGCATTTAGGCATTAGCTACTTTCCTAAGCATTAATGACAAGTACATTCACATTGTCTTTATTATACATTGACAAGTGCAAGTGATGAATCGTGTGTAGGACGTGGAGAGAGTGGTGCAAGTAACTCAAGGCTTGACGTTTGCTAGTGAAAACAGAGTGATGGCTAAATAGAATTATGCACTAAACTGAAGCCAAATACACTAGTGTAGATAAAGTGATGGCTAAACTGAAGCCACATACATCATTGTGAAAAACAATCTATTTAATATTTTAAAAGTGTTGATCCCACATTTAGCAAATGTTCATGCTGTGTAAAAAAAGATTGCTCTAGTTTTAGAAAATGTTTGTACAATTCAAAAAGAATTATGTGACATTTCCAAGCTATTCACTCGTTTCAATAAAATGTATGTTACATTTGTTTGTATGATTAAAACAATATGTTTCGCACACTTCAAATCAATGTATCTTACAGTTAAAAGAGCCATGAACAAAAGGCATGTCAAGTTAAAAGCAAAACAGAAGTCATGACCATTCAGATATGTCCCGTGGAGAATGAAGGCTATAGTGTTTACTCATGAGCTCATATGTACCCTTGTGAACAGTAAAAGAAAAAACAATAGTAACGAAAATAAAAAAAGATGAATTGCTTTGGAACAAACATTGACGAAATATCAACATGCGTGCAAATTTTCATTGAAAAAACAACACATGGAGCATCAATTTTGTTTTTTCTACGAAAGCATATTGACACGTTTTTTCTTCAAGAAAATTCGCACGCATGTTCAGAATTCGTCAATGTCCATTCGTACAAAAATTCAGATTTTTACAATTTTGTTGACAATTTTTTGATTTTACCTTTCATGAGGATGAGTTTGAGCTCGCGAGCAAAACCTTAATGTCCCTGGTCTTTTTGCATCTCATGGCCTATAATTGGAACGATACTCTCTTGGAGGGTGTGGTGAGTAAGCAATATGCAATACTGACTCATTCCGTTTCTTTTTGGAGAAAGTTCAATAAAGTTGTCTTTGATGCCTCCATCGTTGACAGGTCAATCCGGTACTTGAAGGCCCATATTTTAGCCTCGTAATTCTGTATCACCCAGACATTGATAGAAGTTGGTTGGGAAATCAAGCCTTCTAATAAAGCAAGTGTCCCCTCCTTGTCGAATAACTTCCCATCATGGAACGAATGGGGTGGACCACACATCTATCCGAATGACCCTGATTCTATGTGGAATACAATAATGTCTCCACCGTCTCCCATAATGTGACTAGAACCATATATACGCTAGTTCAGTCTCCATGGTGGTGGACTTTCCGTAAACAGGAGAACATGCGCGCGGATAACCGAGTTATTATAGATGTACAACTAGTTACCCAGAGAGAAGATATGGAGTCCATCACAGGAGCCATTGCGACCATCTTGACAATGGTGTTCGGAGCCCTGGAGGGAAGTTCCGAGCTACTGAGCAACGGCGCCACGAACAACGATGAGGGTGGTGGGCCGCGTGTGGCCATCGACAATGGGGAGCAATGGCTAGCAGCAATGGTGCTCACGCAAGAATCTTGGTGTGGATGTCACACTGCGATGGTTAGCAGCCATGGTGCTCACGCAAGAATCCGGGTGTGGATTCACACTGCGTCATGACATGGTGATGGGACAACAACAGTCGACGTCCTTCAGTGGCAACCTGTGAGTGTTTTTTTCAATGAACTTCTCGGGCAGGACCTCGGGCAGGGTCGGGCCTCTCTTTCTCGGCATCGTAGTGCTCCGACGACTCCGGTCTGTTGGAAAGAGACAACAAGACTTTAGTCCAACAATAGCTTGACTCAAGAAGAGAGGCAAGTAATGTGATAGAAAGCTTATTAATCATTATTACTGCTGATGTTATAAATACTATTATTCAAACGGGTGTATTTTCAAATAACGTTAGAGTTCCTAGTCTTAATTTTTGAGGGTGATCTCGGCCATAGTTTTGTCTTGGACTTCCCCACACTCCGATTTCAGTGTGATCTTGGCCAGTAATCCTCCGTCGATTGGTTGGTGTGCTGCTATGCTCTCTCCCTCTCTTGATGCATCAGATCGAATATGAAATCTCTTCATTTCTTGAAATTCCACTTTTTATTGCTGCAGGTGGCCAGGCTAAGATGATGTCTCCGTCTTGTGGAAGATGCACATTGCGCGATGAATATAACAACCAAAATTCGGAGGATGAAAGTAAACATTTCTTGGTGCTATGTTGGGTGATTTCCAACACAAAATGGAAACTAATTCCTTTTCTTAGATTTAGTGCCACTCCGTCATGTTTTCTTACTTATGCATTTAGGCATTAGCTACTTTCCTAAGCGTTAATGACAAGTACATTTACATGTGTCTTTATTATACAATGGCTAGTGCAAGTGATGAAAGTGTGTAGGCCGTGAAGAGAGTTGATGCAACCAACTCAAGATTTGGTGGTCGCTAGTGAAATTGAGTGATGGCCAAGTCGAATTATACAATAAACAGAAGCCAAATACACTAGTGAAGATAGAGTGATGGCTAAACTGAAGCCCCACTCCTTATTGTGAAAACATAATATATTTACTTTTTTAAAAGTGTTCATCCCACATTTCCAGGCTATTCACTTTTCAAGAAAATTTATGTTGCATTTAAAAATATATTATACAATGTAAAAAATGTTTCGTGCACTTCAATATCAATGTGCATTACAGTTAAAAAAGCTATGAACAAAAGGACTGTCAAGGGAAAAGCAAAATAGAAGTCGCGACCATTCAGATATACCCCGTGGGGAATGGAGGCTTTAGAGTCTACTCGCGAGCTCATATGCACCCTCGTGAATGGGAAATCAAAAACAATAGTGAAAGAAATAAAAAACAGAATTTTATTTAACAAGCATTGACGAATTCTTAACATGCGTGCAAATTTTTATTAAAATCGAACACATTACAGAACTGATGCACCCCTTGAGCTGATGCACCAGGTCGTCCACCTTGTTGAAGTCTATCACGGGCTGGTTCCTGGTAAAGCAGAGCGGACGAAATCAGTACCCATGATGAGATGACGAAAGCAGATGGAAAGAAGGGGGTCTTAGGGGCGGACAGCAGGCCGGCGATGTCGTTGAGGATCCTGTTGGCGTTGGCGATGAAGAGGTTGATGACCTCGGCGACCAAGCCTTGTGCTGAGCTACCATCCTCATCCATCGACTGCAATTACTGGAAATACTCGTCCACCATACCCTAGATGGATCACTTCACGAGAAGCTAAAAGCATAGTCGGCCAGCAACCACACGGGTCTAGTAGGGGGGTGAGGGTGGACTGACCATGGCGAACATGGATGCATGGATGTGACAAGGGTGTTCAGCTGGGCCCTAAGCATGACAACTGCCATGGTGATGGGGGGGGGCGGAGCAGGTGCTGAAGTGATCCGAAGCTGTGGTGGCTGCGGTGGAGTTGTCGAGGAAGAGTGGAGGAGGCTTGGGGACATAGCCCCTTATATGCCCGGACGCATGAGGCTGTCCGCGCGAAGAAGTGCGGCTAGGAGTGCCCCCCTTTAACAGTCTTTTAGTGGCTCGGCCAGGCGCCATGAAGGAGCTAGAAGTTGTCGACACCGGATGCAGCCAGATGGGCGCCCGGTCAAGTGTCGTTGGATGGGTCCTCCACTGGCCATTGACGGTCGGCATCTCTCTAAATAGAAAAAACCAGGAGATGTAGGAATACGAACAAGAAGTATAGTGGTGGCTGACTGAGATTGCCTTAAGGATTGATTGAGGGCATCGAGAAGGATGACGGATATGATTCCGTGTTTGTATCGCTCGTCTCGTCTCGACGCGACGCGCTCTTGTTTCAGGACAAGAGGACAAAGAAGAGACGGAACGTAATTGTATATATCCAACTCATGTTCGCTTGGCTCTACAACAAACGAGTTCAGTTCAGTAATGGAATGAATTGTTCTGGCTAAAAACAGAAGATAAAACTCCACAATGCTCACTCTCGAGCCAGTGACCTTCCATTCGATTGCTTCCATATACGAATGAGTAGTTCGTTGCATTGTTTTCTCGCGCCTAAGTCAGCCCATGATGACACGTGCTGGCTCAGCCGGTAGCCATTAACAGCTTAAGGTTGATGCCGCCAAATGCAGCCAGATGAGCCTCCCGTCAATGCTCTGACCACTCGTTCGATGGGTCCTCCACTGGCCATTAACGGCGGACATCTCTAAAAACCTGGAGATGTGTGTTTACGAAGAAAGTGTTTCGTGGCGGCTTGATGAGATTGTCGTATGGAAAATCATGAACAATTAATTAATTATGATTTTGTATCGCATGCACATTAAGAAGAGGCGGTTGTCATCACGTGCTACTTTATACACGAGTTCTTCTAGGAATATATATACGTCCATGGGTGGGGCAAGTAGACGTGTCGTCACTCATGTGCTAAGAATAATCAATACTTGTATTATGAAAGTATAATTTGGTTAATTTGTTAAAAGTGTTCATCGCACATTTAAAAACTTGTTCAATAAACAAAGTTTGCTCAACTCTTAGAAAAGGTTTGCACCACCGAAGAAAACTGTAAGTGACATTTATTTATTTTTTCACGCATTTCAAGAAAATGCACGTGACATCTTCAGAAAATGTTCAACATTATAATTCATTTTATGTGATCCAAAATAAAATGTTTCGTACCACTCAAAAAGAATGCACGTTATACTTTAAAACATGTTCACATGTTTTAAAAAAATGTTCAGAAGTTGTGTCAACAGAAAGTTCACATGTTTAAAAAAAGAAGTATCTACAGAAAGTTCACATGTTTAAAAAAATGAAGTATCTGCAGAAAGTTCACATATTTTAAAAAATGTTCACATGTTTAAAAAAATGAAGTATCTACAGAAAGTTCATACGATGCAAACTTATGTCCTATTAGTATTGAGGAGTCCAAGAAAATCATGTGCCCTCTTGATTTGCCGGCCATTCAGTACTACGCACACATCAACGATTGCATCTTTTATCGAAAACGAGCAAGTGGAGAAAACCAAGTGTTCACTGTGCAATGCTTGTCAATACAAGAAGTACGAAAAGAAAACTCCTCAGAAAGTTATATGGTACTATTCCTAAGGAAGAAAGCTCATGCGCGGGCTTGGATGTCACTTTGCGCCATGACATGGCGGCGGCACTACAGCGGCCGACCTCCTTGGGCGGCAACCTGATGAGTATCTTGTCAATGATCACCTTGACCAGGTCCTCGAGCAAGGTCACGCCTCTCCTGCCCAGCATCGTAGTGTTCCGTCAACTCCGTCGGTTAGAAAGACACGGCAATATTTACTCCAATAACTACTTGAATCAAGAAGAGAAGCAAGTAAAGTGATAGAAAGCTTAAGTTTTGCATTGATCAATAATGGAAAATTTTACATGGGTCTTGATTATACGTTGAAAAGTTCAAATGATGAATGTGTGTAGGACGTGGAGAGAGTGGACGCAACCAACTAAAGACTTGATGTTCACTAGTGAACAGAAGTGACGGCTAAACCGTATTACACACTGAACCGAAGGCAAATACACTAGTGAAGATAGAGTGACGACTAAACTAAAGCCACACACAGTGCTAGCCTAACAGAAAATAGACTTGGAAAGTGAGACCCTCAGAGAGTCCTGCGACGACAACGAGCTATCTGCGCATAATGAGCATGTTCTGTCGCTTGTAATTAACTAGCTTGAGCGCTAGCTGAAGATGGGGAGAGTAAATCAAGAGAACGCACCCGAGGAGAGAGGGAGACAACAACGGCCAGTTCGGGTGGGGACAGTGCTCACCTCCATTGGGGGAGAAGGTAGTCGAGAACGCGCTCGTCAAAGGAGCGGCTCGGTTGAGTGAGTGAGGCAACACCAGGGCGAAGGGTCAAAGTAGACGTGATGTCACACATATGGCTTTTCCTTTTTTATTTTGTTTAAATTTTAGAATAATACTAAATACTTGTTTTACGAAAATATAATTTGGTTAATTTTTTAAAAGTGTTCGTTGCACATTTCAAAATTGTTGAAAAAACAAAGTTTGCTCTACTCTTAGAAGTGTTTGCACCATCCAAGGGTGGTGGGCCGCCTGTGGCCATCGACAATGGTTAGTGACGGCTGGCGTCAGCGGTGCTCACGCAAGAATGCGGGTGTCGATGTCACACTTCGTCATTACAAGGTGATGGCACAGTAGTGGCCAACGTCCTTCAGCGGAAACCTGATGGGTATGTTTTCAATGACCCCCTCGGGTAGGGCCGTGACATTCCTTGCCGGCATCATAGTGCTCCGTCCACTCTGGTCAGTTGGAAAGACACGACAAAATTTAGTCCAACAACGGCTTGAATCAAGAAGAGAGGCAAGTAAGGTTATAGAAAGCATAAGTTTTACATTAATTAGTATTCTTAATGATGTTATCAATACGATTATTCAAACGGGAATATTTTCAAACAGCGAGTGAGTTCCAAGTCTTCATTTTTAGTGTGATCTCAGCCATAGTTTTTTCTTGGACTTCCCCACCCTTAGATTTGAGTGTGATCTTGGCCACTAATCCTCCGTTGATTGGTTGGTGTGCTGCTTTGCTCTCTCCCTCTCTTGTTCATGAAAAAACAACACACGGAGAATCATTTTTGTTTTTCCTATTGAAGCATATTGACATGTTTATTCTTCATGGAAATTTGCACGCATGTTGAAAATTCGTCAATGTTTTTACGTCAAAAATTCAGATTTTTTATATTTAGTTAACAATTTTTTATAGATTTTACTATTCACAAGGATGCGTATGAACTCGTGAGAGGAAACTTAATGTCCCTTGTCTTTTTTGCATCTCATGGCCTAGAATTGGAACGATACTCTCTTGGAGGTTGTGGTGAGTAAGCAACATGCAATACTGACTCATTCCATTGTTCAAAATCCGTAGGGTAGCACGTGCTTTTTGTTGAAAAAGACTGCTAGTTTAGCATAGCCATGTTGTTCAACAGCTACACCGTGGAATATAACAATATTATCCATTTCTTTTTGGAGGAAGTTAAATAAAGTTATCTTTGATGCCTCCACCGTTGAGAGGTCAATCCAGTACTTGAAGGCCCATTCTATAGCCTCGTAATTCTGCATCCCCGAGAGATTGATAGAAGTTGGCCTGGGAGTGAAGCCACCCAATAAAGCAAGTGTACCCTCCTTGTCGAACAATTTCCCGTCAAGGCACGACTGGGGTGAACGACGCATCCGTTGGAAAGACTCTAATTCTATATCAAGCACAATAATGTCTCCACCACCTCCCATAATGTCATTGGCAGAATAAATACACTAGCGCAGTCTCCATGGTGGTGGACAAGTGGTAAACAGTTGAACATGCATGCGGATAACCGGGTTACATGTGTACAACTAGTTACTGATGACCCACAAGTATAGGGGATCTATCATAGTCCTTTCGATAAGTAAGAGTGTTGAACCTAACGAGGAGCAGAAGGAAATGATAAGAGGTTTTCAGCAAGGTATTCTCTGCAAGTACTGAAATAAGTGGTAACAGATAGTTTTATGATAGGATAATTTATAACGAGCAACAAGTAACAAAAGTAAATAAAGTGCAGCAAGGTGGCCCAATCCTTTTGTTGCAAAGGACAAGCCTGGACAAACTCTTATATAAGGAAAAGCG
This sequence comes from Aegilops longissima, assembly GCA_021605205.1. Lineage (NCBI taxonomy): Eukaryota > Viridiplantae > Streptophyta > Magnoliopsida > Poales > Poaceae > Aegilops > Aegilops longissima. The sequence goes on from CM038679.1 coordinate 755,068,966, forward strand.
CTCCCGAGGACCCATGGGAATATCGTCAAGCTAGTTTTCATCACGTTCATATGATTCGCGTTCGGTACTTTGATAATTTGAGATGTGGGTGGACCGGTGCCTGCGTGCTATTCTTACTTGAACAAGCACTAGTAGAAAAACGACTTTTAGTACCGGTTCGTAAGGACCTTTAGTACCGGTTCTGGAACTGGCACTAAAGAGTGGGGACTAAAGGTCCCTCCCCTTTATTACCGGTTAAACACGAACCAGGACCAAAGGCCGACCACGTGGCATGAGGCGCGCCGTGGTCTGGGGGACCTTTAGTCCCGGTTGGTAAGGATTTTTTTTATTTTTATTTTTGAAATAAAGCAAAAACAGCCCGCCTACTGGGCCGGCACGACCTGCATACGACTAGAAACCCAATCTCTAGTTGGGCCAGGATGCAGGCCCGTACGGTCCAGTAGGCCCCACAGGGCAGAAGACTTGCATTAGGCCCACAAAGGCCTGCTTAGAGAGGAGCTCGGCATGGTAGCGGCGGGGCTTATAAACCGCAAGCGAGCTCCTCTCAACTAGCGAGGTGGGATTAAACATTGTGCATCTGCGGGTGGCAGCGCATCACCTTTAGTAGCGGTTGGTGGCTCCAACCGGTACTAAAGGGGTCTTTAGTACCGGTTGGAGCCACCAACCCGCATTAAAGACCACCACCTTTAGTACCGTTGGTGGCTCCAACTGGTACTAAAGACCCCCTTTAATACCGGTTGTAGCCACCAACCCGTATTAAAGGCCACCACCTCTTTAGTACCGGTTCGTGGCACGAACCAGTACTAAAGGTTCGCCACGAACCGGTACTACTGAGCGCCGCCCGCCTGGCTAGCGCCGGTTCAATTGCAAACCGGGACTAATGAGTTTCACATTAGACCCTTTTTCTACTAGTGAGGCATCCCACTTATGATTAACCTCTATTGCAAGCATCCGCAACTACAAAAAAAGTATTAAGGTAAACCTAAACATAGCATGAAACATATGGATCCAAATCAGCCCCTTACACGAAGCAACGCATAAACTGGGGTTTAAGCTTCTGTCACTCTAGCAACCAATCATCTACTTATTACTTCCCAATGCCTTCCTCTAGGCCCAAATAATGGTGATGTGTTATGTAGTCGACGATCACATAACACCACTAGAGGCTAGACAACATACATCTCATCAAAATATCGAACGAATACCAAATTCACATGACTACTAATAGCAAGACTTCTCCCATGTCCTCAGGAACAAACGTAACTACTCACGAAGCATATTCATGTTCATAATCAGAGGGGTATTAATATGCATAAAGGATCTGAACATATGATCTTCCATCAAATAAACCAACTAGCATCAACTACAAGGAGTAATTAACACTACTAGCAACCTACTAGTACCAATCCCGGACTTGGAGACAAGAATTGGACACAAGAGATGAACTAGGGTTTTGAGAGGATATGGTGCTGGTGAAGATGTTGATGGAGATTGCCCTCTCCCGATGAGAGGAGCGTCGGTGGTGATGACGGCGATGATTTCCCCCTCCCGGAGGGAAGTGTCCCCAGCAGAACAGCTCTGCCGGAGCCCTAGATTGGTTCCACCAAGGTTCCGCCTCGTGGCGGCGGAGTTTCGTCCCGAAAGACCTCATATAGCAGAAGATGGCCATCGGAGAGCCAACAGGGGGCCCACGAGGTAGGGGGGCGTGCCCTGGGGGGTAAGGCGCGCCCCCACCCTCGTGGACAGGTGGGCCTCCCTCTTGTGAACTTCTTCCGCTCAATATTTTTTATTATTTTCCAAAATGACTTTCGTGGAGTTTCAGGACTTTTGGAGATGTGCAGAATAGGTCTCTAATATTAGCTCCTTTTCCAGCCCAGAATTCCAGCTGCCGGCATTCTCCCTCCTTCTATAAACCTTGTAAAATAAGAGAGAATAGGCATAAGTATTGTAACATAACGAGTAATAACAGCCCATAATGCAATAAATATCGATATAAAAGCATGATGCAAAATGGACGTATCAACTCCCCCAAGCTTAGACCTCGCTTGTCCTCAAGCGAAAGCCGATAACGACAAATATGTCCCCATGTTTAGAGGTAGAGGCGTCGATAAAAAATAAAATACGGACATGAAGGCATCATGATTATTCTCATAACAACAACATAAATAGATATTGTCATATTATTTCTTATGTTCAAGTAATAATCCATTCACAATGCAGAGTACGAATCATAAACTTTATCGAGAACCAACAAACTATAATCTCAGTCATTGTAGCAATTGCAATTTATCATAACATCCGAAAGAGTCTATCTCAGAGCTTAATAGCAAGTCCACATACTCAACTATCATTTAGTCTTTCATAATTGCTAACACTCACGCGATACTTGTGGTTACGGAGTTTTAATCAGACACAGAGAAAGATAGGGGCTTATAGTTTCGCCTCCCAAGCTTTTACCTCAAGGGTAATGTCAACAATAATAACTCATGCTCCCCTATATCCAATTTGATATATATATATAGCTTATTCTAAGCGTGAGTGTAGAATAGCTTATTCTACACCCCTAGTAACGCTATATACAAAATCTAGTAAAACGGTGTACGAAATGTAGTAATTCGGAAAATAATTTTTTTATTACCCAAGTTTGTAATTTACTACATTTTTATGAAAATTACTATAATTTACATAGTGTGTTACTATATTTTGTATGTACCATTACTGGGGTGTAGAATAAGCTATTCTGCACTCACGCTTAGTTTAGCATGAGGGGGAAAGACAAGCTCAACATGTTGGATGATCCATGACAACATACTTTATCTCAGATATAAGAAAACATAACCCATTAAGTTGTCTTCCTTGTCCAACGTCAACTCTTTAGCATGTCATATTTTAATGAGTGCTCCAATCATAAAAGATGTCAGATGTCAACGATAATATATTTATATGCGAAACCTCTCTTCCTTTATTTCTTCCTATTAATTGCAACGATGATCAAAGCTATGTTTGCCAACTCCCAACAACTTTTAATCATCATACTCTTTCTATGTGAAGTCATTACTCTCAATAAGATCAATATGAGCTCTTTGTTTCTTTTTATTCTTTTTCTTCTATTCACTCAAGACCATGGCAAAATAATCAAGCCCTTGACTCAACACTAATCTTTATTATATAGCTCACGGACTCGATTACATAGAGAGATCATAAAGCAAAACTCAAAACTAGATCATGTCATAAACTTTATTCTACTAGATCAAGATACTACTTATAGGATCGGACTAAGAAAACGGTAAAGATAGGAGATGTGATGGTGATACGATACCAGGGCACCTCCCCCAAGCTTGGCAGTTGCCAAGGGGAGTGCCCATACCCATGTGATTATGTCTCCTTTGCGGGTGAAGAAGGTGGAGGTGCCGTTGATGATGCGGGCTTGTCGTCCATCTTCCAAGGCATAGGCTCAACATCATAGAAGGATGATCGAGTCTCCGAAATCCTCAAATCTGCAGCCAAACTCATCCTTTTGAATCTATATTCATACTCACAGTTTTGGTTTTGCAGGTCATAGATTTGGGCTTGAAGGTGTTCGATCTTCTCGTGAAGCTTGAAGATGGTCTCCCCGATGTTGTCGGCATCCAGCTTGTGTATGTTGGTAAATTCCGCGATCATCATGTGGTTGGAGTTGAGTCCATGTTCCACCATCCCCTGGCACTTGAAAACTTGTTGCTCCATTGCTTCGAGCCTCGTCTCCATGCTTCCGGTCCCCTTGGGTCCCTCAACATCGCGGATGTGCAGCAACCCATCACGCATCTCAATGGTTTGAGGGTGTCGCAGCACCTCCGCGAGGTAAGGGTTGATGACCTTCTCGAAGAACTTGTCCTTGGAGGCGCTTGGGGACGTCATTGATAATCTAGATCTGTTAGAAAAACAGCTCAAAACAAGAACAGAGGATAATTGCGTGATACAGGAGTCAAAACCTTCGGGAGAATATATAATGAATTTTACCGACCAAAATACATATTTTGCAAGAAAACGGAGTCCATAAGGTACACGAGGTGCCCACGAGGTAGGGGGACGCGCCCTCCACCCTCGTGGGGCCCTCGTGTCCTTCCCGGACTGGTACTTATTTTTCTATTTTTCTAAATAAATATTGCCTTAAAAACTGTTTTGGAGTCTGTTGTCTTACCGTACCACATACCTATTACTTTTCGGAGTCTGGAAAGTTCCGGAAAGTGTCCCCTTATGTATTCCTCCGGGGTTACGGTTTCAATAACATTGGTTTCAACATTTATAGGGTTACCTGAGATATAATGTTTGATTCTTTGACCGTTTACCACCTTCGGATTTGTGCCTTCGAAGTTGTTGATTTTTATGGCACCGGAACGATAGACCTCCTCGATGACGTAGGGGCCTTCCCATTTAAGAGAAGTTTTCCTGCAAAAAATCTTAAATGAGAGTTGTATAGCAATACATAATCACCTACATTAAACTCATGCTTTTGTATCCTTTTGTCATGCCATCTTTTTACTTTCTCTTTAAAAAACTTGGCATTTTCATAAGCTTGGGTTCTCCATTCATCAAGTGAGCTAATATCAAATAACCTCTTCTCTCCGGCAAGTTTGAAATCATAATTGAGCTCTTTAATAGCCCAATATGCCTTATGTTCTAGTTCGAGAGGTAAGTGACATGCTTTTCCATAAACCATTTTATACGGAGACATACCCATAGGATTTTTATATGCAGTTCTATAGGCCCATAACGCATCATCAAGTTTCTTGGACCAATTCTTTCTAGACCTATTGACAGTCTTTTGGAAAATTAATTTGAGCTCTCTATTACTCAATTCTACTTGACCACTAGACTGAGGGTGATATGGAGATGCAATTCTATGATTAACATCACACTTAGCAAGCATTTTTCGGAAAGCACCATGAATAAAATGTGAACCACCGTCAATCATTAAATATCTAGGGACTCCAAACCTCGGAAAAATGACTTCTTTAAGCATTTTAATAGAAGTGTTATGATCAGCACTACTAGTTGGAATAGCTTCTACCCACTTAGTAACGTAATCAACAGCAACTAAAATATGTGTATATCCATTAGAGGCAGGAAAAGGTCCCATATAATCAAAGCCCCAAACATCAGATGGTTCAATAACAAGCGAATAATTCATAGGCATTTCTTGACGTCTACTACTATTACCAATTCTTTGACATTCATCACAAGATAAAACAAACATACGGGCATCCTTGAAGAGAGTAGGCCAATAAAAACCGGATTCCAATACCTTATGTGCAATTCTATCTCCAGCGTGGTGTCCTCCATAAGCCTCGGAGTGACACTTGTGTAGGATCTGTTCCTGTTCATGCTCATGTACACAACGTCTAATAACACCATCTACTCCTTTATAAAGATGTGGTTCATCCCAAAAGTAATGTCTCAAATCATAGAAAAACTTTTTCTTTTGTTGGTATGTGAAACTAGGTGGTATAAATTTAGCAACAATGTAATTGGCATAATCAGCATACCACGGAGTACTACGAGAAGCAGTTATGACATTTAATTGCTCATCAAGAAAGCAATCATCAATAGGTAGTGGGTCATCAAGAACATTTTCTAACCTAGACAAGTTGTCTGCAACGGGGTTCTCAGCTCCCTTTCTATCAACAATATGCAAATCAAATTCTTGTAGCAAGAGAACCCATCTAATAAGTCTAGGTTTAGCATATTTCTTTTCCATAAGATATTTAATAGCAGCATGATCAGTGTGAATAGTTACTTTAGAATCAACAATATATGGTCTGAACTTATCACAAGCAAATACAACTACTAACAGTTCTTTTTCAGCAGTAGCATAGTTTCGTTGAGCATTGTCTAGAGTCTTACTAGCATAATGGATAACATTTAATTTCTTATCAACTCTTTGCCCTAGAACACCACCTACTGCATAATCACTAACATCACACATAATTTCAAAGGGTAAATTCCAATCAGGTGGATGAACAATAGGTGCAGAGATCAATGCTTTCTTAAGTATTTCAAATGCTTCTACACAATCATCATAAAAGACAAAGGGTATATATTTTTGTAATAAATTAGTCAGAGGCCGAGAAATTTTTGAGAATTCCTTAATGAACCTCCTATAAAATCTGGCATGACCAAGGAAACTTCTTATACCTTTGATGTCCTTGGGACATGGCATCTTTTCAATAGCGTCAACCTTGGCTTTCTCAACTTCAATACCTCTTTCAGAAACTTTATGCCCCAAGACAATACCTTCATTAACCATAAAGCGACACTTTTCCCAATTTAAGACAAGATTAGTTTCTTCACATCTCTGCAAAACTCGATCAAGATTTCTCAAGCAATCACCAAAGAAGATCCATAGACGGAAAAGTCATCCATGAAAACCTCACAAATATTTTCACAAAAGTCAGAGAATATAGCCATCATCCATCTTTGAAAGGTAGCAGGTGCATTACATAAACCAAAAGGCATACGTCTATAAGCAAAAGTACCAAAAGGGCAAGTAAAAGTAGTCTTTGATTGAACAGGACTTACCCACTGACTATCAGCAACGGGATAAATTATACCTGCCTCCAGAAGCTTTAGTATTTCTTTTCTTACCACTTCTTTCATCTTAGGATTCAGCCGTCGTTGATGATCACGAACCGGTTTGGCATCTTCTTCCAAATTTATTTTATGTTGACACAGAGTGGGACTAATGCCCTTAAGATCATCAAGAGTATATCCAATAGCAGCACGGTGTTTCTTCAGAGTTTTCAATAATCTCTCTTCTTCATGCTCTGAAAGGTTAGCACTAATAATAACAGGATATATCTTCTTTTCATCAAGATAAGCATATTTAAGATTATCAGGCAACGGTTTAAGCTCAAACACGGGATCACCCTTGGGTGGAGGAGGATCCCCTAGGATTTCAACAGGTAAATTGTGTTTCAGAATAGGTTCCTGCTTAAAGAATACTTCATCTATTTCCCTTCTTTCATTCATAAACATATCATTTTCATGGTCTAGCAAATATTGTTCTAAAGGATCACTAGGAGGTACGGCAATAGAAGCAAGACCAATAATTTCATCCTTACTAGGCAATTCTTCTTCACGGTGTTGTCTACTAAATTTAGAGAAATTAAACTCATGAGACATATCACCCAAACCAATAGTAACAACATTCTTTTCGCAATCTATTCTAGCATTGACAGTGTTCAAGAAGGGTCTACCAAATATAATGGGACAAAAGCTATCTTGTGGGGAACTAAGAACAAGAAAATCAGCAGGATATTTAGTTTTCCCACACAAGACTTCGACATCTCTAACAATTCCCATTGCTGATATACTATCTCTATTGGCAAGTTTAATTGTAACATCAATACCTTCTATCTCAGCGGGTGCAATATCATGCATAATTTCTTTATACAAGTCATAAGGTATAACACTAGCTCTAGCACCCATATCACATAAGCCATGATAACAATGATCTCCTATTTTAACAGAAATAATAGGCACGCCTACCACAGGTCTATGTTTATCTTTAGCACAGGGTTTGGCAATTCTAGCAGTTTCACCGCAGAATTGAATAACATGCCCATTATTATTATCAGCTAAGAGATCTTTAACAATAGCAACATTAGGTTCAACTTTAATTTGCCCAGGAGGTGTATAAGTTCTAATATTGCTTTTACGAACCACAGTTGAAGCTTTAGCTTGATCCTTTGTTCTAACAGGGAAAGGTGGTTTCTCAACATAAGAAGTAGGAACAACAGGATCATTATAAGTGACAATCTTTTCTTCAACTTTAATAGGTGCAGCTACTTTTACTTCTATGGGAGGATGATATTTAAACCACTTCTCCTTGGGGAGATCAACATAAGTAGCAAAGGATTCACAGAAAGAAGCTACTATCTCAGAGCCAAGTCCATATTTAGTGCTAAACTTACGGAAAACATCGGTATCCATAAAAGACTTAACACAATCAAACTTCGGTGTCATACCTGACTCCTTACCTTCGTCGAGATCCCAATATTCAGAGTTGCGTTTAGTTCTATCCAATAAATTCCATTTGAATTCAATAGTCTTCATCATAAAATAGCCAGCACAAGAAGTATCGAGCATAGTTTGATTATTATGAGAAAGCCGAGCACAATTTTTTTGAAGAATCATTTCTCTTGAGAGCTCGTGCTTGGGGCATGAAGATAATATTGATTTAAGCCTCCCCCAAGCTTGAGCGATGCTTTCTCCTTCGCGAGGCCAAAAATTATATATATAATTGCGATCACGATGGACAAGATGCATAGGATAATACTTTTGATGAAATTCCAGCTTCATTCGTTTATAGTTCCATGATCCCGTGTCATCACATAGCCTATACCATGTCGATGCATCTCCCTTCAAAGAAAAAGGGAAGACCTTCTTCTTAACAACATCATCGGGTATACCTGCAAGCTTAAATAATCTACAAACTTCATCCACATATATTAGGTGTTCATCAGGATGCTTTGTTTCATCTCCTGTAAAAGTATTAGCTAGCAGTTTTTCTAACATACCCGAAGGAACTTCAAAGGGAATATTTTCATTTTCAGTAGGTTCAGTAGGTTGAGGAGCAACTCTTTGCTCTACTGGTCGGGGTAAAGATACCCTGAACAAGCCCCTCAGAGGATTACTTTCCATAATAACAAGTGACAGTAAATTTCAGCACACTATATAAATTTTTCCTTACCAAATTCCACCTACCAAAGGCGCTTCCCTCCCCGGCAACGGCGCCAGAAAAGAGTCTTGATGACCCACAAGTATAGGGGATCTATCGTAGTCCTTTCGATAAGTAAGAGTGTCGAACCCAACGAGGAGCAGAAGGAAATGATAAGCGGTTTTTCAGGAAGGTATTCTCTACAAGTACTGAAATAAGTGGTAACAGATAGTTTTATGATAGGATAATTTGTAACGAGCAACAAGTAACAAAAGTAAATAAAGTGCAGCAAGGTGGCCCAATCCTTTTGTAGCAAAGGACAAGCCTGGACAAACTCTTATATGAGGAAAAGCGCTCCCGAGGACACATGGGAATATCGTCAAGCTAGTTTTCATCACGTTCATACGATTCGCGTTCGGTACTTTGATAATTTGATATGTGGGTGGACCGGTGCCTGGGTGCTGTTCTTACTTGAACAAGCATCACACTTATGAGTAACCTCTATTGCAAGCATCCGCAACTACAAAAAAAGTATTAAGGTATACCTAACCATAGCATGAACCATATGGATCCGAATCAGCCCCTTACGAAGCAACGCATAAACTGGGGTTTAAGCTTCTGTCACTCTAGCAACCCATCTTCTACTTATTACTTCCAAATGCCTTCCTCTAGGCCCAAATAATGGTGAAGTGTTATGTAGTCGACGTTCACATAACACCACTAGAGGCTAGACAACATACATCTCATCAAAATATCGAACGAATACCAAATTCACATGACTACTAATAGCAAGACTTCTCCCATGTCCTCAGGAACAAACGTAACTACTCACAAAGCATATTCATGTTCATAATCAGAGGGGTATTAATATGCATAAAGGATCTGAACATATGATCTTCCACCAAATAAACCAACTAGCATCAACTACAAGGAGTAATCAACACTACTAGCAACCTACTAGTACCAATCCCGGACATGTAGACAAGAATTGGATACAAGAGATGAACTAGGGTTTTTAGAGGAGATGGTGCTGGTGAAGATGTTGATGGAGATTGCCCTCTTTCGATCAGAGGAGCGTCGGTGGTGATGACGGTGAGATTTCCCCCTCCCAGAGGGAAGTGTCCCCGGCAGAACAGCTCTGCTGGAACCCTAGATTGGTTCCGCCAAGGTTCCGCCTCGGGGCGACGGAGTTTCGTCCCGAAAGGTTGCTTATGATTTTTTCCTCGACGAAAGACTTCATATAGCAGAAGATGGCCATCGGAGAGCCAACAGGGGGCCTACGAGGTAGGGGGCGGGCCCCCCACCCTCGTGGACAGGTGGGCTCCCCTCAAGTGAATTTCTTCCGCTCAATATTTTTTATTATTTCCCAAAATGACTTTCGTGGAGTTTCAGGACTTATGGAGTTGTGCAGAATAGGTCTCTAATATTTGCTCCTTTCCAGCCCAGAATTCCAGCTGTCGGCATTCTCCCTCCTTATGTAAACCTTGTAAAATAAGAGAGAATAGGCATAAGTATTGTGACATAACGTGTAATAACAGCCCATAATGCAATAAATATTGATATAAAAGCATGATGCAAAATGGACGTATCAGTTACCCCGACACAAGATAAGGAAGCCATCACAGGAGCCTTTCCGAAAATCTTGAGAATCATGTTCAGAGCCCGGGAGAAAAGGTCAGAGCTGCTGATGGGCTACAACGTCTGGAACGATGATGAGGGTGGTGGTCCGCATGTGGCCACCGACAATGCTAAGCGACAGCTGGCGGCTGTGGTGCTCATGCCAGAATGCGGGTGTGGATGTCACACTCCATCATGACATGGTGATGGCACGATAGCGGACGACGTCCTTCAGTGCCAACTTATGAGTATTTGTCAATTGTCTTCTTGTGCAGGACCTTGGGCTGGGTCACGCCTCTCTTTCCCGGCACCCTAATGCTCTGTCGACTCCGGTCGGCTAGAAAGAGAAGACAAGATTTAGTCCAACAACATCTTGAATCAAGAAGAGAGGCAAATAAGGTGATAGGAAGCTTAAGTTTTACATTAAGCATTATTCTTAATGAGTTTATAAATACAATTATTCAGACGGTTATATTTTCAAACGACAAGAGGGTTCCATGTCTTATTTTTGAGTGTGATCTCGGCCATAGTTTTATCTTGGACTTCCTCACCCTCCATTTTAGTGTGATCTTTGCCAGTAATCCTCGGTCGATTGGTTGGTGTGCGGCTTTGCTCTTTCCCTCTCTTGATCCATCAGGTCGTATATGAAATCTCTTCATTTCTTCAAATTCCACTATTTATTACTGCAGGTGGCCATGCTAAGATGATGTCTCTGTCTTGTGGAAGATGCACACCGCGGGATGAATACAACTACAAAAATTCAGAGGATGAAAGTAAAAGTTTCTTGGTGCCTATGATGGGCGATTTCCAATATGAGATTGTAACTAATTCCTATTGTTAGATTTAGTGCCAATCCGTCATGTTTTGTTTCTTATGCAGTTAGGCATTAGCTACTTTCCTAAGCATTAATGACAAGTACATTCACATTGTCTTTATTATACATTGACAAGTGCAAGTGATGAATCGTGTGTAGGACGTGGAGAGAGTGGTGCAAGTACGTCAAGGCTTGACGTTCGCTAGTGAAAACAGAGTGACGGCTAACTAGAATTATGCACTAAACTGAAGCCAAATACACTAGTGAAGATAAAGTGATGGCTAAACTGAAGCCACATACATTATTGTGAAAAATAATTTATTTAATATTTGAAAAGTGTTCATCCCACATTTAGCTAATGTTCATGCTGTGTAAAAAAATATTGGTCTAGTTTTAGAAAATGTTTGTACAATTAAAAAAGAATTATGTGACATTTTCAAGCTATTCACTCGTTTAAAGAAAATGTATGTTGCATTTCTAAAAATGTTATATAATGTAAAAAATGTTTGTATGATTATAACAATATGTTTCCCACAGTTCAAATCAATGTACCTTACAGTTAAAAGAGCCATGAACAAAAGGCATGTCAAAGGAAAAGCAAAATAGAAGTCATGACCATTCAGATATGTCCCGTGGAGAATGAAGGCTATAGAGTTTACTCGTGTGCTCATATGTACCCTCATGAACAGTAAAATCAAAAACAATAGTAACAGAAATAAAAAAACTGAATTGTTTTGGAACAAACATTGACGAAATATCAATATCCATGCAAATTTTCATTAAAAAAACAACACATGGAGCATCAATTTTGTTTTTTCTACGAAAGCGTATTGACACGTTTTTTCTTCAAGAAAATTTGCACGCATGTTCGGAATTCGTCAATGTCCATTCGTAAAAAAATTCAGATTTTTACAATTTTGTTGAATTTTTTATTTTACCATTCATGAGGATGAGTCTGATCTCGCGGGCAGAAACTTAATGTCCCTGGTCTTTTTGCATCTTGTGGCCTAGAATTGGAACGATACTCTCTTGGAGGGTGTGGTGAGTAAGCAATATGCAATACTGACTCATTCCATTTCTTTTTGGAGAAAGTTCAATAAAGTTGTCTTTGATGCCTCCATTGTTGACAGGTCAATCCGGTACTTGAAGGCCCATATTTTAGCCTCGTAATCCTATACCACCCAGACATTGATAGAAATTGGCTGGGGAGTCAAACCATATAATAAAGCAAGTATACCCTCCTAGTCGAACAACTTCCCATCATGGAACGAATAGGGTGGACCACACATCTATCAGAATGACCCTGATTCTATGTCTAATACAATAATGTCTCCACCGCCTCCCCTAATGTGTCTGGCACCATAAATACGCGCGCGGATAAACAGGAGAACATGCGTGCGGATAATGGAGTTATAGATGTACAACTAGTTACCCCAAGAGAAGATATGGTGTCCATCACAGGAGCCTTTGCGACCATCTTGACAATCGTGTTCGGAGCCCTCGAGGGAAGTTCCGAGCAGCTGGGCAACAGCGCCACGAACAACGACGAGGGTGGTGGGCCGCCTCTGGCCATCGGCAATGGGGAACAATGGCTAGCAGCCATGGTGCTCACACAAGAATCTAGGTCTGGATGTCACACTGCGATGGCTAGCAGCCATGGTGCTCACGCAAGAATCAGGGTGTGGATGTCACACTGCGTCATGACATGGTGATGGCACAACAGCGGCCGACGTCCTTCGGCGGCAACCTGTGAGTATTTTTTTCAATGAACTTGTCGGGCATGACCTCGGGCAGGGTCGGGCCTCTCTTTCTCGGCATCATAGTGCTCCGACGACTCCGGTCGGCTGGAAAGACTCAACAAGACTTTAGTCCAACAACAGCTTGACTCAAGAAGAGAGGCAAGTAATGTGATAGAAAGCTTATTAATCATTATTACTGCTGAGGTTATAAATACTATTATTCAAACGGGTGTATTTTCAAATGACGTCAGGGTTCCTAGTCTTAATTTTGAGTGTGATCTCGGCCACAGTTTTGTCTTGAACTTCCCCACCCTCTGATTTCAGTGTGATCTTGGCCAGTAATCCTCCATCAATTGGTTGGTGTGCTGCTATGCTCTCTCCCTCTCTTGATGCATCAGATCGTATGTGAAATTTCTTCATTTCTTGAAATTCCACTTTTTATTCCAGCTGGTGGCCAGGCTAAGATGATGCCTCCGTCTTGTGGAAGATGCACATTGCGTGATGAATATAACAACCAAAATTCGGAGGATGAAAGTAAACATTTCTTGGTGCTATGTTGGGTGATTTCCAACACAAAATGGAAACTAATTCCTTTTCTTAGAGTTAGTGCCACTCTGTCATGTTTTGTTTCTTATGCATTTAGGCATTAGCTACTTTCCTAAGCGTTAATGACAAGTACATTTACATGTGTCTTTATTATACAATGACAAGTGCAAGTGATGATTGCTAGTGAAATCGAGTGATGGCTAAGTCGAATTATACACTAAATGGAAGCCAAATACACTAGTGAAGATAGAGTGATGGCTAAACTGAAGCCACACTCCTTATTGTGAAAACATAATATATTTACTTTTTTTAAAAGTGTTCATCACACATTTAGAAAATGTTCATGCTGTGTAAACAAGTTTGCTCAAGTTTCAAAAAATGGTTGTACCATTCAAAAAGAATTTTGTGACATTTACAAGCTATTCACTTTTCAAGAAAATTTATGTTCATTTAAAAATATATTATACAATGTAAAAAATGTTTCATGCACTTCAAAATCAATGTGCATTACAGTTAAAAAAGCTATGAACAAAAGGACTGTCAAGGGAAAAGCAAAACAGAAGTCACGACCATTCATATATACCCCGTGGGGAATGGAGGCTTTAGAGTCTACTCGCGAGCTCATATGCACCGTCGTTAATGGGATAATCGAAAACAATAGTGGAAGAAATAAAAAACAGAATTTTATTGAACAAGCATTGACGAATTCTTAACATGCATGCAATTTTTTATTAAAACAGAACACATTACTGAACATGTGCACCCCTTGAGCTGATGCACTAGGTCGTCCACCTTGTTTAAGTCTATCACGGGCTGGTTCCTGGTAAAGCAGAGCGGACGAAATCAGTACCCATGATGAGATAACGAAAGCAGATCGAAAGAAGGGGGTCTTAAATAGAAAAAACCAGGAGATGTAGGAATACGAACAAGAAGTATAGTGGTGGCTGACTGAGATTGTCTTAAGGATTGATCCAGGGCATCGAGAAGGATGACGGAAATGATTCCGTGTTTGTGTTGCTCGTCTTGTCTCGACGCGACTCGCTCTTGTTTGAGGACAAGAGGACAAAGAAGAGACGGAACGTAATTGTATATATCCAACTCATGTTCGCCTCTCTTTACAACAAGCGAGTTCAGTTTAGTAAAAAACAGAATTGTTTGAGGACAAGAGGACAATGAATTGTTCTGGCAAAAAACAGAAGATAAAACTCCACAATGCTCGCTCTCGAGCCAGCGACCTTCCATTCGATTGCTTCCATATACGAAGGAGTAGTTCGTTGGATTGTTTTCTCGCGCCTAATTCAGCCCTGCGGAGACATGCTGGCTCAGCCGGGAGCCATTAACAGCTAAAGGTTGACGACGCCGGATGCAGCCAGATGAGCTTCCCGCCAAGGCTCTGACCACTCGTTCGATGGGTCCTCCACTGGCCATTGACGGCCGACATCTCTAAAAATCTGGAGATGTGTGTTTACGAAGAACAAGTTTAGTGGCGGCTGGATGAGATTGTCGTGTGAAAAACCATCAACGATTAATTAATTATGAGTTTGTATCGCATGCACATTAAGAAGAGGCAGTTGCCATCACGTACTAGTTTATACACGAGTTCTTGTAGGAATATATACAAGTCTAAGGGTGGGAGCAAGTAGAAGTGACGTCACACATGTATTAAAAATACTAAATATTTGTATTATGAAAATATAATTTGCTTAATTTGTTAAAAGTGTTCGTCGCACATTTTAAAAAATGTTTAATAAGCAAAGTTTTCTCAACTCTTAGAAAATGTTTGCACCATTCAAGAAAACAGTAAGTGGCATCTAATTTTTTTCACGCATTATTTCATGAAAATGTACATGACATTTTCGGAAAATGTTCGACAATATAATTTTTTCGTGTAATTCAAAACATAATGTTTCTTACCATTAAGAAGCAATGCACGTTACACTTCAAAAAAATATTCACATGTTTAAAACAATATTCACAACTTGTGTCTATGCGAGGTGCTGGACGAAATGTTGCTTATGCATCACACAAAGAGATAAGATGAGGTGGCAGTCAACTTATGATTTTTCTAGTAAAAAATCGGGACACGACTTCCCAATACTACTTCATTTCTGGTTTTGGATTAAAATTGTCTGGTTTTAAAATATGAGGGGCGAAATGTCAACGAGAAAAAAGATGAAGAACTGAATATTGACTTCTTGTAATTTTGAGGGACTAAAAGCATACTTTTCTCCTAAAAAAATGAAGTATCTACATAACGTTCACATGTTTTAGATGTCATGCATGCATCAACGATTGCATCATTTATCGAAACGATCACACGGAGAAAATTAGTTGTCAAGTTTGCAATGCTTCTCGATATAAGAAGTACGGAAAGTAAGCTCCTCAGAAAGATATATGGTACTGATCCTACAGAAGAAAGCTCATGTGCAGGCTTGGATGTTACTTGGCGCCATGATATTGCGACGACATGACAGCGGCCGACGTTGTGCGGCAACCTGATGAGCATCTTGTCAATGATCTCCTTGAGCAGATCCTTGAGCAAGGTCACGCCTCTCCTGCCCGGCATCATAGTGCACCGTCGACTCCGTGCGTTAGAAAGACACTGCAAGATTTACTCCAAGAACAACTTGAATCAAGAAGAGAAGCAAGTAAAGTGATTGAAATCATAAGTTTTGCATTGATCAGTAATGGCAAGTAAATTTATATTGGTCTTGATTATACATTGAAAAGTTCAACTGATGAATGTGTTTAGGACGTCGAGAGAGTGGATGCAACCAACTCAAGACTTGGTGTTCACTAGTGAAAATAGAACTGATAGCAAAACCGAATTATATGCTGAACTGAAGCCAAATACTCTAGTGAAGTTAGAGTGACAGCTAAACTAAAGCCACATACAGAGCTAGCTTAACAAAAAGACTTGGAAAGCGAGATCCTCGGAGGTTCCTGTGACGGAAGTGAGCTATGTGCGCATCATGAGCATGTTCTGTTGCTTGTAATTAACTAGCCTGGGCGGTAGCCGAAGGTGGAGAGAGTAAATCAAGAGAACGCACCCAAAGAGAGAGGGAGACAACAACGGCCAGTTCGGGCGGTGGCAGTGCTCATCTCCATTGGGGGAGAAGATGGTGGAGAAGGCGCTCGTCAGAGCAGCGGCTTGGTTCAGTGAGTGAGGCAAAGCCAAAGCGGAGGGTCAAGCCGTGTCGGGCCGTGATCTTCCTCGACTAGGCTAGGAGGAGAGCTCGAGATGAAGGCCATAGCACGAAGTTCCAGTGTGTGGAGGGAGGCAAGAAAGCTCAATAAGGTATGCGAGAAGCAGGGCAGGAGCCGCGTCGGCCAGGTGGATGGGCATGTCGAGATGGAAGCTGAGCTCACCTGTAGGAAGCACGTAGACGTGGTATCACACATGTGTTTTTTTCCTTTTTATTTTGTTTATACTTCAGAAAAATACCAAATACTTTTATTATGAAAATATAATTTGGTCAATTTTTTCAATGTTTTCATTGTGCTTATAAAATTTGTCCAATAAACAAAGTTTTCTCTACTCTTATAAGATATTTGCACCATTCGATGGTGGTGGGCTGCCTGTGGCCATCGACAATGGTTAGCGATGGCTGGCGCAGGCGGTGCTCACGCAAGAATGCGGGTGTGGATGTGACACTTTGTCATGACATGGTGATGGCACGGCAGGGGCCAACGTTCTTCGGCGGAAACCCGATGAGTATTTTTTCAATGATGTCCTCGGGCAGAGCCACGCCACTCCTTCCGGCATAATAGTGCTCCCTCGACTCCAGTCAGTTGGATAGACGCGACAAGATTTAGTCCTACAGGAGCTTGAAACAAGAAGAGAGGTCAGTAAGGTGATAGAAAGCATAAGTTGTACATTAATCACTATTCTTAGTGATGTTATAAATACAACCATTCAAAAAGGAATATTTCCAAGTCTAAATTTTTTAGTGTGATCTCGGCCATAGTTTTATCTTGGACTTCCCCACCCTCAGATTTCAGTGTGATCTTGGCCACTAATGTGCTGCTTTGCTCTCTCCCTCTCTTGATCCATCATGTCGTATATGAAATTTCTTCATGTCTTCACATTCCACTTTTAGTTGTTGTAGGTGGCCAGGCTAAGATGATGTGTCGGTCTCGTGGAAGATGCACACTGCACAATGAATACAAGTACAAAAATTTGGAGGACCAAAGTAGACATTTCATGGTGCTTATGTTGGGTGATTTCCAACACGAGATGGTAACAAATATATATTGTTAGATTTGTGCAACTCCGTCATGTTTTGCTTCATACAGTGGCGAGTTCACCAGGCAGGCTTCGATAGGCTTGAGCCTAGGTTATGATCCTAAAATCATAGCTAACTGCCAGCAGTTAGCCGCGGTCTCATCGTGATCGTTAAAAAAAAACAGGTTCTTCAGACTACAGTTGACTGCCAGCAGTCTACCATAGTCTCGGGGACTACACCCAGTGGGTGCACTCAGTGTGCCCCATCGGTTCCAATATTTCATTCGACATGGTCCGACCAGACCGAGTGAAGAAGTTAGAGTGAAAAAATTCAAAATACGAAGACTACAGTCGACTGCCAGCAGTCCACCATAGTCTCGGGGACTACACCCAGTGGGTGCACTCAGCGTGCCCCCACCAATCCAAAAATTCAATCGACACACCCAGTGGGTGTACAGATACAAAGATCTTCGGAAAGAAAGTCTTCAGATAGCATATCCTAACAGAACAAGCGGTGACCAACTAACCTGGACGTTGCTCTGAAGGGCTGAGCTAGCATCATAGGCCGCTTGGCTGGCTTCCCGGATCGCCTTCACCTGCTCCATCATGATCCCCGCCTGGCGTATAGCCTCTTTTTTTACTACTAGGCTTCAAAATATTTCTTAGGCTCAGCCCAGAAAAACGGTCCAGTAGGCAGCCCATCTAAGAATAGGTGACTAACCCAGCCTCCCCCACGCTCGCACACGCACGAAGCACATCAGGCGCACGAGCAGCGGCCACCCAATAACCTATCCGCCGGCCGGACGCCGCCTCCCTGCCGGCCGCCAGACGCCACCTCCTAGTTCGGCGCTGCCTCCCCACTTCCTCGCCGTGCGCTGCGTTCTGCCGGACGCCGTCATCAGCCGAGCGCCCGAGCCTGCACGAGGGACGGGGGGAGCCGGGCTGCCGCCATTTTTTCTTTCAAAATTCCAGAAAAATATCAGTAAATACTACATGCTTCCAGTAGTATGCTGGGAAATTTTGAGCTTATTTGGCCAAGAGGATTAGAAGATAATGGCCATATTAGTGAACTGATTGAAAATTTGGTCCAAAATTTGATATTTCTAAAAATCCAGAAAATTTCTAGTAAATAGCACGTGTTTCCAGTATTAATCTGGGAAAGTTTCAGTTTCTTTGTACAAAAGGACTGGGAGATAAGCAGCTTTTTCTTCAAAAGAGCGTTCGATTTTCTTGGCTTAACTTTAAGCCCACCCTCCGTTTTTTTTTCTAGATTCGCCACTGGCTTCATATGCGTTTAGGCATTAGCTATTTTTCTAAGCGTAAATGAGAAGTACGTTTACATGCATGGCTCTTTATTATACATTGACAAGTGCAAGTGATTAACGTGTGTTGGACGTGAAGAGTGTGGACGCAACCGACTCAAGACTTGGTGTTTGCTAGGGAAAGCAGAGCGACGGCTAAACAAAATTATACACTAAACTGAAGACAAATACACTAGTAAAGACAGAGTGATGACGAAACTGAAGCCACATACAATATTAGCTGTACGGAAACTAGACGCCAAAGGCGAGACCCTCGGAGGGTCCAGCAGCGGCGGCGAGCTATATGCGCATGGCGAGCGTGTTCTGTCATCTATAATTAACAAGCTTGAGCGCCAGCTGCAGATGGCGAGAGAAAATCAAGAAGACACACCTGATGAGAGAGAAACAGTGGCGGCCAGTTCGGGCAGCGAGGGTTCACACCTGTGTTATGGAAGTAGGCGGAGTAGAAGGTGCTCTCGGAATGAGGCAAAGCGGCGAGTAAGCGAGGCGACGCCAGGGAGGAGGGTCAAGCCATGCGAGCCCATGCTCATCGCGACCAAGTCAGGAGGAGAGTGGGACCTAGATGCCATAGTGCGAGGTTCTGTCTAGACGGAGGCGAGCAATCTCGACCTGGAGTGTAGGAGGAAGAGCAGCAGGAGCCGCCACGGCCTGGTGGATGGGCAAGGTGAGACGGAAGCATAGCTCGCCTATAGGGAGCCAGTAGACCTGACGTCTAGAAACAAAATTAAAAAGGAAAAAACACATGTGTGACGTCAGGTCTAAAAAATAGAAACGATTGCTCAATATTTCGGAAATGTTTATACCATTCAACAAGAAGTATATGTCATTTCCAAGCTATTCACTCGTTTCAGAAAAACTGTACGTGGCCTTTTGAAAATTGTTATACAATGAAAACAATGTTTGTATAATTCAGAAAAAATTTCGTGCAGTTTAGAAAAAAATGTATATACACTTACAAAAAAAGCAACGAACAAAAGGCGTGTCAAGGGAAAAGCAAAACAGAAGTCACGAACATTCACAAATGCCATGTCTAGATTGGAGACTGTGGAGTCTACTCGCGAGTTCGAATGCACACTCATGAACAGTAAAAAGGTAAATGGAATAAAAACTGATTATTTTGGAACAAACATTGACGAATTCTCGTGTGCAAATTTAATGAAAAAAAAACACTTGGAGCAACAATTTTTTTTACGGAAGGATTTTAACATGTTTTTTCTTCATGGAAATTCGCACGCATGTTCAGAATCGTTAATGTTTGTTCGCAAAAAACAGATTTTTAAATTTTGTATACTACTCCCTCTGTCCCATAATGTAAGACGTTTTTTGACACTACACTCACTACTAGGAAAAGGCCTACTAATGGCGCACCAGTTTTGCCTACTAATGGCGCACTACTGGTGCGCCATTAGTATCACGCCACTAGTATTTTTGTGGTGCGCCATTAGTATCTGGTATACTAATGTGTGGGCCATTAGTATAGGCCACGGTGCGTCATTAGTATAGGCCACTGGTGCGCCATTAGTATTGGCCACGGTGCGCCATTAGTATTTTTGAATTTTGAAGGCGGGAAAATAGTAGTGGCGCACCGTCTAACCCCCACCGTGCGCCATTGCTATTTTTGAATTTTGAATTTGGTTCTGGATCGGGATTTTTTTTGCCCATTTTTTGCTCGTTTTTTTTGCTCGTTTTTTTGCCCATTTTTTGCTCTTTTTTTGCTCGTTTTTTTTTGCTCGTTTCTTTTGCCGTGTTCTTTTGCCGGAGAGGAGTTCGCCGGAGAGGAGTTCGCCGGAGAGGAGGAGGAGGTCGCCGGAGAGGAGTTCACCGGAGCATCGGAGAGGAGGAAGGAGAAACCATGAGGGGATGGGACGAGAGGAGGGAGGAGGAGCTCAGCTCACCCGAGATGAGGGAGGAGGAGCTCACCGGAGACAAGGGAGGAGGAGCTCACCGGAGAGGAGGGAGGAGAAACCGTGAGGGGATGGGAGGGGAGGAGAGGAGAGGAGGGAGGAGGAGGTCGCCGGAGAGGAGGAGGAGGTCGCCAGAGAGGAGGAGGAGGAGGTCGCCGGAGAGGAGGAGGGTAGTATGGTGGAGGAGAGAAGGGAAGATGGAGTGGAGGAGTGGAGGAGAGGTGGAGTGGAGGAGAAGAATGAAGAGGTAAGGAGGAGAGGACACGCCCAGCCATATATACGGCATAGTAATAGCGCACCGTGGGCAGGTGCGCCATTACTATTATTTTTTATTTTTTTGAATTTTTTTGAATTATGAAGGCGGGAAGATACTAATGGCGCACCATGGGCAGGTGCGCCATTAGTAACTTTTTTTTATTTTTTTGATTTATTTTAAATTTTGAAGGTGGGAAGATTCTAATGACGCACCATGGGCAGGTGCGCCATTAGTAACTTTTTTTTATTTTGAATTTTGAAGGCGGGAAGATAGTAATGGCGCATCATGGGCAGGTGCGTCACTAGTAAGTTTGATTTTTTTTGAATTTTTTTGCCTCTCCAGATCTTAAAAGCCCCGTATCTTTTTTTCAGTTAGGTTTTTGAGGATTTTGAAAATGTTTAACGGGGTTCCCCCAGTTAAATTCGGATGTAATTTTTCGAGTAGATGATTTTTCATATAAAACACTTTTTCATCCGAGTTCGTATGCACCGTGAGATGTGGTGTGCCATTAGTATTTGCACACTAATGGCGCACCAACACATGGTGCGCTATTAGTATTTACTAATGGCGCACCACATGTATAGTGCGTCATTAGTGTCCATCCCTTCTATAACCCTTTTCCTAGTAACGACTAGTGTAAAAAAGTGTCTTACCTTATGGGACGGAGGGAGTAATTTTTATTTTTACTGTTCATGCAGATGCATATGAGCTCGCGAGCAGAAACATGATGTTTTATGCATCTCATGGCCTAGAATTGGAACGATGATTTCTCGGAGGGTGTGGTGAGTAACCAACATGCAAGACTCATTCCATTGTAATTAATACCGTAGGGTAGCACGTGTTTTTTTTTTTGAAAACGACTGCTGGTTTAGCACAACCATGTTGTTCAACAGCCATGCGCCGTGGGCTCCAACGATCTTATCCTCTTTTTGGACGAACCTCAATAAAGTTTTTTATCATACCTCCACCGTCGACAGGTCAATCCGGTACTTGAAGGCCCATATTTTAGCCTGGTAATCCTGCATCACCCAGACATTGATAGAAGTTGGCTTGGAGTCAATCCACCCCATAAAGCAAGTGTCCCCTTTCGTGTCGAACAACTTCCCATTATGTCACGGCTAGGGAGGACCGTGCATCCATCGGAATGACTTTGATTATATGTCGAATACAATAATGTCTCCACCATCTCCCATAATGCAACTTGCTCCATAATGACGGCAGTGCAGTCTGCCATGGTGGTAGACATGTGGTAAATAGTTAGATGAATAGCACAGCTTGTTGAGTAACTTCTGTTGCGTGGAAGGCGGCGAAACCATTGTAGGAAAGGCCAGAGCAGCTGATGGGCACCGATGTCACGAAAGACGATAAGGTTGGCGGGCCCCGTGTGGCAGTCGACGATGGGGAGCGATGACTGGCGGTGGCAGTGCTCAAGAAAGAATGCGGTGTGGATGTCACGTTGCGCACTGACATGGTGACGGCACGGCTGCGGCCGACCTCCTTGGGCGGCAACCTGATGAGTATCTTGTCAATGATCTCCTCGGGTAGGTCCTCGAGCAGGGTCACGCCCCTCCTGCCTAACTTCATAGCGCATTGACAGCTCCGGTTGATTGAAAAGACACGTCAAGCTTTAGTCCAATAACAACTTTAATCAAGAAGAGAAGCAAGTAAAGTAATGGAAAGTACATTTACATGGGTGTTCATTATACATTGAAAATCTCAAATGATGAACGTGTGTAGGACGTGGACAGAGTGGATGCAACCAAATCTAGGCTTGGTATTCACTAGTGAAAATGGAAGTGACTTCTAAACCAAATTATACGCTGAACAAAAGCCAAACACACTAGTGAAGACAGAGTGACGGCTAAACTAAAGCTACATACAATTCTAGCTTAACATAAACTGGACTCGGAAGGCAAGACCCCCTGAGGGGTTATGTGATGGCAGCGAGCTATGTGTGCGTCATGAGCATGTTCTTTCGCTTGTAATTAACTAGCTTGACCGCTAGCTGCAGGTGGGGAGAGAAAATCAAGAGGACGCACCGAGGAGAGACATCAGCGGCCAATTCGGGCTGCGACAGTGCTCACCTCCATTGGGGTTGAACGTGGTGGAGATGGCGCTTGCCAGAGCAAGGCAGAGCAGCAGCTCGGTTGAGTGAGTGAGGCGACACCAGGGCGGAGGGTCAAGCCGTGTCGTGGTCATGCTCATCCTCGACTAGGCTAGGAAGAGAACTGGAGCTGGAGGCCATCGCACGAAGTTCCCGTGTGTGGCGGGAGGCGAGCAAGCAGAATCCGGTATGAAGGAGGCAGGGAAGGAGCTGCGTCAGCAAGGTGGATGGGCATGTCGAGACGGTAGCCGAGCTCAGCTAAAGGGAGCAAGTAGACGTGAAATCACACATGTGCTTTTTTCTTTTTTAATATGTTTATATTTAATTAATAGTAAATACTTGTATTATAAAAATATAATTTGGTTAATATTTAGAAAGTGCTCATCTCACATTTAAAAATTGGTCAATAAATTAAGTTTGCTCAACTTTTAGAAAACATTTGTACCATTCGGAAAAACATGGCCTTTCACCGTGGAAAGATCTTTGCTCTGAACTGTACAGAGAATCTCTTTGCCTATGATTTAGCCATCGAAGAGATGCCGCTATCTCAAACATGGAGTCGCGTCGAGCATGCCATGAAGGAAGGGCCAACTACGACAGCAGGGGCCTCGGTAGATCACCACTACCACCTGGTCTCGTCTTTGACAAGCAACAACTACCAATGGTGCGGTGGAGAATCCCTTTACAGGCAGATTGGACCAAGTTTGACCGTCGGATGATGGATCTGCAGGTGTTTGAGGCTGACTTGCAGAAGGGCCGGTGGTCTGAGATCAAGGGCTTGGGTCGGCAGGTCCTTGTCCTTGGCCAAACAGTATCAAGAGCCCTTGCAATGGGAGGTTTGTTAAATCAGATGTACCAAGGGAACCATGTGTTCCTTCTCGGGACAACTGGGCAGGGTTCCATCCTACCTGCCCCTGGTGCAATTGTTCCTATTGCCGAAAACCTGGCTATAAATATCCTAGCTATTGTGTTTCAACATGAGAGCGCTAAAGCTAGTCTAGTTGTTTTAGGTGGAGGTCATTGTCCGATAGAGTCCCCCAAGATGGCATGGTTTTTCCCCTCCGAATAAGAAGACCATAACTTCTTTTTGGCAAAGGACTTTTAACTATTTTAGGGAAACAAGGGCTTATATTAAGGAACAGAGGGAGTACGTAGCTGAGTTCAGCTAGTGCGTTAGTAGTACGCTTTTGTCACGTAGGAGTATTAGTAGTTGTGACCGTGTCCCCTCAAAGAGCTATGCACTAGGTTAGCTGTGTCCGTCTCGTATTGTGCTTAGGCTGAGTGCTAGAACGTGCAGGTTTATAAGTCCTTTTGTTCTCGATGGCTTCGTGTCTAGTATACACACGTGAGCCTATACAAGATTGTAACCATAGAAGTTTGCTTCATCATCTCGACCCGTACTTGATCGATCATCATGGGCCTCTCCCTCGGTAAGGAGACTGCTAGTTCGCCTTGCCCGGACCTCCCTTCAGAGCTGGCCGCCGAAATCCTCGCCCGGTTGCTCAGCCACACGGACCGCCTCAGCTTTCGTGACGTGTGCCGCGGCTGGCGCCTCGCCGCGAGGCAGCACCGCTTGCTGCTGCCGCCGGCCATACCATGGATCAACATCGGCAGCGGCGCGTACATGGATCTTGCCGGCAACGGCAAGGCTCGCCGTTTCGCCGCGCCCCAAGGGTACCGTGCAGGTGCCACCTTTGGCAGCTGGGTCCTCTACCAGCACGAGTGTTCCTCTCGGTGCTTCCTCGGCGACCCTTGCTCCCCTTCTACGCCGGCCATCGAGGTCCCGTGCCGCAGCGACCCGACGGACGACACTGGTGACGGCAGAGTGATTATGAGATTCTGCCAAGATGACACTTTCCTGGAATGGCCCCTGAAAAGGATGGTTGTGTGCTCCCCTCATCTCGTCGTCGCCACATCCGCCTGCTATATTCCACTCAAAATTGCATGTTTTCATCCAAGCAATGAAACGGCGATCCAGCCGACGACGCTTTCATGGTCAGAAGGAGATTACTCGCACGATCATCAACACCATGGTTGGGACTTAATCTACTACAAGGACATAGCCTTCCACAATGGAAAGATCTTCGCTCTGAGCGAAACAGAGAATCTCTTTGCATATGATTTGGCCATCGACGAGATGTCATTATCTCAAACTTGGAGTCGTGTCGAGCATGCCATCAAGGAAGGGCCAGCTGCAGCGGCAGATGCCGTGGTAGATTACCACAACCACCACCTGGTCAAGTCTTCGGACGAACAAAAACTACTAATGGTGCGGTGGCGAATCCCTTTACAAGAAGATTGGAGAAAGTTTGATCATCGAACAATGGATCTACAGGTGTTCGAGGCAGACATGCAGAAGGGACAGTGGTCCGAGGTCAAGGACTTGGGTGGCCAGGCCCTTTTCGTTGGCCAAACCGGATCGAGAGCGCTTGCGGTGGGTGGTTTGTCAGATCAGATGTTCCAAGGGAATCGTGTGTTCCTTCTCGGCGATGACTGGGCACGGTTCCATCCTACACGCCCCTGGTGCAAGTGTTCCGACTGCAAAAAACTCGGCCTTAAAGCTCCTAGCTATTGTGTGTACGACATGATGAGCGGTGAAGCTAGTTTAGTCTCTTTAGGTGGAGGTCATTGTACGATAGGGTCTCCCGATATGGCATGGTTTTTCCCCTCGGGGTGAAAAGACCATAACTTTTTTATGGAAAAGGAGGGTATTCTTTATGTAGTGTAATTAGTCTTTTCAGATAATAAATGCATGCGTAGATGCGTGAACTCTATCTCCCCTGCTCATGTGTTCTTCTCCTCTTCCTCTAGTTCTCTAGTCGAGTGCTAAGCTCCTACTTCATCTATTTAGGCTCATTGGGCCTTCCTCATATTTTGGGAGGCTGAAGTGGATACAATTTTCTTTGGAGTGTAGTACGAATGATTGCTTAGAAAAATTCCAATAGATTCAATCCAAATAATCAACATAGGAAAAAATCCTTCAAACATCCAGTTGATCGAATGACGAGTGCTTTAGAAAATTTCGCACCTAAAGTGAGCTCTTTTGTTTTGGTAACGTCAACCCCTTTACGTCCCACACAGCAAACCAGTTGTGTGTACTGACTCTCTGCCTTGAACTTACCAAAACAGAAGAGCCCGCTTTTGTGAAAATTAATATGAAAGGCGAAAGTAGTCCGAAAATACTCTCCTCTTCTTTGACCTTACCAAAACAGAAGAGCTCACTTTTTTGGAATTTGATTTTGAAACCTAGAAGTTGTTCCAAAAGACATAGGATCAACTTCATACTAATTATATTTTGGAGGTCACGTTCTATTAAAATGACAGTGCCATTCGCATACTGGAGGATAGACACACCTCCGTCAACCAGATGCGGGATAAGGCCCCCAAGCCGACTATCCTCCTTAGCCCTTGCAACGAGAATAGCGAACCTATCTGCTATAACATTGAATATAATTGGCGACAGGGGGTCACTTTTCCCCACTATTTTCTTGGTTTGGAAATAATAACCAAAAATGAAAGAGGACACTTGTTGCCTCAGTTCAGCTGCAAAAACATTCATGTGAAGGCCTTGTTGAGGGAAATACCAGTTTACTTTGTCATATGCGTTTTCAAAGTTCACCTTACAAATAACTACATAAGCTTCTTTGTGTGCAGCTCATGGATCGTCTCCTGAATGATAACCACTCCCTCAAGATCGTCTCCACCTTAATGTCCAAAGCATTACTAATTGGTAGGAGAAGATCTTTTTCTTTCTTGTACTCACCACTAATACGCTTAGCGCAATCTCGAAGGAATTGTCTAAGTTGCCATATTTTAAATTGCCACTTCTCATGCCTCCTTTGGTTTATAGAAATTTTGTAGGAATAATTACTTTGGAGACCTTTCCTTTATAGGAATGGATTCCTATTTCTATGTAGGGTAGGAACCAATCCTTCACATTTCAAAGGAAAAAAACATTTGCATAGACCTAATGCAAAAGTTCATATATTATGAATCAAAAAAATTCTTTGTCTTTACAAGAATCGAGACACATGTCAATCTCAATTCCTATGATATCCCTATCCTATGAAACAAAGAAAGCCTCGGTGTTAGTAACTCCTATAGTCTCCTTTGATCACTCATGAACTACAATATCAAGAAAAGCTTCCCTCTCAAAACAAGACATTTCAAAGGAAAAAAAAACAACATTTATTGTTGGGGAACGTAGTAATTTCAAAAAATTTCCTACGCACACGCAAGATCATGGTGATGGCATAACAACGAGAGGGGAGAGTATTGTCCACGTACCCTCGTAGACCGTAAGCGGAAGCGTTATGACAACGCGGTTGATGTAGTCGTACGTCTTCACGATCCGACCGATCCAAGTACCGAACGTACGGCACCTCCGAGTTCAGCACACGTTCAGCTCGATGACGATCCCCGGACTCCGATCCAGCAAAGTGTCGGGGATGAGTTCCGTCAGCATGACGGCGTGGTGCCGATGATGATGCTCAACCGGCGCAGGGCTTCGCCTAAACTCATGACGATATAACCGAGGTGGAATATGGTGGAGGGGCACCGCACGACTAAGGAACGATCCGTAGATCAACTTGTGTGTTATGGGGTGCCCCTTGCCCCGTATATAAAGGAGGGAGGGAGGTGCGGCCGGCCCCAAGGAGTGCGCTGGAGGAGTCCTACTCCCACCGGGAGTAGGACTCCCCTCTGCCTTGTTGGAGAAGGAAAGGGGAGGGAAAGAGGAAGAGGGGCCGCCCCCTTCCTGTCCTATTCGGGCTAGGGGGGGGGGCGCGGCCTGCCTGGCCGCCCTCCTCTTCTCCCTCATGGCCCACTAAGGCCCATTATCCCCGGGAGGTTCCGGTAATCCCGGTGTTCGGTAAAATCCCGATTTCACCGGAACCATTCGATATACAAATATATGCTTCCAATATATCAATCTTTATGTCTCGACCATTTGAGACTCCTCGTCATGTCCGTGATCACATCCGGGACTCGAACAAACTTGGTACATCAAAACTTATAAACTCATAATAAAACTGTCATCATAACGTTAAGCATGCGGACCCTACGGGTTCGAGAACTATGTAGACATGACCTAGAACTATTCTCGGTCAATAACCAATAGCGGAACCTGGATGCCCATATTGGTTCCTACATATTCTACGAAGATCTTTATCGGTCAAACCGCATAACGATATACGTTGTTCCCTTTGTCATTGGTATGTTACTTGGGAGATTTGATCGTCGGTATCCAATACCTAGTTCAATCTCGTTACGGCAAGTCTCTTTACTCGTTCCGTAATACATCATCTCACAACTAACTTATTAGTTGCAATGCTTGCAAGGCTTATGTGATGTGCATTACCGAGAGGGCCCAGAGATACCTCTCCGACAATCAGAGTGACAAAACCTAATCTCGAAATACGCCAACCCAACATGTACTTTTGGACACACCTGTAGTACTCCTTTATAATCACCCAGTTACGTTGTGACGTTTGGTAGCACCCAAAGTGTTCCTCCGGTAAATAGGAGTTGCATAATCTCATAGTTACAGGAACATGTATAGGTCATGAAGAAAGCAATTAGCAATATACTAAACAATCAAGTGCTAGGCTAACGGAATGGGTCATGTCAATCACATCATTCTCCTAATGATGTGATCCCATTAATCAAATAACAACACATGTCTATGGTTAGGAAACATAACCATCTTTGATTAATGAGCTAGTCAAGTAGAGGCATACTAGTGACTATATGTTTGTCTATGTATTCACACATGTATCATGTTTCCGGTTAATACAATTCTAGCATGAATAATAAACATTTATCATGATATGAGGAAATAAATAATAACTTTATTATTGCCTCTAGGGCATATTTCCTTCAGTCTCCCACTTGCACTAGAGTCAATAATCTAGATTACACAGTAATGATTCTAACACCCATGGAGTCTTGGTGCTGATCATGTTTTTCTCGTGGAAGAGGCTTAGTCAACGGGTCTGCAATATTCAGATCCGTATGTATCTTGCAAATCTCTATGTCTCCCACCTGGACTTGGTCCCGGATGGAATTGAAGCGTCTCTTGATGTGCTTGGTCCTCTTGTGAAATCTGGATTCCTTTGCCAAGGCAATTGCACCAGTATTGTCACAGAAGATCTTCATTGGTCCCGATGCACTAGGTATGACACCTAGATCGGAAATGAACTCTTTCATCCAGACTCCTTCATTTGCTGCTTCCGAAGCAGCTATGTACTCCGCTTCACATGTAGATCCCGCCACGACGCTTTGTTTAGAACTGCACCAACTAACAGCTCCACCGTTTAATAAAAATACGTATCCGGTTTGCGATTTAGAATCGTCCGGATCAGTGTCA
Organism: Aegilops longissima; assembly: GCA_021605205.1. Classification (NCBI taxonomy): domain Eukaryota; kingdom Viridiplantae; phylum Streptophyta; class Magnoliopsida; order Poales; family Poaceae; genus Aegilops; species Aegilops longissima. The sequence goes on from CM038679.1 coordinate 755,098,558, forward strand.
AAGCTTGCATCGACGTAACCATTTACGACTAGCTCTTTGTCACCTCCATATTCGAGAAACATATCCTTAGTCCTTTTCAGGTATTTCAGGATGTTCTTGACCGTTGTCCAGTGATCTATTCCTGGGTTACTTTGGTACCTTCCTGCCAAGCTTATTGCTAAGCATACGTCAGGTCTGGTACACAGCATTGCATACATGATAGAGCCTATGGCTGAAGCATAGGGAACATCTTTCATTTTCTCTCTATCTTCTGCTGTGGTCGGGCATTGAGTCTGACTCAATTTCACACCTTGTAATACAGGTAAAAATCCTTTCTTTGCCTGATCCATTTTGAACTTTTTCAAAACATTATCAAGGTATGTGCTTTGTGAAAGTCCAATCAAGCGTCTTGATCTATCTCTATAGATCTTGATGCCCAATATGTAAGCAGCTTCACCGAGGTCTTTCATTGAAAAACTTTTATTCAAGTATCCTTTTATGCTATCCAGAAATTCTATATCATTTCCAATCAATAATATGTCGTCCACATATAATATCAGAAATGCTAGAGAGCTCCCACTCACTTTCTTGTAAATACAGGCTTCTCCAAAAGTCTGTATAAAACCATATGCTTTGATCACATTATCAAAGCGTTATTCCAACTCCGAGAGGCTTGCACCAGACCATAAATTGATCGCTGGAGCTTGCACACTTTGTTAGCACCTTTTGGATCAACAAAACCTTCTGGTTGCATCATATACAACTCTTCTTCTAGAAATCCATTCAAGAATGCAGTTTTGACATCCATTTGCCAAATTTCATAATCATAAAATGCAGCAATTGCTAACATGATCGGGACAGACTTAAGCATCGCTACGGGTGAGAAAGTCTCATCGTAGTCAACCCCTTGAACTTGTCGAAAACCTTTCGCAATAAGTCGAGCTTTATAGACAGTTACATTACCATCAGCGTCAGTCTTCTTCTTAAAGATCCATTTATTCTCAATGGCTTGCCGATCATCGGGCAAGTCAACCAAAGTCCATACTTTGTTCTCATACATGGATCCCATCTCAGATTTCATGGCTTCCAGCCATTTTGCAGAATCTGGGCTCACCATCGCTTCTTCATAGTTCGTAGGTTCGCCATGGTCAAGTAACATGACTTCCAGAATAGGATTACCGTACCACTCTGGTGCGGATCTTACTCTGGTTGACCTACGTAGTTCAGTAGAAACTTGATCTGAAGTTTCATGATCAATATCATTAGCTTCCTCACTAATTGGTGTAGTTGTCACAGGAACCGGTTCTTGTGATGAACTACTTTCCAATAAGGGAGCAGATACAGTTATCTCATCAAGTTCTACTTTCCTCCCACTCACTTCTTTCGAGAGAAACTCTTTTTCTAGAAAGGATCCGAATTTAGCAACGAAAATCTTGCCCTCAGATCTGTGATAGAAGGTGTACCCAATAGTCTCTTTTGGGTATCCTATGAAGACACATTTCTCCGATTTAGGTTCGAGCATATCTGGTTGAAGTTTCTTCACATAAGCATCGCAACCCCAAACTTTAAGATACGACAACTTTGGTTTCTTGCCAAACCATAGTTCATAAGGCGTCGTTTCAGCGGATTTTGATGGTGCCCTATTCAGCGTGAATGCGGCCGTCTCTAAAGCATAACCCCAAAGCGATAGCGGTAAATCAGTAAGAGACATCATAGATCGCACCATATCTAGTAAAGTGCGATTCGACGTTCGGACACACCATTTCGTTGTGGTGTTCCGGGTGGCGTGAGTTCTTGAAACTATTCCGCATTGTTTCAAACGTAAACCAAACTCGTAACTCAAATATTCTCCTCCACGATCAGATCGTAGAAATTTTATTTTCTTGTTACGATGATTTTCCACTTCACTCTGAAATTCTTTGAACTTTTCAAATGTTTCAGATTTGTGTTTCATTAAGTAGATATACCCATATCTACTCAAATCATCTGTGGAGGTGAGAAAATAACGATACCCGGCGCGTGCCTCAACATTCATTGGACCACAAACATCAGTATGTATGATTTCCAACAAATCAGTTGCTCGCTCCATAGTTCCGGAGAACGGCGTTTTAGTCATCTTGCCCATGAGGCACGGTTCGCAAGTACCAAGTGATTCATAATCAAGTGATTCGAAAAGCCCATCAGTATGGAGTTCCTTCATGCGTTTTACACCGATATGACCCAAACGGCAGTGCCACAAATAAGTTGCACTATCATTATCAACTCTGTATCTTTTGGTTTCAACACTATGAATATGTGTATTACTACTATCGAGATTCAATAAAAATAGACCACTCTTCAAGGGTGCATGACCATAAAAGATATTATTCATATAAATAGAACAACCATTATTCTCTGACTTAAATGAATAACCGTCTCGCATCAAACAAGATCAAGATATAATGTTCATGCTTAACGCTGGCACCAAATAACAATTATTTAGGTCTAAAACTAATCCCGATGGTGGATGTAGAGGTAGCATGCCGACCGCGATCACATCGACTTTGGAACCATTTCCCACGCGCATCGTCACCTCGTCCTTAGCCAATCTTCGCTTAATCCGTAGTTCCTGTTTCGAGTTGCAAATATTAGCAACAGAACCAGTATCAAATACCCAGGTACTACTGCGAGTATTAGTAAGGTACACATCAATAACATGTATATCACATATACCTTTGTTTACTTTGCCATCCTTCTTATCCGCCAAATACTTGGGGCAGTTCCGCTTCCAGTGTCCAGTCTGCTTGCAGTAGAAGCACTCAGTCTCAGGCTTAGGTCCAGACTTGGGTTTCTTCTCTTGAGCAGCAACTTGTTTGCTGTTCTTCTTGAAGTTCCCCTTCTTCTTCCCTTTGCCCTTTTTCTTGAAACTGGTGGTCTTGTTAACCATCAACACTTGATGCTCCTTTTTTATTTCTACCTCCGCGGCTTTTAGCATTGCGAAGAGCTCGGGAATAGACTTGTCCATCCCTTGCATATTATAGTTCATCACGAAGCTCTTGTAGCTTGGTGGCAGTGATTGAAGAATTCTGTCAATGACACTATCATCAGGAAGATTAACTCCCAGTTGAATCAAGTGATTATTATACCCAGACATTTTGAGTATGTGTTCACTGACAGAACTATTCTCCTCCATCTTGCAGCTATAGAACTTATTGGAGACTTCATATCTCTCAATCCGGGCATTTGCTTGAAATATTAACTTCAACTCCTGGAACATCTCATATGCTCCATGACGTTCAAAACGTCGTTGAAGGCCCGGTTCTAAGCCGTAAAGCATGGCACACTGAACTATCGAGTAGTCATCAGCTTTGCTCTGCCAGACGTTCTTAACGTCGTCAGTTGCATCAGCAGCAGGCCTGGCACCCAGCGGTGCTTCCGGGGCGTAATTCTTCGTGCAGCAATGAGGATAATCCTCAGGTTCGGACCCAGTCCGTGTAATTTCTACCATCATCTTTCAACTTTGCTTTCTCAAGGAACGCATTAAAATTCAACGGAACAACAACACGAGCCATCTATCTACAGTAAACATAGACAAGCAAAAATACTATCAGGTACTAAGTTCATGATAAATTTAAGTTCAATTAATCATATTATTTAAGAACTCCCACTTAGACTGACATCTCTCTAGTCATCTAAGTGATTACGTGATCCAAATAAACTAAACCATGTCCGATCATCACGTGAGATGGAGTAGTTTCAATGGTGAACATCACTATGTTGATCATATCTACTATATGATTCACGTTCGACCTTTCGGTCTCCGTGTTACGAGGCCATATCTGTATATGCTAGGCTCGCCAAGTTTAACCTGAGTATTCCGCGTGTGCAACTGTTTTGCACCCGTTGTATTTGAACGTAGAGCCTATCACACCCGATCATCACGTGGTGTCGCAACGGTGCATACTCAGGGAGAACACTTCTTGATATTTTTAGTGAGAGATCATCTTAAAATGCTACCGTCAATCAAAGCAAGATAAGATGCATAAAGGATAAACATCACATGCAATCAATATAAGTGATATGATATGGCCATCATCATCTTGTGCTTGTGATCTCCATCTCCGAAGCACCGTCGTGATCACCATCGTCACCGGCGCGACACCTTGATCTCCATCGTAGCATCGTTGATGTCTCGCCAACTATTTCTTCTACGACTATCGCTACCGCTTAGTGATAAAGTAAAGCAATTACAGGGCGTTTGCATTTCATACAATAAAGCGACAACCATATGGCTCCTGCCAGTTGCTGATAACTTCGGTTACAAAACATGATCATCTCATACAATAAAATATAGCATCACGTCTTGACCATATCACATCACAACATGCCCTGCAAAAACAAGTTAGACGTCCTCTACTTTTGTTGTTTGCAAATTTTACGTGGCTGCTACGAGGGCTGAGCAAGAACCGTTCTTACCTACGCATTAAAACCACAATGATAGTTCGTCAAGTTAGTGTTGTTTTAACCTTCGCAAGGACCTGGCGTAGCCACACTCGGTTCAACTAGAGTCAGAGAGACAGACACCCGCCAGTCACCTTTAAGCACGAGTGCTCGCAACGATGAAACCAGTCTCGCGTAAGCGTACGCGTAATGTCGGACCGGGCCGCTTCATCTCACAATACCGCTGAACCAAAGTATGACATGCTGGTAAGCAGTATGACCTGTATCGCCCACAACTCACTTGTGTTCTACTCGTGCATATGACATCTACGCATAAAACCAGGCTCGGATACCACAGTTGGGGAACGTAGTAATTTCAAAAAATTTCCTACGCACACGCAAGATCATGGTGATGGCATAACAACGAGAGGGGAGAGTATTGTCCACGTACCCTCATAGACCGTAAGCGGAAGCGTCATGACAACGCGGTTGATGTAGTCGTACATATTCACGATCCGACCGATCCAAGTACCGAACGTACGGCACCTCCGAGTTCAGCACACGTTCAGCTCGATGACGATCCCCGGACTCCGATCCAGCAAAGTGTCGGGGATGAGTTCCGTCAGCACGACGGCGTGGTGATGATGATGCTCTACCGGCGCAGGGCTTCACCTAAACTCCGCGACGGTATAACCGAGGTGGAATATGGTGGAGGGGGGCACCGCACACGACTAAGGAACGATCCGTAGATCAACCTGTGTGTTATGGGGTGCCCCCTTGCCCCCGTATATAAAGGAGGGAGGGGGAGGTGCGGCCGGCCCCCAAGGGGTGCGCGTGGAGGAGTCCTACTCCCACCGGGAGTAGGACTCCCCCCTCTAGCCTTGTTGGAGAAGGAAAGGGGGAGGAAAGAGGAAGAGGCGCCCCCTTCCTTGTCCTATTCGGACTAGGGGGGGAGGGGGCGCGCGGCCTGCCCTGGCCGGCCCTCTCTTCTCCCTCATGGCCCACTAAGGCCCATTATCCCCCGGGAGGGTTCTGGTAACCCCCCGGTGTTTCGGTAAAATCCCGATTTCACCCGGAACCATTCCGATATCCAAATATAGGCTTCCAATATATCAATCTTTATGTCTCGACCATTTTGAGACTCCTCGTCATGTCCGTGATCACATCCGGGACTCCGAACAAACTTCGGTACATCAAAACTTATAAACTCATAATAAAACTGTCATCGTAACGTTAAGCGTGCGGACCCTACGGGTTCGAGAACTATATAGACATGACCTAGAACTATTCTCGGTCAATAACCAATAGCGGAACCTGGATGCCCATATTGGTTCCTACATATTCTACGAAGATCTTTATCGGTCAAACCGCATAACGATATACATTGTTCCCTTTGTCATTGGTATGTTACTTGTCCGAGATTTGATCGTCTGTATCCAATACCTAGTTCAATCTCGTTACCGGCAAGTCTCTTTACTCGTTCCGTAATACATCATCTCACAACTAACTTATTAGTTGCAATGCTTGCAAGGCTTATGTGATGTGCATTACCGAGAGGGCCTAGAGATACCTCTCCGACAATCGGAGTGACAAAACCTAATCTCGAAATACGCCAACCCAACATATACTTTTGGAGACACCTGTAGTACTCCTTTATAATCACCCATTACGTTGTGACGTTTGGTAGCACCAAAGTGTTCCTCCGTGGCGGAGTTGCATAATCTCATAGTTACAGGAACATGTATAGGTCATGGAGAAAGCAATAGCAATATACTAAGCGATCAAGTGCTAGGCTAACGGAATGGGTCATGTCAATCACATCATTCTCCTAATGATGTGATCCCATTAATCAAATAACAACACATGTCTATGGTTAGGAAACATAACCATCTTTGATTAATGAGCTAGTCAAGTAGAGGCATACTAGTGACTATATGTTTGTCTATGTATTCACACATGTATCATGTTTCCGGTTAATACAACTCTAGCATGAATAATAAACATTTATCATGATATGAGGAAATAAATAATAACTTTATTATTGCCTCTAGGGCATATTTCCTTCATTTATTTCCTGGATGAGCCGCCTCACCGAAATCCAAAAAGAATTAGTGTGGCTGCAGATACTTCTCTAGAGAGCACGAACCGTCACCGGAGAAAATTTATGCTCCCACTCAACACTCATCAAGACACGATCCAACTATTCACAGGTCGGAGAGACTAAATTGTTAGCCCAACTGGATTGATGGCCCGATAGAGCAATCTCTCTCAGGTCTAAGTTCCCAATAGTGACACTGAACATAAAATTCCATATGACATCAAGATTATTCTTATTCTTCACTTCATGTCTCTGAATAATATTAAAATCACCACCCAACAACATAGGTGTATATTTCGAACCACAAATCCTAGCAAGCTAAGCAAGGAAGTTGTGTTTAAGCTCAATCTGTGCTACCCCATAAACAGTCACAAGAGCCCACGAGAAGACATCATTTCTCGAGCAAACATGAAGTTGGACCATCAAGTAATAAACCTCCATATTCAGAACCTCAAGTTTAGAATTATTCACAACTTCCCCTTGGGGGTAACAAAAACGACAAGTAATCAACAGGTCCACATAAGAAGTCTAGAAAAGACTTGGCGAAATTTGAATGACCCGCCTCCATGAGAGCGATGAAGTCCATATTTCTCTCTCTATTAATATTTGAAATAAATTATCTTTTATCTAAGTCTCGAAGACTTCTGCTACTCCAGAAGATCCGTCACATTCATCATGATTTTTTCCCTTTTGACATATTCGCTCCACAGAAAGATTGTATTGCTTCTTAGTGTGAGTACGACAAACCTTTGAAGGTACTAAAGAGTCAACAACACGACTCTCGGAGCCCGACTTACTCAATCCAAACCCAAATGGCCTCTTTCATGAAAAAAAGGTAACATGTTTGTCGTGTGGTGCCAGACGACAATTTTCGTACTCTCATACGAAAGACACACATCAGAGAAAGTATCACGTGATACCATTCGTTAAGTGCTCCCATGGAACACGAATTTAAATGCTTAAAAATTCTTACTTTTTATGGATATTTACAAGGTATGTGTCTACAACCCCTAACAAAATCAAATTCAAATTCAAAATTCGCATTAAGAAACAAAAAAATAACTAAGATGTGAATACTATGAATTTTGCCGGTTTTTTTTCTTTTTGGCTATATTCATGCTAAATTTGTCTTTTTTGTTTCTCATTGCGCAATTTGAATTTGGACCAGGAATTGCTAGGATTTTTATATTTTTTCTAGGAGTTGTAGACACGTTCCTTCTGAACATTGACATTTTTAGAATATTTTGAAATGTTTAAAATTCACTTTTTGAAATGGGAACATGGGAGCATGTAGGACTCGGTATCACTGGATATTCAATTTATTTTTCGAAATATCTCGTCACTGGATATTCTCAAACACGCACGCATTCCCCTAAAAAAAGAAAAAAACATGCACACACCAAAGATGGAATGACCGCGTGTCATTTCCCACAAAGTTCTTCCGTAGACCGAGCTCCCCGGTACCTTCTATCTGAAAATGACACCATTTACAGTGTAGGACAAGAACAGAACGTGCGCTCTCTCTCCATCACTATCTCAAACTTGGAGTCGCTATCTCAAACTTGGAGTCGCGTCGAGCATGCCATCAAGGAAGGGCCAGTTGCAGTGGCAGGTGCCGCGCTAGATTATCGCTACCACCACCTGGTCACGTCCTCTGACAAACAAAAATTACTAATGGTGTGGTGGCGAATCCCTTTACAGGAAGATTGGAGAAAGTTTGATCAGCGAACGATGGATCTACAGGTGTTCGAGGAAGACATGCAGAAGGGACAGTGGTCCGAGGTCAAGGGCTTTGTTAGATAATAATGAGAAATAAACGAGACTGAGAGACACGGATTTTTACGTGGAAACCCTTGCAGGAGAAAACCACGGACGCACAAAGGCGCAATCACTATAAGGAGGAGTATTACAAGCACGAGACGACAGACCGTCTGAGGTGCGACTACATGGAGTATATATGAGGGGTAACACATAGGAGTCCTTGTAGGACAAGTAAACGATTTATACTCGTACGCGTCGTTACCAACGCAAAAGACCCACACCGTATGTACTACGTCTAGTCCAACACGGTACTAGAATTTGGATCACAATTTAACAATTTCCACCTTGAGCCAAATTCCCTCCGGTAGTCGAAGAAAGTAAATAACTCCATCCAAATCAGCTTAAACACCTTGTGCGTCAAAGTCCATAGGACTAGTGAGAAATACCAACTAAGCCTGAGCAAAGCTCAAACTTATTGGTCGGAACTGGCTTTGTCATCATATCAGCAGGATTATCATGAGTACTTATCTTGCATACCTTCAAATTGCCTTCAGCAACAACATCTCGAATATAATAAAATCTAACATCAATGTGCTTTGTCCTCTCATGATACATTGGATTCTTTATAAGATATATGGCACTTTGACTGCCAGAAAATATGGTAGGGCAAGATGAATCTCCACAAAGCTCAGTGTACAAACCTCTCAAACAGATAGCTTCTTTGCATGCCTCAGAAATATCCATATACTCGGCATCAGTAGTGGAACAAGCCACAATAGACTGCGATGTTGCTCTCCAACTCACAGGACAACCACCAATGGTGAAAACATAACCTATGAGCGATCTTCTCTTATCCAAATCACCAGCAAAATCAGAATCAACAAAACCAACAAGTCCACCTCTAGATTTCCCAAACTGTAAATAAGCATTAGAAGTACCACGCAGGAATCTGAAGATCCACTGAACTTCTTTCCAATGCTCTTTTCCAGGATTAGCCATGTATCTACTGAAAACACTCAATGCATATGATAAATCCGGACGAGAAAAAACCATGGCATACATAAGTGAACCAACTGCACTCGAATAGGGAACTCTAGACATGTACTCAATATCTGCATCTGACTTAGGACATAAAGCTGATGATAATTTGAAGTGTGCAGCTAAGGGAGTACTTACTGGCTTGGCATTATGCATATTAAAACGATGAAGAACTTTCTCAATATATCCTCTCTGACTTAGATATACTTTTCCAGACGGTCTATCTCTGGATATTTCCATGCCAAGTATTTTCTTTGCTGCACCCAAATCCTTCATTTCAAATTCATTACTCAATTGCTTCTTTAGTTCATTAATATCTGACATACTCTTTGCAGCAATAAGCATATCATCAACATAAAGGAGCAAATAAATAGTTGAACCATTGACAGTTTTCAAATAAACACAACTATCATAATTAGACCTTTTGAAACCTTGAGAGAGCATAAAAGTGTCAAATCTCTTGTACCACTGTCTAGGGGATTGCTTCAATCCATAAAGAGATTTCCTTAACTTGCAGACAAGCTTTTCTTTTCCAGGAATAACAAAACATTCAGGTTGTTCCATATAAATATCCTCTTCTAATTCTCCATGTAAGAATGCAGTTTTAAAATCCAATTGTTCAAGCTCAAAGTCATGCATGGCAACAATACTGAGTAAAGTGCGAATAGAGCTATGCTTCACAACAGGAGAAAATACTTCGTTATAGTCAATACCTGGAATCTGACTGTAACCTTTAGCAAGTAACCTTGCTTTATATATTGTCTCATCATTAGGAGAAACACCTTCTTTCCTCTTGAAAACCCACTTGCAACGAATAGGTTTCTTCTCTCTAGGTAATTTTACTAAATCCCAAGTGCCATTCTTTTCAAGTGATTCCATCTCATCATGCATAGCGGTCATCCACTTATTACTATCACCAGAAATAATAGCCTCGGAATATGAAGAAGGTCAAGCATTAGCTTCAATTTCCTCTGCAACAGACAAAGCAAAAGAAACAATATTGCACTCTTCAATTAACATGTCAGGTTTATTAATACCCCGTCTAACTCTGTCACGTACGAGATTCGAACTGGGTGGAACAATAGGCTGATTTGGAGGGGGAGTGACATGATCATCATTAACGACGGGTTCATCATGTGCATCAACAATTTCATTACCAGATGTATCACCTGAATCAATAACATGCTCCACCTGAACAGTAGGCTCATGAACAATAGGCTGTTGTTCACTCTCAACGGGAACATTAGTAGATGAAACATCATGTAACATAGCAGATTCATTAAAGATAACATTTCTGCTAATAAAAACCTTCTGGGTTTCAGGATTCCACAATTTAAAACCTTTAACACCAGATTTATAACCAAGACAGATGCACTTAACAGCCCTAGGCTCCAACTTTCCATTATCAACATGAGCATGAGCAGTGCAACCAAAAACTCTCAACTGTGAATAATCAGCAGGTGAACTAGACCATACCTCAATTGGAGTTTTCTTATTAAGAGCAATAGATGGTGAACAGTTAACGAGATAACAAGCAGTGGAAGCGGCCTCAGCCCAAAAACGCCTATGCAAACCTGCATTGGACAACATGCAACGGGCTCTGGAAATAATGGTCCTGTTCATACGCTCAGCAACACCGTTTTGTTGAGGAGTATAAGTAACGGTGTAATGTCTGACAATGCCTTCAGACTTGCAATAATTCTTAAATTGCTTAGAACAGAATTCCATACCATTATCAGTGCGAAGTATCTTTACCTTCTTTTCAGTTTGTCTTTCAATCATAATCTTCCACTCCTTAAATGCTGAGAATGCTTCATATTTATGCTCCAAGAAATAAGGCCAAACTTTTCTCGAATAATCATCAATAATAGTCAGCATGTAACTTGCACCACCTAGTGACTTTCTGCGATATGGTCCCCATAAATCAGAATGGACATAATCAAGAACACCTTCGGTTGTATGAATCGAAGTGTTGAACTTCACCCTCTTGTGCTTGTCGAAGATACAATGCTCAAAGAATTTCAATTTACCAGGTTCATATCCATCAATAATACCTCTCTTATTTAACTCTCCAAACCAAGTTCACTCATATGTCCAAGACGCATATGCCAAAGGTTAGCAGCATCACAATCAGAATTCTTTGAAATAACTGGAGTAGCGTTACCTGAAACAGTAGAACCTCGAAGGTAATTAAGACCATTGGTCGAACTTAAGTCACCTTTCATCACAATAAGGGAACCTTTGGTGACTTTCAAAACACTATCTCCACCTGAATACTTGTATCCCTTTGCATCAAGGGCACTCATAGAAATAAGATTTCTCTTCATCTTTGGAATATACCGAACATCTGTCAAAGTTCTGATTATGCCATCAAACATCTTGATTCGAATAGAACAAATGCCTTCAATCTTGCATGGTGAATTATCAAAACCCAAAACAGAACCAGCAGCAGAAGTGGAATCAAAAGTAGTAAACTGAAAGTGCAACTATCCCTAGGTGGTTTTGGTAATTCATAACAACATATAGCTCATTGAGCTAATGCTATTCCAAGATGAACATTTCAGGAAAGCTCAATGAATGGCATGGCATGGATGATGAAAGTGGATCCCTCAAAATGCTAATGACAAATGATTGGCTCAATCTCAAAAGCTCAAGGCTCTTCATTTTATATTTTAGTGATTCAAGATCACATTGAGTCTATAGGAAAAGCCAATACTATCAAGGAGGGATGAGGGGTTGCTTAATGAGCCTATTGCTTCATGTGCTTAGTGATATGCTCCAAAACCCTCAGCTACTTTCTCACATCCACATATGACCTAAACCTAAAGCCAAAATCGGTCTCACCGATTCTTCCTATCCGGCGCCACCGATTCCAAATGTCATAGCCACTGCCACAAACCCTAGGCAAATCGGTTCTACCGATAGGGATCTCGGTCTCACCGAGATGGGATTGAAATCTCTCTGTTTCCTTTTCATAACTTTTCGGTCTCACCGAAAGAGCGGATCGGTCCCACCGAGATTGCAATGTAAACTTTCTGTTTCCCTTTCGTAACGCGTTTGGTCTCACCGAAAGAGCGAATCGGTCCCACCGAGTTTACCTGACCAACTCTCTGGTTAGCTAATTACCAAAATCGGTCTCACCGAGTTTGTGTAATCGGTCTCACCGAGATTACGTTATGCCCTAACCCTAACCATATCGGTCCTACCGAGATGCAAGTAAGTCCCACCGAAAACCCTAACGGTCACTAGGTTTACTAAAATCGGTCTGACCGAGTTTGTTGATTCGGTCCCACCGAGATTGGTAAATTGTGTGTAATGGTTAGATTTTGTGTGCAGGCTATATATACCCCTCCACCTCCTCTTCATTCGTGAAGAGATCCATCAGAACAAACCTACACTTCCAACTTACCATTTCTGAGAGAGAACCACCTACTCATGTGTTGAGACCAAGATATTCCATTCCTACCATATGAATCTTGATCTCTAGCCTTCCCCAAGTTGCTTTCCACTCAAATCTTCTTTCCACCAGATCCAAATCCTATGAGAGAGAGTTGAGTGTTGGGGAGACTACCATTTGAAGCACAAGAGCAAGGAGTTCATCATCAACGCACCATTTGATACTTCTTGGAGAGTGGTGTCTCCTACATTGACTAGGTGTCACTTGGGAGCCTCCGACGAAATTGTGGAGTTGAACCAAGGAGTTTGTAAGGGCAAGGAGATCGCCTACTTCGTGAAGATCTACCGCTAGTGAGGCAAGTCCTTCGTGGGCGACGACCATGGTGGGATAGACAAGGTTGCTACTTCGTAGACCCTTCATGGGTGGAGCCCTCCGTGGACTCGCGCAACCGTTACCCTTCGTGGGTTGAAGTCTCCATCAACGTGGAGGTACGATAGCACCACCTATCGGAACCACGCCAAAAACATCCGTGTCTCCAATTGCGTTTGAATCCTCTAAACCCTTCCCTCTACTTTCTTGCAAGTTGCATGCTTTAATTTCCGCTGCTCATACACTCTTTGCATGCTTGCTTGAATTGTGTGATGATTGCTTGACTTGTCCTAAGATAGCTAAAATCTACCAAACTCTAAAACTGGGAAAAGGCTAAGTTTTTAATTGGTTAAGTAGTCTAATCACCCCCCCTCTAGACATACTTCAAGGTCCTACAAGTGGTATCAGAGCTTGGTCTCCATTTGCTTTGATTTCCATAGCTTTTGGTGGTCATAGCCTTGGTTTCACAACCTAGGAGAGTATGGCGTCTAGCGAGGGAAATTATCACCGTAGAGGTCCTTACTTTGATGGTACTAATTTTGCTATTTGGAAGCATAAGATGAAAATGCATATTCTCGGACATAACCCCGCCGTTTGGTCAATTATTTGTATTGGCTTGCAAGGTGAATTATTTGATGGGAGAGAGCCGAACCATGAAGCTAATGCGGAAGAATTGAAGATGCTGCAATACAACGCTCAAGCTTGTGATATCATCTTCAACGGATTGTGCCCCGAAGAATTCAACAAAATCAGCCGTCTTGAGAATGCAAAGGAAATTTGGTATACTTTGATTGATATGCATGAAGGTACCGAATCCGTCAAGGAATCCAAGTTGGATGTGCTCCAAAGTCAGCTTGACAAGTTCAAAATGAAGGAAAGTGAAGGTGTCGCTGAAATGTACTCTAGGCTTGCACTTATCACAAATGAGATTGCCGGCTTAGGGAGTGAAGAGATGACTGACAGATTCATCATCAAGAAGATCCTAAGAGCATTGGATGGAAAGTATGATACCGTGTGCACATTGATTCAAATGATGCCAAACTACAAAGATCTCAAGCCAACAGAAGTCATTGGAAGAATTGTTGCTCATGAGATGTCACTTAAGGATAAGGAGGAACTTCACAACAAGTCAAGTGGTGCTTACAAAGCCTCAAGTGAAGCCCCCACATCATCAAGTGAGAAACACACCTTCAATGAAGAATTGAGCTTAATGGTGAAGAACTTCAACAAATTCTACAAGAGTAGAAGCAAAGAAAGAAGCTCCAAGTCAAGGTATTACAATGACAAAATATCTTCTAGTCGAGAGCGAAATTGCTACAATTTGTGGGAGACCCGGACACTATTCCAATGAGTGTACGGCACCCTACAAAAGAAAAGAAGACTCTCCAAAAAGAAGAAATAGAAGAGAAGAATCACCACCAAGAGAGAGGAGTAGAGATGATCGTTATGAACGAAGACCTTCACGGAGAAGCAAGGATTCGGAAAGGAAGGACAAGTCATCAAAGAGCTACATAAAACGAAGACATCAAGCTCATGTTGGTGAATGGGTATCCGGCTCCGACTCTGACAATCACTCCGAGAGAAGCTATCACTCCGACTCTGAACATACTCAAGATGAAGGTGTTGCCGGTCTAGCACTTGTGTCAACCAACTCCTACGACATATTTGAATCACCAAATGAAGGAATTGGAAGATGCTTCATGGCCAAAGGTCCAAAGGTAACACATCCTGAGTATGTTGATTTCAATAGTGATGAAGATGACTTGCTTGTGGATGATGATTTACTTGTTGACAACTCTAGCGATGAATACTATGATGAAACGTCAATCAATCATACTAATCAAGATAAAACGAATGACAATGATAAGGAGAAGATTGAGCGTCTAACTAAAGAACTAAACTCTCTTAAGTTAGCTCATGAAACTATCTTCGAAGATCATCAAGAACTTTTAAGGGCTCATGAGAAGTTACGCTTTGAAAAGCTCAATCTTGAGCAAGAGCATGAGTTCTTAAAAGCAATCAATGATGATCTTCGTAAGAAAAGTCTTCTTACATTGCCAAGCGTCTACTCTTATCTACTTACATGCCTCAAGTCAAGTCTAGTAACAAGATCAAGAAAGATTCTTCCTCTAGTAGTAACAATAATAATGTCAAATCCAATATTGTTGCTTCTAGTAGTTTTCTTGATTCCACTAATGATTCTCTTAGCCAAGTTACACTTGAGCAAGAAAATAGCTTATTGAAGGGAGTTATAGAGAAAGGTGTATACAAGAGCCTTGCCGGGAGTAAGCAATTCGAGGAAATTGTACGCAAGCAAGGAAGGCACAGGAAGAATCAAGGTGTTGGTTTTGAACGAAAGTTCAATGCCATTGGAGTTGAGTGGGAAGAAGATTAATACCCCAAGACGAAGTTTGTTCCTCAACAAGAGAAGTATGATCCTACTTCCTTCAAGGGAACACAAGCACAAGATGATCTTCCACCACAAGACCACAAGAACAAAGGCAAGGACAAGCTTCAAGAAGAGATTGATGCATTTGAAGAGGTACCTAAGGTCTCGGTCAAGTGGATTCCCAAGACTACGTCAAGTTCTACCTCATCAAGTACAACTACAACTCCAAGGATTCCCATCAAGATGATGTGGATCTCGAAGAAGAAGAACTAGAGAGTTCTTGAGGGTGACTCCGCCAACATATTTCACTCATATCATTATGGCAAGGACAAGTGCAATCAACTTCCATATCTTGCACTAGTTCAAGGAGTCACAAACCCTCATGTTCGTAAGGCAAGGGACAAGGTAACCTAATGATTTCATGGACATCATTTTGTGTGTGCGTCACTCTATGTCTATGGATATACTTGTTTGTTCCTTGTGGGACTAACCCATGTAGGTATTGAAAGTGCAACTCACTCCAAAGGATTGCTCCAAAAAGATCTACATCAACATTGAGCATCCACATCTTCAACACCTACATGAAGTCATCATCGACAAAACCCAAGGTTAGTTTATCCCTCTTAGGGGGGATCTCACATCTAGGGGGAGCTTAACTCTAAGAACTGAGTCAAACCAACTCTAATGATGTGAACACATAAATGCTTTATGTAAAAGTGGTAACCCCACTTGAGCTTAAACGATGAGTATGACCTATGATCAAATGTCTATCAGTTGACTCCTAAGTCAATATACTCATATATAGATGACCTAGTCATCGCCAATTGTTTGATAGATGCTAGAATTGGTTGTGCATGCTTTGCCACATATTTCATTTTCCATCTTATTGTGTGAGCATGTTGGTTGCATACTTTACTCATTCGAGGACATCCACTTGTTGTTTTGATTGATTGGCTTCTTTTTCTTTGGCCAAGTGGATGGACAAGAATGCCTAAGAACCTTCTCTAGATATCTATGCTTTTCTCGTCTCAAACTCTATTCATGCTACATCACAAAATTTGATCAAGTCAGATTCGAACCACTCTGTGTGAGGAGCACTCGGAGTCCCCGATTTGTCATAGAATTAAACTTCCAAAACTTCTTTGCGATTCTCGGTCTGACCGATTCCTCCATTTCGGTCATACCGAGATCACTAAGTCTATCTAGGTTTTCAATCTCGGTGCAACCGATTTGAACTCTTCGGTCACACCGAGTTGCAATAACTGTACACAGTTTTGCATCTCGGTGCCACCGAGTTGTTCCACTCGGTCACACCGACAGGGTCGGGCTATATATAGTCACGGGCAAAAATTTGGAAATTCCTCCGAACCTCTTCGCCCGCGCAATAGCTCACTCTGCCTCCGTGGTCTCCGGATCGTCTCCTCGTCGCCAGCCGCCTCCTGTCGCTGGTCTCTGCTGCCGTCAACGGAATTCAACCCCACCGTTGTCGTCGTAGCGAGTCTCCGCCGAACTAGGGTATGGACTCGATCACAGTGCTTTCCTCGTCCGTTTCTCAGCACATTGTGTTCTTATTGATTCTTGCCACGATTGAAACACTCCTATCCAGTCAATGCAATCCTTAGAATAGTTTTGATTCGAAAAATTTAGGGTTAGGTTTCCGCCGAAACCATCTCGGACCCACCGAGTTGAAAAACTCGGTCCCACCGATTTGGCTTATGCCATTGCACTAGTAAGACTCGGTCTGACCGAGAATTGCTAATCGGTGAGACAGATTTTAGGACTTTGTGAAACCCTAGCAGTCTCGGTGACACCGAACTGTGACTCGGTCTGACCGAGTTCATCACTTCAGGTTCCAAAACTGCTTCGGTATCACCGAGTTTGGAAATCGGTTGATCCGAAATGCTTTCTGTGGAAAACTAAAACTGAATTTTTGAGTCATTCTTTTGCAAAAATCTCTGCATTTTGTGATGCTCATCCACTCTACCTCATCTATAACTCTTCACAGGGTCAGCAGTCAGTGTTTGCAGCATGTCAGACCAGAGTGACAGTCAGAACAGGTCAGAGGAGCAGGTGAACATGAGTGAGGGCACTAGTCCCTCCAGCTCTTCAGATGAAGGCAGCAGGAGCACCCCAAGCAATTTGCCTAAAGCTGCCACCAGGCAAAGGAAGAAGAAAACCTCAGATTCTGAAGATGAGGATTATAGGGCAGAAGAGGATGAGGCAACCTCCAAGAAGGCAGTGCTCAAAAAGGAGTATGGCTCAGCACATAGCACAAAGCCTGGACTCAATAGGAAGGTTCCTGCCAAGAGGACACCTATGCCAAAGGTCAGAGCATCAACTCAAATTCCTGAAAAGCCTGATCCCAAAGAGCCAGCTGCTGCTGAAGGAAAGAAAAGGAAAGAAAGGGTCAAGAAGACCACAGTCAGAGTTATTGGGAAGCCTTCCATGATGGAAGAGGAAGAAGAGATTGCTGCACCAGCACCCAAGGCACCAAAGCTTATGGGTGATGCTATAAGATCAGGGGCTGCCACATCTAAGCCCAAGGAAGCACCCAAAGCTGCCCCCAAGGCCAAGTCTGCACCAAAGAGGAATACCAGGAGTATTCCAGCTGCTGAGAAGAACAAGGCTGATGAAGAAGATGAAGAAGGACAAGTTCTGAGGAAGCTCAAGCCCAAGATACCAGACCACAATGATGCCCATCCTATGGCTGAGGACATGAAGATCAGAAGAGACAATGGGTTGAGGCTATGGAGGATGACAGATCCATATGCCACAAGGAGAAGAACTGCTGTGGACTACAGGTTCCACACCAAGGAACAGCAGGACTTTTATGAGACTATTCTGCTGGATAAGAAGCCCATAGTGTGTGATATGAGGTGGGTCGACTGGACCTACATGAAAGAAAATGTAGAGCACTATCCTGGAGTGCAAGATAGTTTTGTTGATGTTGGAGTTGCAGACTTTGTTGGGCAAAAGCTCACCAACTGGAGCGATGAACTTATCATGCAGTTCTACTCCTGACACACTTTTATCCAGATAGCGAGGATAGTGTGGATGTCTCAAGGTACAAGGTACCATCAACTGTTGAGGAGTGGGCAAAGCTGATAAATGCCCCAAAGGAAAATGATGATGACCTGGATGTATATGCCAAGAACAAAATGGACCACAATTCCATGGCACACATGTACAAGGAGATCCAGACACAGCCATTGAGACACATAAGTTTGGATCAGTCCACTTCCTACATCGGGGCTACCAACTATCAACTGCATCTTAAGGCATACTCTACTGCCTAAGTCTGGTGACCACAACATGATTAGAGGGCATGCAATCAACATGTTGCATTTGTTTGATGTGCCACAGAAATTCAAAGTCATGAGCCTTATGGTTGAAACCATTAAGAGGACTGCAGCAGACCAGAAGAGAAGTTGTGGATATGCCCCTCAGATCCAGGAGTTGATTAACTCAAAGATGGGCACATGCAAATATCTATTGGATAAAGAACATTTTCCAATTTATCCAGACTTTGAGGACAATGAGGTTGTCATGAATGAGAATGATCCATCGTCAGTTCAAGCACAAGAGAAGAAGGAGAAGGCAAGGAAGGAGAAGGCTGGCAGGATGCCAACTCAAGAGGAGGCATCCGAGTATTTCTTGAAGAACAAGCAGGAGCAGCTTGGATACTTAATAGCATCAACACCGAGGATTGAGAAGGGATTGGCAACCCTCACTCAAAATCAGGAGAGCTTGGAAAGAATCATGGAACAAAAGTTCTATGACTTAGATGTGAAAGTAACTGAGATTCAGTCTGCTGTGGAGAAACTACAGGATGACATGCAGGAGAGGAAGGGCAAAACAACAACTGATGCATTTGCCAGAGTGCCTAGAGCCCAGAGGTCATCTGCTGTGCCAGTTCCTGACACCAGAGCCACTTCATCTACACCAGCTACAGCCTCAGTGCCACCAGCTCCAACACCTACATCAGCTCCAGCTCCATTTACGTCAACTGAAGCCTTCGTCCTCGGCGCTATCCGGACACCACCACCTGAAGATGAAGCCTGAGAGTCGATCTAGCACTATGCATTTTCTATGAACTTTTTGGTAACTTGTTGCCAAAGGGGGAGAAAAAATGTATAGATCATAGGCTTCAAGAGAGAGAGAGAGTGTGTGTTGCTTTTGTTCTCTCTTGATTTGGTGGTTTTTAAACTTGTTTGCTTTTGATTGCTTGAGATACTATGTTTGTGAGACATTGATGATCATGTGTTTGATCATAAGCTACACTTATGCATGTTTGATGATATTATCTTATATATCCTATGTGATCATTCACTGTGCTTGGTGATGAGTGCATGTATTCAATCCGTATCATTTTGAGCACTCCACCAAGATGTATGTGACATGGAAGAGTAAACCATGAGCCTAATTCCTTGTGCATTTGCAATCCAAAGCAAATCGTAAACTATGCAAAAATTTAGGGGGAGCTCTTGCTTATCACATACTTCTCAAAGCGAAGATGTTTTTCAATCTTATTATCATTTGTCGAAGCTTTGATCTATATGTTGTCATCAATTTCCAAAAAGAGGGAGATTGAAAGTGCAACTATCCCTAGGTGGTTTTGGTAATTCATAACAACATATAGCTCATTGAGCTAATGCTATTCCAAGATGAACATTTCAGGAAAGCTCAATGAATGGCATGGCATGGATGATGAAACTGGATCCCTCAAAATGCTAATGACAAAGGATTGGCTCAAGCTCAAAAGCTCAAGACTCTTCATTTTATATTTTAGTGATTTAAGATCACATTGAGTCTATAGGAAAAGCCAATACTATCAAGGAGGGATGAGGTGTTGCTTAATGAGCCTCTTGCTTCATGTGCTTAGAGATATGCTCCAAAACCCTCAGCTACTTTCTCACATCCACATATGACCTAAACCTAAAGCCAAAATCGGTCTCACCGATTCTTCCTATCCGGCGCCACCGATTCCAAATGTCATAGCCACGGCCACAAACCCTAGGCAAATCGGTTCTACCGATAGGGATCTCGGTCTCACCGAGATGGGATTGAAATCTCTCTGTTTCCTTTTCGTAACTTTTCCGTCTCACCGAAAGAGCGGATCGGTCCCACCGAGATTGCAATGTAAACTTTCTGTTTCCCTTTCGTAACGTTTCGGTCTCACCGAAAGAGCGAATCGGTCCCACCGAGTTTACCTGACCAACTCTCTTGTTAGCTAATTACCAAAATCGGTCTCACCGAGTTTGTGTAATCGGTCTCACCGAGATTACGTTATGCCCTAACCCTAACCATATCGGTCCTACCGAGATGCAAGTCAGTCCCACCGAAAACCCTAACGGTCACTAGGTTTACTAAAATCGGTCTGACCGAGTTTGTTGATTTGGTCCCATCGAGATTGGTAAATTGTGTGTAACGGTTAGATTTTGTGTGGAGGCTATATATACCCCTCCACCTCCTCTTCATTCGTGAAGAGAGCCATCAGAACAAACCTACACTTCCAACTTACCATTTCTAAGAGAGAACCACCTACTCATGTGTTGAGACCAAGATATTCCATTCCTACCATATGAATCTTGATCTCTAGCCTTCCCCAAGTTGCTTTCCACTCAAATCTTCTTTCCACCAGATCCAAATCCTATGAGAGAGAGTTGAGTGTTGGGGAGACTATCATTTGAAGCACAAGAGCAAGGAGTTCATCATCAACGCACCATTTGTTACTTCTTGAGAGTGGTGTCTCCTAGATTGGCTAGGTGTCACTTGGGAGCCTCCGACGAAATTGTGGAGTTGAACCAAGGAGTTTGTAAGGGCAAGGAGATCGCCTACTGTGAAGATCTACCGCTAGTGAGGCAAGTCCTTGGTGGGCGACGGCCATGGTGGGATAGACAAGGTTGCTACTGTGGACCCTTCGTGGGTGGAGCCCTCCGTGGACTCAAGAACTGTTACCCTTCGTGGGTTGAAGTCTCCATCAACGTGGAGGTATGATAGCACCACCTATCGGAACCAAGCCAAAAACATCCGTGTCTCCAATTGCGTTTGAATCCTCTAAACCCTTCCCTTTACTTTTTTGCAAGTTGCATGCTTTAATTTCCGCTGCTCATACACTCTTTAGATGCTTGCTTGAATTGTGTGATGATTGCTTGACTTGTCCTAAGATAGCTAAAATCTGCCAAACTCTAAAACTGGGAAAAGGCTAAGTTTCTAATTGGTCAAGTAGTCTAATCACCCCCCTCTAGACATACTTCAAGGTCCTACATAAACCAATCTCTATGTGGACACATATGAAACGTGCATGCGGTGTCAAGTAACCACTCATCATTGGTCTCAACACATCCAGCAATAACGACAAGAGCATCATTGGAACTATCATCACGAGCAACGTTAGCAGAATTTTCACCTTGTTTGTTACATTTCCTCTTTTCTTTATTCTGCAACTTGAAACATTCTGAGATGTCATGCCCGTCTCTCTTGCAATATATGCAATATTTCTTGTCTCTGGATTGCGACCGGCCCCTGTGGCCGTTCTTACTTTTGCCTCTGTTTCCATTATTAGAGTTCTTCTCCTTTGTCCTGCCACGAACAGACAATCCCTCGGCTTGGGATGAACTCGAACCATCATGAGGCACCATTAATTTCATCTTCTCCTTAGAGTTCAAAGCTTCATAAACTTCATTAAGTGTGAGAGTATCACGACTGTATAATATGGTGTCTCTAAAATTGGTATAAGAACTTGGCAGTGAACAAAGTAACATTAAAGCAGTATCTTCCTCTTCATACTTAACCTCCATTGCAGCTAGATCAGATATGATCTCTTTAAATTCTGAAATATGATTCAAAACATTACCTCCCTCGGGTAACCTGTGCAGGAATAATTTTTGCTTCAGATGCATCTTGCTGGTGAGATCTTTATTCATGCAAACCCCTTCCAGCTTTAACCATAGAGCGGCGGCAGTTTTCTCGCTCAAAACTTCCTGCAAAATATTATTATGCAAATGGAGTTGAATTTTTGATAAAGCCTTACGATCAATTCTTTTCTCCTCATCAGTCCAGTCCTCAATTCGGTTTTTCCCAAAACTATCCAGTGCTTCATCATAGTCGGTCTGTGCCAACAACGCCCGCATCTTGACTTGCCATAGGGTAAACCTTGTGTCACGGTCCAGCGGCGGAAGATCGTGCTTCATGAAAGCCATGAGTAGATAAATCTATGTACACAAAGTAGTACAAGCCGATAGAAAATTCTTGATAGAATTAATTTGCGGAGTGAACAAAAATATAGGATAGATAGCACCTGGCAGAGTAACTGGTTCGACGTAGCAATTGAAGATCTGAACCAATACTAGTACCCTCGAGGTGAACAGTACTCCAAAATTGATCAGTACTAGTACTATGCTAGTAGCTGAGCCGATCCCTTTGTGTGATGACTTGTAGCGTGGAAGTAGTAGATCGATAAGGCGCTGGCTTGACCACGTGAAAAGATGGAGCAAGCAAATCGTCCCTGATGCCTCGGGACTTGAAGCCCGTACGTGGAGCAGCAGCAGCGGTAACTCGGACTCGGCGACGTGCGGCTGGCCAGTTGCCGTGTCGAAAATCGATCTCCACTCGGATACGACGGATCGCCCAGACGTGCGCCGCCGCCGCGCACGTAACCTAATCTCTCGTCTCAATCTCGTATCTGTAAACTTGGCTCTGTATACCATTTCTTAGATAATAACGAGAAATAAACGAGACAGAGAGATACGGATTTTTACGTGGAAACCCTTACGGAAGAAAACCACGAACGCACAAAGGCGTAATTACTATGAAGAGGAGTATTACAAGCACGAGACGACAGACCATCTGAGGTGCGACTACATGAAGTATATATGAGGGGCAACACATAGGAGTCTATGCGTCCGCACGCTGCAGGGATGACCACATATAGATCAAAGTCGTAGTCGTGTAGATAACCTGCAAGAAATTGGGAATAGACGATCTGTTAAAAATAAAAAAAATCACTCCCACAAATCCATATTGCTCAGAGATGACACAAAGTCCCACAAGAATTTGGCTCTTCAACTTATGATGAAACCCACACAAATTTGGTTCTTCAACAATTTTACGTTCCTTGTTGGTGAGTGGTGATGAATGGGAATCCCGAGGTACGTAAATGGGCGGGACCCCTCACAGCCAAACAGTTCAGTGTATTGACTCTCTACCGCGGCAGGAAGGTGGTGCTGTTGCGTTCGCCTCCTGATCCAGCGGGGTTGGTCGTTGCCTCTGGTGCCTCCAAGGCGCGCGTGACATGCAACCGGTTCCCTGGTCATGAGGGCGGCGTTGGGCAGCGGTGGCTTCGTCTACCTCGGCTTGGACGGCCGCGGGGACCATGGTCGTGGCCTTCCATCGACGGCAGATCTGGTCTCTCTCTCCGCGGTGAGCAGGACCATGGATTCGGTGCGGTGGGCGCGCTGGGCTATTGCGCACGAGATGTGCAGCGAGTTTGGCGTGAAAGCAATCCTCTTTGATCTGGCCGTCGACGAGTTCCGGACTTCTCCTTCGAAGGAAAAAAAAGATTGGCGTGTATGGTGCTCTTTGGACACCTTGATTGGATAGGGGTTAGTCGTGTGCGCCCGTAACATAAGCATAACCAGCTTCACCGGGGTATGACGAAGCTCTGTTTTTGTTGACACCTTGATACGTGTCTGCGTCAAGATTTTCAAGGTTTCAACACATGTGGAGAATGCCATGGCGTGATTGGAGGACCTACAAATGGCAACGGCGGGTCTTGGATGCGATGAAGACTTTGCTTCACAGACAATTGTTCTAATTTTGGCTTGCGGGGTATGTTCCTGTCCAGACCGGGCACGAGTTCCCGTGAGACAGGTGGTACATGATTTGTAGTAGTAGCCTCCGCAAGTGGAGGCAGCAACATTGGAGGACTTCTTTGTTGGTGGTGCTCCATCGAGTACTGAAGCGTGATTTCCAGGGTAAAAACCTAAGATCTGGCCTTTACTAGTTGTGCCTGGCAGTGACCTTGTTGAAGGAATTGTTTTGGGAACGCGGTCTTTCTTCACGGTGAAAACCTAAGATCTTTGATCGGGCAACGACAACGCTTGTGCTTTGTTTCCTTACTGGAGGCGTTGCTTTTGGAGAACCTTCTTTCTAGTCTGGGTGCTGCCATTGGTGGTGGTTAGAGTGCTGCTACTGCGAGTGATTGCTCACCGTCGCATGGTCTTTTTTTTTCTTCTATTTTTTCTCTTTTGTTATTTTATTTTTTTGCTGTGTGCATCAGGGATGTTTTTTGGCATCTTGTTGGTGCAGAGACTGGGTGTAATTGATATCTACTTGATATTAATATATTCCCCTTTTCCAAAAACTTGACCCTGCCAAAACAAAAGAGCTCCTTTTTATGAAAATTAATTTTAAACACGAAAGTTGTTGGAAATACTCTCCTCTTATTTGACCTTATCAAAACAGAAGAGCTCACTTTTTTAGAAATTGATTTTGAAACCTATAAGTTGTTCGAAAAGACAGAGAATCAATTGCATCATATTTTGGAGGTCGTGTTCCATTAAAATGACAATGCCATCCGCATACTCGAGGATAGACACACTCCCATCAACTAGACGCGGGATAAGGCCCACAAGCTGACTATCCTCCTTAGCCCTTGCTATGAGAATAGTGAACAGATCTGTTATTAAATATAATTGGTGACAGGGGGTCACCTTTCCCCAATATTTTCTTGGTTTAGAAATAATGACCGAAATGAAAGAAAACACGTGCCCAGATCTGGACCACCAGACCGGCCGTCAACGCTCCATCCCCGCCACGCTCCCGAGCATCCCCGTAGTTGTTGACCCTTGCTAGACACCCGACGAAGACCTCCGCCCCACCTCGCCGGCGACCCATGCAGATTAGGAGTGCGCCGCCGAGCCGCCGCTACACCCATGAAGGCCGAGAGAACAGGAGCGAAGGTTGCCTAGGGGAACCGCCCCGCCGCCACCGTCATTGGATCCCGCCCGGGCTTTGCCGTCGACGCCTCTGGCGGCAGCGAGACCTGGAGGATCGGAGGAAGGAGGGCATGGGCGGTGTGCGGGGGTGTTTTTTCCCTTTTTCTGTGGACCGTCTCCTTTGATTCGTTGACCGTCCTCTCCGTTGGTCATACGTTGATTGGAAGTTATAAAGCTGTGTCCGAGTATAGCTAGCAGTCAAAATCCAACACAACCGGATTGAGTTGAATACAATACGCATGGACGCTGTTAGCAATAATCTTGATTAGATATGCATTAGAATTTAAGTAGTACTGTAGAAATATACGTTGCATGGGGTGGCATTGCCATGCGTGCTAGTTGAGTACAGCTAGTTATGGAAGGTCATGGCGAAGGTGTGGATGCTACCGGCTCTCTCTTCCGTCCAAAATACTGGTAAAGAGTGGTTATTTCATGTGCTATATCCACTACCTGATATTGAGCGCTCTATGTTACTGATGACTCTCTGGCGTGCTTGGCATATTCGCAATGAAGTGGTACACCATAAACCCCCTCCTCCTATGGAAGCGTCTAGAACATTCCTTGTGAGTTATTTGGACTCTTTGATTGGTCTCAAAACTGAGCTATCTTCTGGTCCGTCCAAAGGAAAAGTGGTTATTTCATATGGCAAACCGGTGCATCAATCTCATGCGATAATGACGCAAGAGGTACAACCAAAGTGGCGTCCCTCTGTTAGTGGTTGGGTTAAATTAAATACTGATGGTTCATTTGCTGTGGATGGTGCTGTCGGTGCGGGTATGATTCTAAGAGATGTTAAGGACAAGATCATATTCTCATCCTGTAGGGTGCTATTTTCATGTCCTGAAGTTACTTTGTCTTTAGATTTTGATGATCGTAAGGATCTTGTGATTGAGTAATACAAGTTTTCACCCGCAAAAAAAAAAGAGTACAGCTAGCGTGTTAGTAGTATGCTTTTGTAACGTATTAGGAGTTGTGACCTCCCTCAAAAGAAAAAAAAAAGGAGTTGTGACCGTGTCCGTGCTATGCATTCTAGGTTAGCTGTGTCCGTGTCGTACACGTACGTAGTTTTTTTTTTGTTAGATACACGTACGTAGTTTAATTATGCTTAGTACTCAACGCCTTTGTCTATATATACACGTGAGCCTATAAAAGATCGTAACCATGGAAGATTGCTACATCACCTCCACCCCTACTTGATCGATCAATCCCATCATCATGGGCCTCTCCCTCGGTAAGGACACTGCTAGTTCGCCATGGCCGGACCTTCCTCCAGAGCTGGCCGCCGAAATCCTCGCCCGACTGTTCAGCCACACGGACCGCCTCAGCTTTGGTGCCGTGTGCCGCGGCTGGCGCCTCGCCGCGAGGAAGCACCGCTTGCTGCTGCCGCCGGCCATGCCGTGGATCAACATCGGCAGCGGCGCGTACATGGATCTTGCCGGCAACGGCAAGGCTCGCCGTTTTGCCGCGCCCGAAGGGTACCGTGCAGGTGCCACCTTTGGCAGCTGGGTCCTCTACCAGCACGAGCGTTCCTCTCGGTTCTTCCTCGCCGACCCTTTGAACCCATCTATGCCGGCCATCGAGGTCCCGTGCCGCTACGACCCGAGGGACGACACTGGTGACGGCAGAGTGAGTATGAGATTCTGCCAAGACGACACTTTCCTGACATGGCCCCTAGAAAAGATGGTTGTGTGCTCACCTCATCTCGTCGTCGCCACATCCGCCTACAATGGTCCACTGAAAATTGCATGTTTTCGGCCAAGCAATGAAACGGTGGATCCAGCGACGCTTTTATGGTCGGAAGGAGATTACACGCACGGTCATCAACACCATGATTGGCATGATGATTGGGACTTCATCTACACGGACATAGCCTTCCACCATGGAAAGGTCTTTGCTCTGAGCTTAACAGAGAATCTCTTTGCCTTTGATTTGTCCATCGAAGAGATGTCGCTATCTCAAACTAGGAGTCGCGTCGAGCATGCCATCAAGGAAGGGCCAGCTGCAGCGGCAGGTGCCACGGTAGATTACCACAACCACCAACTGGTCACGTCTTCGGACGAACAAAAACTACTAATGGTGCGGTGGCGAATCCCTTTACGGGAAGATCGGACCAAGTTTCATCATCGAATGATGGATCTGCAGGTGTTCGAGGCAGACTTGGGGAAGGGCCGGTGGTCCGAGGTCAAGGACTTGGGTGGCCAGGCCCTTTTCGTTGGCCAAACCGGATCAAGAGCGCTTGCGGTGGGTGGTTTGTCTCATCAGATGTTCCAAGGGAATCGTGTGTTCCTTCTCGGCGATGACTGGGCACAGTTACATCCTACACGCCCCTGGTGCAAGTGTTCCAACTGCAAAAAACTCGGCTATAATGCTCCTAGCTATTGTGTGTATGACATGATGAGCGGTGAAGCTAGTTTTGTCTATTTAGGTGGAGGTCATTGTTCGATAGAGTCTCCCAAGATGGCATGGTTTTTCCCCTCCAGGTGAAAAGATCATAACTTTTTTAATAAAGACTAGGGTAATTTTTCATGTTGTGTAATTAGTCTTTTGAGATAATAAATGCATTGTAACTAGTTAATTTGTAATTTTGTTAGTGAATATACTATGGGTCATCCTTAGCTGGCTCGGTCTAGCCCAACTCAGA
This sequence comes from Aegilops longissima, assembly GCA_021605205.1. Lineage (NCBI taxonomy): Eukaryota > Viridiplantae > Streptophyta > Magnoliopsida > Poales > Poaceae > Aegilops > Aegilops longissima. The sequence continues at coordinate 755,126,647 of CM038679.1, forward strand.
GGGGCCAATAGCTCATGTGTGACGTTTTTCATTCAAATTGGAAGGAGTGCGATGTAGTTCGAATGAATGGCTGTGATGCGACTGTCTTCGAAGCCAACAATAGCTCCAATGTGACATGGCTCTGTTTAACCATGAAATGAAAAACACGAGGGGTTAGCAATTTGAGTTATGACACGCGGGACCCACCAGTTACTTGCATGCGGGTGGGACCCACAACTTATCCACACAAGCATGCCCGTGCTCATCAGCGTTCCCCAACCCGAGCCAGCCACCACCCCCCCCCCCTCCATTGCTTGCCCTGCCCCTTTCCTTTCCCACCTTCTTCTTCCTTTGATCCGGCAATGAAGCGCTCCGCCGGCGAGTGATGTCTAGCTCGACTTCGGCCTCCTGCAAATCATGGACGCAGTACGGTCCACTGTCGTTGACAAGATGCCCCGATTTCCCTCGCATGGAGCCTCTGAAGCGTTTGACTTGTGTGAGGGAAGAAAATGGCATCCGTGGACACGAGTTTGTGAAATGCTTGTGTTTGACACGAAAAATAATGAAAACAACGATGGTTGTCGTGTTATTATCTCCCTACACGTCAGGGGAAATAAACATGCGGGCGTGCCAGTGTACTAAGTACACAAATAAAATTAGGGAAACTTGTATTTTATTAATCTCTCATCGGAGAAACAAATTACATGATCCTTTACATAAGCGCTCCGTGGCCTGCTAGCGCGGCCGATATGACTTGGGCGATTGTGAAGTTCTGGTTCACGGGGCCTCGGGAAGCTCCCGCTTAATTACGTCCGCAAACTGAAGCCGCGGACCACCTCCGATTAAGCTGCTGCAATGGTCGTCGTCTTCAAGTCTCGTTTTCTCCAAGTGCTCGGTGTAGACGATGGAGATGATGTGGTGGAAAAGAAGGGTGGAGCGGTACGTCCGTCGCTCCGGCGATGCTTAGCCGTATCCCTCCGGCTTGTCGATGTCCGATGATGAAGATGTCTGGCCTCGTCAGCTCAGACAGATGGGCGGCCTTCGCCTCGTCGGTGCCCGACCTAGTGGTGTCCGCCTCGTCGGTATCGGACATGGCGTGTCTTGCCTTCGCCTCGTCGGTACCCGGCAAGATATGGGTAGCTTCATCGGAAAAAAGACATGTCGGTGAAGTGGCTTCGCCTCGTCGGAGCTTGGACGATGTTGGGGAAGGGTGTTGATGTAGAAGTCAGAGTAGACTTGTGTGTCGCCATGTAGTGGCGATGCTTGAAGATGACGACAAAACGAGCTCGTCGACGTAGACCTCGGGGCGTCGCAGTTACAGGGACGACCTCCACTCGATGCAGATGGTTGGTGTAGAAGAATGAGTATGTGCCGGTGCATTCGTCGTCCTCGCCAGACGATAAGTGGAAGAAGATGGCGACATCATGTGGACATTCGGTGGCGCCGATGTTGACGGCGTCCTCGCCAGATGAAGAGTTGATGGAGATTGCGAGGCCGACGATGTAGTCGAATGGCGACATGTCGGTGTAGTCGGCTTCTCTGTCGAGACCGATGATGATGTTGAGGGCACTGGAGGTGTGGTTGATGAAGATGTGAAGACGGTGGGCAACTCCTCCTCCATCTACTTGGGTTGCACACGGGTGAACTCTGATTATCCGTCCATCTCGGTCGTGATTCCTATCGCCCGCTCACCTCTTGAAGCACTGAAATGAGAGAGAAAGAAAAGGATAAAGAGAAAATGATGCATGTACGCATGTCATTTAAAGAAGATAAATGACGTGATTTTAATCTTTCCTCGTTAAGGTGGATGATGGTACAGCCTTGGACGACAGCCTCCTCACTCCGGCTTGTACACCACTGCTAAACGGTTAGGGTGGCGTCGTGGCATGCTCCGTGTCTCCGTCTTGACCGAAACGTCATGATGAGGTGAACAACGGGTGGTGATGGCGACCTCATTGTCGTTCTTCGTGGTGCAGGCTTGGTGAAGACCATCTCTGGTAACGTCGACTTCATCTTCTGGTCCGGTGGCGGTCCGATCCTGCGAACTTTGCCCTTCGGAAAGGTGGGCTTCGAGACCATGTTGAAGTCACCGAGAGTTCCCTGTACGCCGGCCTCCTCTCTCCGTGTATGCCGGCGTAGATGCCCGCGTTCTTCATCCGGCCGGCGATCCGGCGCTGTGTGAGAGAGCTCTCCGGTCCTTCTGCCTGAGTGCGTCGCCTTGCGACTATACCTCAGTCTTGTGTGTGAATAGATGATGGATGTGATGCGGTGGATGAATGGGTGCTGGAGGTGTTGCGTGATGGATGTGCACTGCGTGAGTTGCCTCTCCGGCCGTGGCGTCATAGGCGTGTCTTCATCGGTGCGTATAGACGCTGCCGCCGGGTTCCTCCTCGACGCTGCCGCACATGTTGCCTCTCTCCGCCGGGGCGCGCTCTATGCGTCATCGCTCCCCCTGAAATGAGAGATAAGAAGGGAGAAGAGACAGTGAGATTGATTATGAGGAAGATGGATACTCATGTTGATGCAGCGTGTGGCAAGAAGGCTTCGCCGGGCTTGTCGGTGGACGTCCGTCGTCATCGCGGACGCCGGCGCATAGTCTGCGGCCTACAAGTGCACCGAGGTGGAGCACAAGCTCCGTCGCCGGGGTGCCCGCGGCCTCCGTCACCGCGTGTGGTCGCTGCGTCTCTGTGAGCGCTTCCCTCTGGATGCCCTCCTCCAGCTGCGTACGTGCGTGAGTATATATAGGCAAGGGTGTGGGAATGGATAACTATGACGTTGCGCGAGCTGCGCGGACGGTGCGGCCTCCTCGTTGCCGAGCAGGAGCTCCTGGTCTTGTGGAGAGATGAGCGGATAAGTACGCTTCCGTGAGATTAGCTTGTACTGGTGTGGAGGTCGAGTTCCCAACCGGGCTGGTGTGTTGGATCAGGTGCGTGTACATCATGCGCAAACAAGTCTTCCGTTGCATGGGACGTAAACATGGTCTGGTTTATTCATCTGGCCTTTGTTTAATATGCTCCATGCATGTATACACACATTGCAATACGTGAGTCATGCATGCACATATAACTGTGATTGATTAACCAGACTGATTAGGCCACATGGATACATGATATCCTTACCATGGCATGTACATAAGCTGTGTCCATGCATAGCTCTTGTATTCTCACGCAAATCAATTTGCTTATTAACTGAGGCTCACTAGACCACGTATGTGTAGGCATAATTAAATTATGCTCCACCGATCTCGATGACCCCTTTTTATGAGAAAATGAATATCTTGGTCATTGCTATACACATGCAAGTGCACACGTATTAATGTCATATTTCATAATTGACAAACTCGAAATGGCGACAAAATCGCGTCGAACAGCTTGAGCAAGCCACAGCCGGGGCAGGTTAGATTTATGTTCTTGACCAATCGTATGGTCTAATTTCTCCTGATTTCGTTCTTTTTTCCTCGAATTAGGGCGGTGGATCTGGGTGGTGGATCTGGGATTCATGCGACGCCGGGCCCCTGTTTTTTAGGTTGTGAAGAAATGTGGGCATTTTTAGTGGCTCGATGACCATGTTGAAAGTTTGAAATTGGAGGCATCAACCCCAACCCAAGAGCTCAATTTTGGGGGGTGGCTTGCCGTGGAACAAGCCCCCAATTTGGCAGACAGAGCCGATCTGATGATGCACAGTGCAGAACTGAAGTGTTGATTGAAGAAAATGGCAAGCAACTAAATCATCTGATCGATTTGAAGCAGCAAGCAAATATGATGGCTGGAGCATTTTATTGGTGTGTCATTGCTATGGGTTTATTTTACTTGATGTTCATCTATCGCTAGAATTTGTTAGAGTTTCAGTTAGTGTGTCAGCTAGTTTCAGGGATTCCCTAATTTCAGTTATTGTGTCTATAGCTAGTAGTGCCCAGTAGTTTGACTTAGCCAGGGATCATTTGTTAGATGAACTTGAATTTGTGTGAAGAAAAAATTGCTTGAATTTTTGTAATGATATTTTCAGGGGCCCTATTCAGTGTTCATGCTCTGTTTCCTCTGTTTTTGTTCTTCACTTAACAGAGTACACACCCAAATTCAGTTTCTAGTTAGAAAACAAAACTGGGCTGCCGAATAAATGTTGGGCCATGAGAAAATAACCATGCCCAAATAGAGACCAGCCCACCCTCGTAGGGGCACCAGCCCACCCGCGTAGGGGCACCAGCCCACCTCTAACTTCGGCAAATAAAATGTTACTTGTTTTTACTTTGGCCTTTTTCTTGCACTAAATTTTGTGATGGCTCATTTTTTTATGCACTAAAACTAAATGTTACTTGTTTTTATGCATTTCTACGGTTCCATGAACTAAATGAGTGCATGCTTGCATGAAGTAAATTAGTTTGCATTTCCTAGTTGCATGTCCATAGTGGGTTTGCATGGGGCTCCTAGTTGCATGTCCATGGTTTGGGTCATGACCCATTATTTGGCCAATATTTTGAAGATGGTGTGTGTGGTGATTGGGGTGTAGCAACCCGGGCCCGTAGTAACCCATAGCAATACACAAATAATAGCAAGAACAACCCATAGCAATCTACAAATAATAGCACGAAACACATAATATATATAGTAGCATAACGATTATATAGGAGCATAACGATTGCAACCTATAGTTCCACGATAGCCTTACAACTTAAAATACTAATACAACTTAATAATAGTAGCATAACGATTACAACTTAAAATACTAATACGATAGATATATAGCAAGCTAGATAGATCGCGGGGCACCAAACGCGGGTTCTTATTTGGGTTCTTCTTCTCCTCCTCCTCTGGGTGAACGCCACCTCGCTCCTCCGGGCGCCCTTCACTCCTCCCCGTTGTTGATGGGGTACGTGAGCGTGTGCATAAGGCCGTTGTTGGGAAGATGTTGTTGAAGTCGATGAAGATGTTATGGGTGGTGAAAGCTATGAACTCACAACCAACCCAATACACTCGCCCGAGGAGGTGGAAAGCATCGAAGGGGTTAGTGAACGTAGCGAGGAGCCCAACCACAACGCCATTGTGGTTGACCTCCTCAACATGGTACATCCTTGGAGAGCCGGGGGGGAGGTGGCGGAAGCCGACCGCAAGGAAGAACTCCGTTAACTCCCTTGCGCCCCTCCACCTTGAGATCGCCCACACCCTAAGGGTTCTCTCTACGTAGACTCCGGCCGGGTAGAGCCTTTCCGGCACGGTTGGGGGAAGCGGTAGGTGGGGGCGTTGTACTGCATGGTGGCTCGATCGGGTTTGATTTGTGGAGAAGAAGGAAGAAGGAGGGCAGAGGAGGCAGAGGATGGGGTATGGATGAGGAGGGAGAGGAAGACGATAGTGCCTGGCTTAAATAGCCCAAGTGCGACGTGGTTTTTGATTTCTTCGAGTGGTTTCATCGGGTAGAATTAATGGGCGGGCGGCGTTTGGTGGCGCCCCATCGAAGTGTGTACACGAGCTTCTGTGCAACCGGTCGCGGGTCAAGGGGTCACGCCTGCCCATTCTTCTATCACGCTTCCCGTGCATCAATTGCCATGATGCGACGTCCCGCACGCGTCTGTGTCGTCGTGGGTCAAGGGGACACGCCTGCCCCGTTTTCTCTGCGTGTGCCGCCCGTGCATGCATGCATGGCAATGTAGCCTGCTTGCTAGGGCCTGGCTAGAGGGCAACGTTCGGTCGAAAGGTCTAACGGTGGGCTTCTTTTAGCTATGGGAGACGTGACAATAATGGACGCCTTAATTTGCTCATCTTGTAAATAGCAGCACGCCGTTTGAACGTCCTTTGAGCGGCCCCTTTGAACTGCATCGATACCCATCATGCCAGTATTATGTCGTTCAAAGAGGAGCACGCCATGCACCATTGGCTTTTTTGTTGTCTCTGCATCGGGGTCTGCCTGCTGCATTGTGGCCGGGTGCATGCTTTGATGCGACGCTGCATGGTGCTAATGGTAGGCATGCGACAACTTACTGCGTCGAGAGGGGTGGCGGAGCAGGGCTACGTCGAGGGCATGCATGCAACGCACGGGCGCAGTGCTGCGGGTGGGCATGCGTGCTGCAACGAGCGTCGGCGCTGCGGGCAGGCACGCTTGCAATGATAGGAAGGGCGCTGCATAGGCTTGGTCCATGCACCGCGTCAACTCGTGCCGTTGGATTCAAATGAACGGCCCTGATGTCCCAACGAGAGAAGTTGATCCAAACCCCACTGATTCAACCAATCAACGTGTCTCATGCGGATCGAAGGACACTGTAGCTAACCCTAGAGCCAGATATCAACCGTCCACGCACAACGATCGACGACCCAGGAGTGTGCGGTGTTTTGAGGGGTTTTGAGAGGTTTTGAGGAGTTTTGAGTGATTAGGCTTTAGCATAACTAATTCGAAAAAAATCAAAAAAATATATAACTTGCGCACATAGTCTTATTATGTCGTATAGTACGAGAAAAATATATGAATATGGTTTACATACATTTTTACGAAAAATCCTTCACTAAATTGTCATTCCTCGAACAATGTAGTATGGAGTTCAAGGGAGAGAGTAGTGGGCACCCGAGAGTAGGTGGGGTTTTGAAAATGAAAAGTGTGAAAACCTCACCAAAACTTCATTTTGGATTGACTAAGAAAGATCTTAACTTACTTTCTCATTTTCATGTTTTAAACTTGTTTTATATATAATTTTCTATTAAACCTTGTTTTTTCAAAATGAAAATCAAATAATAGAAAAATAATTCAATAAATAGTGAGACTTTAGATTTACACTATATAGGTAAAACGGATGTGTAGAAAAAATATTTGGCTGGTTTAGACAAGGTGCCAAAAAACTTGCTTAAATATGAGGCCGCTTACCCTACCTTTGGAGGTCATTTGAAACACACTTTCCATGACTACGAGTTCAACTTACCAAAAGGGCTCGGATTGATCAGCAAGCAAACATATTTTAGTTGAGGTACTTTAGATAGCATTAAAACATCAATACCCCATCCCTAATTCAAATTTGACCCCAATTTGAATCCAAATTTGAATTTAAAACAATGACCAAAAAACAAGTTCGAATAGAAATACGGGGATGCATAGTGACTACCAGTGCGCACCAAGTTACAAATATTATTACATGACACAAATTTTCAAACAGTTCTCTATTCTACCTCTTCCTACCACGTCGTGTGCCCTTCTTCGCCTTAGAACTTCTTGTGTTTGATTCTACTACACACACAAGTTCACTGATGATCTTGGTTTTCTTCATTGGTCTTTTCAACACCTCGCCAACACCCTCGAGATTAGTGTCTTTGGTCTGAATGTTGACAGCAGTTGCAGTTTCTTCGGTGTGTACCTCAACATGGGTTTCTTCAATATGAACCTCGACACGCTCAGGTTCATTTTCAACCTCGAGAGCAGTTTCTTCAGTCTGAATGTTGACTGCAATTTTGGTTTCTTCGGTGTGCACCTCGACATCAGCTTCTTCAGTCTGAATGTTGACTGCAGCAGGATTTTCTTCAGTATGCACATCTACACACTCAGGCTCAGACACACTTCTCTTCTTTCTACAGCCATTGACTCTTGCTCTTTTTGTTGGCCAACACTGTTCAACAACAAGGGGTTGACTTGCGCGCTTCATCCTGGCCATTTGGAAAATGTTATAGATATAGTAATTGGAAAAAAGCACCAAATCAAAACACAGACGAATAAACAAGAACATACTTTGGCTTTTCAGGAGTGTAATGGCATTTGACAGATCCCACTCTATGGCCAAGTTCCTGGCACAACTTGCATCTGTTTTTGTTACCTTTTTGGGCCCTTTTTGGCTTTCCATCTTTCTTTCCCTTCTTACTACTCCCACATTTCTCAAACCATGCCTTGAATCTACTCTGTTTAGGCCTGCCAGCCTTTCTTTTCGTCAAGGGAGGACACATGGAAAATTCAATCCCCACTTCAGGCCACTGAGACTGATCTGTAAGTGCTGGAATTGGAGTAGCATATGCTGCTTTGAATTTTTCTACCGAATAATATTCATGCAAATATGGGTGCATGTTTATCTTCGGTTGGGATGCTAAGAAAAGAATGGCATGCTCACATGGTTTACCAGTGTGTTGCCACTCGAGGCAAGTGCAATCATGCAATTCAGTGTTAACAACATGTCTCCTTCTAGTTTTGTTATCTATAACTTCAGCACCCCAAGGTGAAGATTTTTGAACAAACAAATGTGGAAGACTTCTGCTCCTATTGACCACATGTTGTACCACTGCTCGAAGCTTATCACCTTGCAGACAATCACCCATCCCTCTTCTCAATTCCCACAACCGCATGAGCATGATCCTGATTTGGTCAACCATGTCATGCACAGGCGAATCTTCTAACTCTTTCACCTTGTTGTTGAAACTCTCTGCCAAATTGTTGTTGATGTGGCCACACTTGATGGCAGTGTTGAATTCTGACCTGTACCATAACAAAGAATGGTAGGTGTCCAGCCATGGACCAAACTCATCGCATGCTGCCATTATCTTATCAAGATGATATATGTGTGTCTGTCTAGTGTAAGATCATGCTGCTAGCCACATGCGCCCAAATTCTTCTCCTCCAAATTTTTTGATCAAATTCATCCACAAATGACCGAAGCACTCCCTCTGCTCAGCGATGTTTTTGGTATCCGCCCCCGTCGGCCCTCGTCATGTCTATGATCCGGACGTGGTATATATTATCTTTTTATAACTATTTGGTTCATTTATTGTTTATGACAATTATGCCGACCAACGTGACATAGATTTTATTTATCTAGGAGGTGGTTGAACCGGAAATTCCAACCGACCCTATTGTCGACAGGTTAAATTTAGTTGCAGAAGAAAACAATTACTTGAAGGAAAAAATAAAAAAATTGAGGAGGAGAAGATGATATTGGAGTTGCATGTTGTGGATGTCGTCGATGGACACAAGATCAAGATGGATGCAATGCGGTTGAAGATTATAAAGATTAGAAAATATGCTATTCATACCGAGGCTTGGTATCATCATGCCGTTGGATCAATTGTTACCTTGGTTGTGATTACGATCGCATTTGTTGTTGCATTGAAAGGTTTTACATAGTTTCAACGATTGGTTTGACTAGATTCTCTCGAGAGCTATATGTTGTTCAATTTGAACTATGTATGTACTTTGGTTTTAATGTGATGATGAACTACTATTAATTTGGTCACTTATCTATCCAAGTGAATCTGTAACGGTTTTTGACACACATAATTATATATAATGCACGCACATGAACCAAAAATGGATGTAAGGTGACAGACACACCTCCGAGTACATTAAGGGCCTGCATAATTTTCTCGAAGTGGCTGAGGAAAACAAGCAGAATGGTTTTATGTGTTGTCCATGCCCTAACCCTCTCAACTTTTTAGCACATGCTATGTGGGTGAAATGATGATACCATGCCAACTTTCAACCTTTTGAGAGTTCATTTGAAATGCTTTTCAATTTCAGGGTCTTATAGCTCAAAAAAATCAGTAAATGCATGAAAAATAACAAATGAAGTCACAAAGGGTTAATAATTGATGATGTGGCTTTGAATGGTGCATTTTAAACACACAAAAAGTCTGGAGTTCAAATAAGTTCAAGAAAATGAAATCCCTTTGTAACAGACGAGTTTCCATATGAAACCCTGATACTTCGAAAGAGATTGTCCGTTTTGTACACGAAGTGCATCTAGTTTTTGCCGTAACCCTCTCTACTTTTTTGCACATGCTATGTGGATGAAATGATGATACCATGCCAACTTTCAACCTTCTCAGAGTTCATTTGAAATGCTTTTCAATTTCAGGGTCTTATAGCTCAAAATAATCAGTAAATGCATGAAAAATAACAAATGAAGTCAGAAAGGGTTGAAAATTGATGATGTGGCTTTGAATGGTGCATTTTGAACACAAAAAAACTCTGGAGTTCAAATAAGTTAAAAAAAAATGAAATCCATTTGTAACAGATGAGTTTCCGTATGAAACCCTGATACTTCGAAAGAGATTGACCATTTTGTACACGAAGTGCATCCAGTTTTTCCTATAATCCTCTCAACTTTTTAACACATGCTATGTGGGTGAAATGATGATACCATGCCAGCTTTCAAACTTTTCAGAGTTCAATTGAAATGCTTTTCAATTTCAGGGTCTTATAGCTCAAAAAAATCAGTAAATGCATGAAAAATAACAAATAAAGTCAGAAAGGGTTGAAAATTGATGATGTGGCTTTGAATGGTGCATTTTGAACACACAAAAAGTCTGGAGTTCAAATTCAGGGTCATTTAGCTCAAAGAATGAACTAATATAAAAAAAAGAATGAACTAATAGCAGAAAAAAAGAACTAATAGCTAAAAGAATGAACTAAAAACAATCAATTAAAATATTCTGTTATGATCAGTATAATATTCTTTAATAGCAAAAATAAAATCAACTAAAAACTTTTATAAAACTCTAATAGCAAAAGGAATCAACTAAAAGCTTTTATAAACCTCTAGTATTTTTAAACTAAAATTATATAAAATTTATGCAACTAAAATTATCAAAGTAATTTCTGTTCAAAAATGAAAAGCAGAAAGAATTATCATAAAGAATTTTTGTTAGAAACTTAAGTAGCAAAAAAATCAAAATAATTTTTTGGTAGAAACTAAAATAAAAATTTGTTTTTGAATATAATGATAAAACGCAGTAATATTAAATAGCAGGAAAAAGAATCACTCGAAATATATTTTTATAGCGAAGTTATTCAGAAACTAGTAATTCACACAAATTTCAAAGAATTAAAATTTAAACTATTCAAATTTGGAAACTAATGGAGTAACAAAAGTTTATAATAATTCTGACCTAAAAGCAAAAAAGAATAAAAAATAAAGCAAAAATCATAAGAAAATAAATAATTCAGAAAACAAAAAAAATACTTGAAAAAATAAAAAAATGCCGCCTAATGGACCACACGGCCTGCATACGACTAGAAACCCATCTGTACATGGGCCAGGATGCAGGCCCGCATGCCCAATAGGCGCAACATGGCAGTGATAAGTGTAGGCAAGTACTGCCTACATATTAGAGAGGAGCTCAGCACCTGAGCCGCAACTCAGCTTCTAAACAGGTGCTGAGCTCTCTCAGCTAGCGAGGTGGGACTAAACTTCCCATCGCATCGCGCGAGAACAAGGCATTTCGTCCCGGTTGGTGGCACCAACCAGAACCAATGCCCCCCTTTGGTCCCGGTTGGTGGCACCAACCGGAACCAATGCCCCCCCCCTTAGTCCCGGTTGTTGCCACCAGCCGGGACCAAAGGTCCCTCTTTCCTGCCCTTTGAGCTACTGAATAGAGACCTTTGGTCCCGGTTGATGGCACCAACCGTGACTAAAGGGGGCTTTGGTACCGGTTGGTGCTACCAACTGGGACCAAAGGTGTGGCTATATAAGCCAACACTTAGGAATAATTCACTTCTCATCTCGCAGTTGCCGCTCGACGACGCCGGTGACATCGACGCCGCCGTCGCCCGCGTCGTTGACGTCGCCGTCGCCGTCGCCGTGCCGTCCTCGCCGTCGCCCGACGCGCCGCCGCTTGCCGCCCGCCCGCCCCGTCGTCACCGTCGCCCTGCCCGCCCTTTCGTCGCCGTCGCCCTACCCAGAGTGCGCGCCCCCTGCCCCGTCATCGTCCTCGCCGTCGACCCCGCGCCCCTCATCACCTTGGTCCGGCCAGCGCCCTCCCTGTCCTTTTTTTTCATACATATGATGCTATATATGCATGTTTTTTTTCATATATATGCTTGTTTTTTTCATATATTTGATGATATATATGCTTGTTATCATAATTGTTTCTGTTCATATATATATTATGATTTTTTATAGAATATGATGTTTTTTGTTCATAGATGATCATATATATGATGTATGCATGGATGTGGATGAAATATGATGTTTTTTTGTTCATAGAATATGATGTTTTTTTATTCATAGATTTTTTTTGTTCATGAGAGAGACGGGGACGTCGAGGAAGTTGTACTGTTTAGGGTTAGGGTCATCGAGGAAGAAGGAAAATAAGGAAAAATAAGAAAAGAGGAAGAAGGAAGAAGGAGAAGAAGAGGAGAGAAAAATAAGAAGAGGAAGTAGAAGAAAAGAAAAGGAGAATAAGAAGGAATAGAGGAGAAGAAGAAAAAATAGAAATTTTCTATTTTTTTCTTCTTCTCCTCTATTCCTTCTTCTTCTCCTCTTTTTCTTCTTCTATTTTTTCTTCTTCTTCTTCTTCTCCTCTTTTTTTAGATGTATTTTTTGTATGTATGTATGTATGAGGGATCATAGATGTATTTTTTCAGAATTTTCTATCATGCATAGACTGATTTTAGACCACGGAGCACCCCCTATCGCTGCAAAAGTTGCTAGGTGATATTAAGAAGGAAGAAGAAGAAAAAGAAGGAGAGGAAAAATGAGAAGAAGAGGAGAAATAAATAAGAAGAGGAAAAAAGAAGAAAAAGAAGAGGAGGAGAAGAAAGGAATAGAGGAAAAGATCCTCTATTCCTTTCTTCTTCTCCTCTTTTTTTCTTCTTCGTCTTCTTATTTTTTTATCAGGTATCTCGTTGTCGATATACCCCCTCCCCGATAACTTCAACATGAGGGGGGGGGGGTTCGATATACCCCCTCCCCGATAACTTCGACGTGAGGGGGGGGGGGGGAGGGGTCAACGAGGGTTCGAGGGGGCGAGGGTCGGGAACTAGCTAGGGTAGAGGGTCGAGGGTCGAGGGTTCGAGGGTCGTCGAGGGGCCGAGGGTCAAGGGGTCGAGGGTCGAGGGTTCGAGGGTCGTCGAGGGGCCGAGGGGTTGAGAGGTTGGCTAGCTAGTGTCAAAGTATTGAAGAAATCCATGGCTTTTGCATATGAACACTTGAAGCGTTGCCGAGGCCACCCAAATTTATCAAGTTAAAAGAGCGTTGTCGTCAAGGCCACCCCGAACCCTTGAAGCGTTGCCGAGGCCACCCCAAACCCGGGAGAAGCGTCGAGGCCACTAATATGGTTCCTTTGTTGTGATTAGGTAGCTAGGTCTACGTTTGCCACTAATATATCCACCTGCTTCATGTTTGTATAATAATTGCCATGTTGTAATATTTGCAGTAACAATGGAGCACGGACGAGACGAGGTAGCAGAAGAGGTGTTAGGGGACATAATCTTAGCCGGAGGTGATGTCTTGTCGTATCTTAACGACAATGATGGTCTGGAAGGACATGGTGAAGAAGCAGGCTACGGTGATCGAACAATGGAGGAGGAAAGACATGATTATGATGGCTCCGGTGACCCAATGCCGGTGCAAGAAGGAGACCGTGATGACGGCTCCGGTGACCGAACAGAGTCCAGCCAGGTATATATATTAGTTAAGCCTGTGTTGACTAGCTAATTGATGCGTTCATTGTTTTGGTATGTACACATATTAATTAACTCTCGTCTTTCTTCTTTTTTCTAGCCCTCCGGATCGAACACAACTTCGGTAAAGAGACGAGGCCCGAAGAAAAAGTTGCGCTCAGATGAAAGGTTTGAGATCACAGCAATCGCGTGTGATGGACAACCGATTGAACCCATCCGGACAAAGGAAGCATTTGCTGCTCAGTGCGGGGTTCTTGTTAGGGACAAGATCCCGATCAGCATCCACCAATGGTGTAAGCTGGCTAAGAAGGAAGACCCTGAGGTGTCTTATGTCAACGATATGCAGAAAGATGATCTTTGGATCGCGCTGAAGGCAAATTTCACCCTACGCCAGAGGAGGATCTGGAGAAGCCAGTTAAAGAGCAATTGATCAAGTCTCATGCTCTTAAGAAGATGGCAGAACTATTCAGGAGGTGGAGGAATGAGCTGAAAACATCGTTTGTCGACCAAGATAAGACAATAGAATACACCGGCCGGTATGAGAAGATCAGAGATCACTGGCCCGCATTTGTGGCCCACAGGACATCGGACAAGAGTAATAAGATGTCAGCGACAAACAAGAAAAATGCTGCGAAAAAGAAGCTTCACCATCGCACGGGGTTAGGTGGATACCTCGAAGCCCGGCCGTTGTGGGCCAAGGCTGAGAATGACCTGGTTGATAACGGGGTCGAACCAGAGACATTGAACTGGCCAAACTGTTGCCGGACTTGGTTCTTCAGGGTTGGCGGAACCATGGACCCTGTATCAGGGAAGTGCGTTTGGACGAACGAGCAACTGCGAATACCCGTGACGAAGCTTCAGCAGTATATCGATGTAGCGCAACAAGGGACGTTCATTCCAGACAGAGAGAACGACGAGCTCACAATGGCCCTCGGGAATCCTGAGCACCCTGGATGGACACGAGGCACGCCAGGCTCCGTTCCGTGGAAGGCTGTGTTTCCGGACGCAGGCGGTTACAAATGCCAGGAGAGGAGGAAGAAAGTGGAGCAGACCCAACTACAGGCGCTGCACGCAAGGGTACAAGCGATAGAGGAACGAGAAGCAGTTCGCAGCAAGCGACCTACCGAAGCTACCCCCGAAGCTACCCCGCCAACTCAGCGTAGAAGCAGCGTGGCTTCCACCGAGCTGCTTCAGCTGGAGCATGTCTTCACGGCTCCTGCTAGCTACCCCGTGGATGCTATCACGGAGTCTCAACATTGCCTCCTTATGACGCAATGGCAGAACTTCAAAGTCAAGGCGGCTGTCGGCTCTGTTCGACCTCCTAAACCCGACGCAACTTTTCACTGCCGTACAATTCCAGAGGGATATGCTAGGGTGACGGTGGACGAAATAACGGAGAGATTTGAGGACCTCGAGCTTGACCACCCTACCGGTGAAGGGGAGACTCGGCTGCGTTCTGCTCTGAAGACTCCATGCCTATGACGGAAGGAGCTCATCAACCTTCCGAACTGGACGCCTCCGCCTCCTCCTCCTCCTCTGGTGAGTAAGGGCACCCAGCCTCCTCCTCCTCCGGCGAGTGATCAGGGCACTCAGCCTCCTTCTCCGGTGCGTGGCGGCACTCCGCCTCCTTCTCCGTCGGTGCCGGTGCGCCCGAGCAGCCAGTCTCCTACTTCTCCGCCTCGTTAGCAAGGGCGGAAGAGACCCGCCGCCGCTCCGGCTGCTCCGGCACATCGTAGTCCTTCTCCTCCGCCTCGTAAGCAAGGAAAGAAGACAGTCGCAGCCGCTCCGTCTGCTCCGGCGTCTAGCAGTATAGCCAGAGGCGGGAGGCAATACAGATTTGGTCCATCTCTCAAGCCTCTAGAGAGGTTACCATACGAGAGAGCGTGGAGGAAAACATGGAGATCTGTCGAACCCAAGTGAGGGACTTCTTTGAAGGGGTGAAAGCAAAGAAACATCCACCTCCGAAGGAGAAGACAGATCCGGTGAAAGCGAAGCGCACTGTGGATGCCCTGAAGAAACCACCAAAGTCTCCGCCGAAAGGCAACTATGAGCTCATTATTGAAAGGTCATATATCAAAGCGGAGCGGTCGGAAAGTTCTACCAGTGATCAAAGGTTAGCAGAACGACGAGCTGGAAAAAAAGTGTCCAGCTCGGTGAACAAGCGAACCAATCGTGCCCCCCGCTCAAGGTGTCTAGCGATTTCGTCGCTAATCATCCGGTGATTTTTTCCAATACCAATCTTGGATATTACCTGCCTGACGATGTACATTATGATTTCTTGGAGGTGGACGAACACAAATAGCATTACGGGAAGCCTCTCGTCAAAGATGAAAGATCTCTAACAACGATGATGCGAAGATTCCATGATTGGTACATGAAAACCTGCAGAGAGTCTGGGGGGATGAATACTTTGATGCTGAGAGTTAAAGAGGAGCATGACCTCGTTGGAATTGATCTGTTGAATGTTCCATTTGAGGAGTTCTTCCGATTTTTCAATCAAAAGGCCCTCGATAAATTAACGGTCACTTGCTACTGTCTGTAAGTACTACTTTTGTCATTAAGTCTCTATATATAGGTCAGCTCTTTCCTTGCATGTATATATAATTATCCTCACTATATTATGCAGATTGAAGATCGCCGAATTGAAGAAAAGACAAATCGGTGATATTGGGTTCATTAACACAAATCTCCTAGATGCATATACGGTTGAATTTAATGCCAAAGATACCGAGGCCAACTTGCTACGATCGTTGGTATTAAATCAAAACAAAGCTATAATACTCTTTCCTTACAACTTCAAGTGAGTGTTACTGTCTTGTGCATATTCGGTTTCCCTTATTAGTCGAGGTTATAGTAATGTAATTGATGACTTATGCATGTGTGTGCAGGTTCCACTATATTCTCCTAGAGATTAAGCTTGAGCAGGGACTAGTAACCGTCTTAGACTCGAGACGAAAAGATCCCCAGGAGTATGCGGACATGACTGAAATGCTCGAGAAGTAAGTTAAATCAATCATTATCGCACCATATCGGAAACTTTGTTCATTTCCTGATATCAAGTAATTGTTTTCTTTGTCTGGCAGGGAAAAAATTCACCTCAAAAGCTCCGGGACTACCGAGGAAGCTGTGATTTACACACCCGAAAGTAAGTACTACTAGCTAGTTCCGCGATCTCCTAGTGATTCAAGCGCTAGTTTCATCAATACCATTTAGCATGCTTGCTTATCAGTTTGATTGACCTCTATTTCTTGTAAAGTGGTTGTGGCAGGAAGTCATGAATAATTACTCACCCGAAAGTAAGTACTACTAGCTAGTTGCGCGATCTCCTAGTGATTCAAGCGCTAGTTTCATCAATACCATTTAGCATGCTTGCTTATCAGTTTGATTGACCTCTATTTCTTGTAAAGTGGTTGTGGCAGGAAGTCATGAATAATTACTGTGGATACTACGTTTGCGAGTCCATCCGCCACACGACCTGTGAGCGGGGCTACTCTAACAAACAATATGAAGTGCGTAAGCAATAATATTCACTATTTTATTTTATTACCATCATTTGTGTTGAGTTTCATTCATTCATATATATGTATTGACCCCCTTCTTCAAATTAGATGTTTCGGATGCGGGATGAACTCCTAGCACCAGATCGCATGCGAGCAATTCAAGAGGAATTGGCGGCATTATTTCTTGACCACGTGATCGATAAAGACGGAGAATACCATGTGGACCCTGAGTTAATATATAATTAGGGGGTTATATTGTAAGAGATCTTATATTGTATATATGTAGCTGCTACGTCTTGAGGTTGCGTTGGTTTTCCCCGAAGAGCAGAGTATGATGCAGCAGAGTAGCGTAACTATTTCCTAAGTTTTTGAGAACCAAGGTATCAATCCAGTAGGAGGCTATGCGCGAGTTCCTTGTACCTGCACAAAGCAAATAACTCCTCGCAACCAACGCGATAAGGGGTTGTCAATCCCTTCACGGTCACTTACGAGAGTGAGATCTGATAGAGATGATAAATATATTTTTTTCGTATAAAGATGCAAAGTAAAATAAAAGGCAAAGTAAAAAAGCAAAGCAATAATAAAGCGTAGGGAGATTAATATGAAGAGAATAGACCCGGGGGCCATAGATTTCACTAGTGGCTTCTCTCAAGAGCATAAGTATTTTACGGTGGGTGAACGAATTACTATTGAGCAATTGACAGAATTGAGCATAGTTATGAGAGTATCTAGGTATGATCATGTATATAGGCATCACGTCCGAGACAAGTAGACCGACTCCTGCCTGCATCTACTACTATTACTCCACTCATCGACCGCTATCCGTCATGCATCTAGAGTATTAAGTTAATGAAAACAGAGTAACACCTTAAGCAAGATGACATGATGTAGAGGGATAAATTCATGCAATATGATAAAAACCCCATCTTGTTATCCTCGATGGCAACAATACAATACGTGCCTTGCTTCCCCAACTACCAATCTAGTTGGCCAAACCAAACGGATAATTCGAATAGACTTGCAAAGATAACCAATCATACATAAAAGAATTCAGAGAAGATTCAAATATTGCTCATAGATAATCTTGATCATAAACCCACAATTCATCGGTCTCAACAAACACACCGCAAAAAGAAGATTACATCGAATAGATCTCCACGAGAGAGGGGGAGAACATTGTATTGAGATCCAAAAAGAGAGAAGAAGTCATCTAGCTACTAACTATGGACCCGAAGGTCTGAAGTAAACTACTCACACTTCATGGGAGAGGCTATGATGATGATGTAGAAGCCCTCCGTGGTGGATTCCCCTTCCGGCGGAGCTCCGGAACAGGCCCCAAGATGGGATCTCGTGGATAAGAAAGTTGCGGCGGTATCTGATCTGTTGGGGGTACGTAGGTGTATATAGGAGGAATGAGTATGTCGGTGGAGCTTCGGGGGGCCCATGAGGCAGCGGGGCGCGCCCTAGGAGGGGGGCGCCCTCCACCCTCGTGGCCGCCTCCCTCCTTTCTTGACCGAGGGTCCAAGTCTCCTGGATCATATCTGATGAGAAAATCACATTCCCGAAGGTTTCATTCCGCTTGGACTCCGTTTGATATTCCGTTTCTTCGAAACACTGAAATAGGCAAAAAACAGCAAATCTGGGTTGGGCCTCCGGTTAATAGGTTAGTCCCAAAAGTAATATAAAAGTGGAAAATAAAGCTCAATATGGTCCAAAAAAGTAGATAATATAGCATGGAGCAATCAAAAATTATAGATACGTTGGAGACGTATCAGTAGCCAGTAGTGTCGGATAGATATACGAAAACTTGTTGTTCGTCCAATCTCTTGGAGAAGAAGAGGTCGATATCACTTATCTCTGTATGCATATGTTCATGACAATCTTCTGTTTCCTTCATTTGCTTACTAGTTAGCGTGTCGAGCCCTCTTTATACGTATAATACGTAGCATCGACCAAGCACGGAGATAAGAGAGGGCACTTCTCTCTATTAATTAGCTAGCTAACACAATATATGAAACACCTAAATTAACCCCGCAAAACTCCCTAAACCCACCCCCTTTAAAAAAAAACAAAAACCTCAGCTCCTGCCAGCTGCTGACGCGTGGATGCCTATTGGTCCCGGTTGGTGCCACCAACTGGGACCAAAGGCCCTCCTGCCTGGGCTCGCCGCACCGGCCACGTCAAGGCCCATCTGTCCCGGTTCGTGTAAGAACCGGGACTAAAGGCCCAGGGCTTTAGTAACGACCCTTTAGTCCCGTTTCAACAACCGGGGCAAATAGGCCTTACCAACCGGGACAAATGGCCTTTTTTCAACTAGTGTCTTTCTAGTCCGGTTGCTGTCATTGGTGGTGGTTAGAGTGCTGCTACTGCGGGTGATTGCTCACCGTCGCATGGTCTTTTTTTCTCTTTTGTTATTTAATTTTTTGTTGTTGTGTGCATCTGGGATGTTTTTAGGCATCTTGTTGGTGCAGAGGCTGGGTGTAATTGATATCTACTTGATATTAATATATCCCTCTTCTCAAAAACCTTGACCCTACCAAAACAAAAGAGCTCGCTTTTGTGAAAATTAATTTTAAACGCGAAAGTTGTTCGAAATACTCTCCTCTTCTTTGACCTTGTCAAAACAGAAGAGCTCACTTTTTCAGAAATTGATTTTGAAACCTAGAAGTTGTTCAAAAAGACATAGGATCAGTTGCATCATATTTTGGAGGTCATGTTCCATTAAAATGACAATGCCATCCGCATACTAGAGGATAGAAACACCCCCATCAACCAGATGCGGGATAAGGCCCACAAGCTGACTATCCTCCTTAGCCCTTGTTATGAGAATAGTGAACAGATCTGCTATAATATTGAATACTCCTTCCGTTCCTAAATAATTGTTTTTCTAGAGATTTCAATAAGTGACTACATACGGAGTAAAATGAATGAATCTACCCTTCAAAACATGCCTACATGCATCCGTATATTGTAGTCCATTTGAGATGGCTAGAAAGACAATTATTTGGGAACGGAGGGAGTATAATTTGTGACAGGGGGTCACCTTTCCCCAATATTTTCTTGGTATAGAAATAATGACCGAAATGAAAGAAGACACTTGCCCAGATCTGGACCACCAGCCCGGCCATCAACGCTCCATTCCTGCCACGCTCCCAAGCATCCCCGTAGTCGTTGACACCCGACGAAGACCTCCGCCCCACCTCGCTGGCGACCCATGCAGATTTGGAGTGCGCCGCTGAGCCGCCGCCAAGCCCCATCAAGGCGGAGAGAACGGGATCGGAGGTTGCCTAGGGGAACCGCCCCGTCACCGCCGTCATTGGATCCCGCCCGGCCTTTGCCGTCGGCGCCTCTGGTGGCAGCGAGACCAGGAGGATCGGAGGAAGGAGGGCATCGGCGGTGTGCGGGGGTGTTTTTCCTTTGCTCTGTGGACCGTCTCCTTTGGTTCGTTGACCGTCCTCTCCGTTGGTCATACGTTTATTGGAAGTTATAAAGTTGTGTCTGAGTATAGCTAGCAGTCAAAAGGGCAAAATCCAGCACAACCGGATTGAGTTGAGTACAATGGACGCTGTTAGCAATAATCTTGATTAGATATGCATTAGAATTTAAGTAGTGAAAATATACGTTGCATGGGTGGCATTGCCGTGCGTGCTACTCCCTTCGTTCCAAATTACTTGACCCATAAATATAGGTCAAGAAATTTGGAACGGAAGGAGTAGTTGAGTACAGCTTGTGTCTTAGTAGTATGCTTTTGTCCGTGCTATGCATTCTAGGTTAGCTTTGTCCGTGTCGTACTCGTACGTAGTTTAATTATGCTTAGGCCGAGTACTAGTACGTGTAGGTTTAATTCTTAGTACTCGACGCCTTACGTGAGCCTATAAAAGATCATAACCATGGAAGATTACTACATCACCTCGACCCGTACTTGATCGATCAATCCCATCATCATGGGCCTCTCCCTCGGTAAGGAGACTGCTAGTTCGCCTTGCCCGAACCTCCCGCCGGAGCTGGGCGCCGAAATCCTCGCCCGGCTGCTCAGCCACACGGACCGCCTCAGCTTTGGTTCCGTGTGCGGCGGCTGGCGCCTCGCTGCGAGGCAGCACCGCTTGCTGCTGCCGCCGGCCATGCCATGGATCAACATCGGCAGCGGCGCATACATGGATCTTGCCGGCAACGGCAAGGCTCGCCGTTTCGCCGCACCCGAAGGGTTCCGTGCATGTGCCACCTCCGGCAGCTGGGTCCTCTACCAGCACGAGCGTTCCTCTCGGTGCTTCCTCGGCGACCCTTTGAACCCATCTACGCCGGCCATCGAGGTCCCGTGCCGCTGCGACTTAAGGGACGACGACACTGGTGACGGCACCATGAGTATGAGATTCTGCGAAGACGACACTTTCCTGACATGGCCCTTGAAAAAGATGGTCATGTGCTCCCCTCATCTGGTCGTCGCCACATCCGCCTACAATGGTCCACTCAAAATTGCATGTTTTCGGCCAAGCAATGAAACGGTGGATCCAGCGACGCTTTCATGGTCGGAAGGAGATTACTCGCACGGTCATCAACACCATGATTGGCATGATGATTGGGACTTCATCTACACGGACATAGCCTTCCACCGTGGAAAGGTCTTTGCTCTGAGCTTAACAGAGAATCTCTTTGCCTTTGATTTGGCCATCGAAGAGATGTCGCTATCTCAAACTAGGAGTCGGGTCGAGCATGCCATCAAGGAAGGGCCTGCTGCAGCGGCAGGTGCCGCGGTACATTACGGCAAACACCACCTGGTCACGTCTTCGGACGAACAAAAACTACTAATGGTGCGGTGGCGAATCCCTTTACTGAAAGGTTGGAGAAAGTTTGATCATCGAACGATGGATCTACAGGTGTTCGAGGCGGACATGCAGAAGGGGCAGTGGTCCGAGGTCAAGGACTTGGGTGGCCAGGCCCTTTTCGTTGGCCAAACCGGATCGAGAGCGCTTGCGGTGGGTGGTTTGTCAGATCAGATGTTCCAAGGGAATCGTGTGTTCATTCTCGGCGACGACTGGGCACGGTACCATCATACCCGCCCCTGGTGTAAGTGTTCCGACTGCAAAAAACTCGGCGATAAAGCTCCTAGTTGTTGTGTGTATGACATGATGAGCAGGGAAGCTAGTTTAGTTTCTTTAGGTGGAGGTCATTCCATAGAGTCTCCCAGTATGGCATGGTTTTTCCCCTCGGGGTGAAAAGACCATAGCTTTTTCTATGGAAAAGAAGGGTCATTTTTTATGTAGTGTGATTAGTCTTTTGAGATAATAAATGCATTTCAACTAGTCAATTAGTAATTTTGTTAGTGAATATACTATGGGTCATCCTTATCTGGCTCGGTCTAGCCTAACTCAGAGATGGATGTTGTCCGTGATGACAAAGACGGAAGAGTGCGCATGCGTAGATGCCTGAACTCTACCTCCCCTGCTCATGTGTTCGTCTCGTCTTCCTCTAGTTCTCTAGTCGAGTGCTAGCTTCTACTTCATCTATTTAGGCTCATTGGGCCTTCCTCATATTTTGGGTCAAACTTTGGTCGTAAATGATACCGTGGGAGGCTGAAGTGGATATAATTTACTATGGACACTAGTAGAAAAAGGGGCATTTGTCCCGGTTCGTAAGGGCCTTTAGTCCCGGTTCTTGAACCGGGACTAAAGGTCGTTACTAATGCCTCCCCCGTTTAGTCCCTGTTGTAACACAAACCGGGACAGATGTGCCTCCACGTGGCCGGTGCGCCGAGCCCAGGCAGGAGGGCCTTTGGTCCCGGTTGGTGGCACCAACCGGGACCAAAAGGCATCCACACGTCAGCATTTCAGTGGCCGTGGTTTTTGTTTTTTTGAAGGGGGGGGGGGTTGGGGGTTTTGGGGGTTAATTTAGGTATTTAATATATTGTGTTAGCTAGCTAATTAATAGAGAGAAGTGTCCTCTCTTATGTCCGTGCTTGGTCGACGCTACATACTGTACATAGAGAGGCCCTCGACACGCTAGCTACTAAGAAAATGAAGGAAACAATTAAGTGCAGAAGTTCGTCATGCATACCGAGAGAAGTGATCGATCGACCTCTCCTTCTCCGAGAGATTGGTCGAACAACAAGTTTTCGTATTATCTATCCGACGCTACTGGCTACATACATATACAGTATGTAAAATCTCTTACAATCCACTAGCAATTGAAATCAATTTCCACATGATATTCTCCGGCTTTATTGATGACGTGGTCAAGAAAGAATCCCGCCAATTCCTCTTGAATTGCTTTCATGCGATCTTGTTCTAGGAGTTCATCCCGCATCTGCCACGCCTAATTTGAAGAAGGAGGTTAATACATATATGAATGAAACTCAACAAAAATGATGGTGTAATAAAATGAAATTGTGAATATTATTGCTTACGCACTTCATATTATCTTTTAGAGTAGCCCCGCTTATTTTTCAAAGTCGCGTTGTAGATGAACTCGCACACGTAGTATCCACAGAAAGCATTCCCTTGTTCCTGCCACAAGCACTTTACGAGAAATAGAGGTCAATCAAACTGATAATGAAGCATTATAAATGGCATTGATGAAAGTACAACTATAGAATCAACGGGAGATGTGCGCAACTAGCTAGCTAGTAGTACTTACTTTCGGGTATGTATATCGCAGCTCCTTCGGCAGTCCCGGAACTTCTGCGGTGAACTGTTTCCAAACCCTGCAAGACAAAGAAAATAATTATTATTGTTGGGGAACGTAGCAGAAATTTTAAATTTTCCTACGAGTCACCAAGATCTATCTATGGAGAGACTAGCAACGAGGGGAAGAAGAGTGCATCTACATACCCTTGTAGATCGCTAAGCGGAAGCGTTCAAGAGAACGGGGTTGAAGGAGTCGTATTAGTCCTGATCCAAATCACGGAGATCCTAGTGCGAGCGGACGGCACTTCGCGCTCAACACACGTACAGCCCGGTGACGTCTCCCATGCCTTGATCCAGCAAGGAGAGAGGAGAGGTTGAGGAAGACTCCATCCAGCAGCAGCACAACGGCGTGGTGGTGATGGAGGCGTGGCAATCCTGCAGGGCTTCGCCAAGCACCAAGGAGAGAAGGAGGACTTGGGAGGGAAGGGCTGCGCCAGAACTTTGGTGAAGCTCCCATGCGCCTCCCCACTATATATAGGGGTGGAGGGGCTGGTTTCTTGCCCCCAAGTCCATTGGGCGTTAGCAAGGTGGGAGGAAAGAAATCCCATCATTTCCTTCCCCACGATTGTTATCCCCCTTTTTGGGATCTTGATCTTATCCCTTGGGATATGATCTTATTCCTTCTAAGGGGGATCTTGGTGCGCCTTGACCAGGGGTGTGGGGCCTTGCCCCCACTACCCACGTTCATGTGGGTCCACCGATGCAGGTGGGCCCCACTCTGGAACCTTCTAGAACCTTCCAGGTACAATACCGAAAAATCCCGAACATTTTCCGGTGGCCAAAATAGGACTTCCCATATATAAATCTCTACCTCCGGACCATTCTGAAACTCCTCGTGACGTCCGGGGTCTCATCCGGGACTCCGATCAACATTCAGTAACCACATACAAACTTCCTTTATAACCCTAGCGTCATCGAACCTTAAGTGTGTAGACCATACGGGTTCGGGAGACACGTAGACATGACCGAGACAACTCTCCGGCCAATAACCAACAGCGGGATCTGGATACCCATGTTGGCTCCCACATGTTCCATGATGATCTCATCGGATGAACCACGATGTCGAGGATTCAATCAATCCCGTATTCAATTCCCTTTGTCTAACGGTATTGTACTTGCTCGAGATTTGATCGTCGGTATACCGATACCTTGTTCAATCTCGTTACCGGCAAGTCTCTTTACTCGTTCCGTAACACATCATCCTGTGATCAACCTCTTGGTCACATTGTGCACATTATGATGATGTCCTACCGAGTGGGCCCAGAGATACCTCTCCGTTTACACGGAGTGACAAATCCCAGTCTCGATTCGTGCCAACCCAATAGACACTTTCGGATATACCTGTAGTGCACCTTTATAGCCACCCGCCACGTTGTGACGTTTGGTACACCCAAAGCATTCCTACGGTATCCGGAGTTGCACAATCTCATGGTCTAAGTAAAAGATACTTGACATTAGAAAAGCTTTAGCATACTGAACTACGATCTTTGTGCTAGGCTTAAGATTGGGTCTTGTCCATCACATCATTCTCCTAATGATGTGATCCCGTTATCAACGACATCCAATGTCCATGGTCAGGAAACCGTAACCATCTGTTGATCAACGAGCTAGTCAACTAGAGGCTTACTAGGGACATGGTGTTGTCTATGTACCCACACATGTATCTGAGTTTCCTACCAATACAATTATAGCATGGATAATAAACGATTATCATGAACACGGAAATATAATAATAATAACTAATTTATTATTGCCTCTAGGGCATATTTCCAACAGTCTCCCACTTGCACTAGAGTCAATAATCTAGTTCACATCGCCATGTGATTAACACTCACAGGTCACATCGCCATGCGACCAACATCCAAAGAGTTTACTAGTGTCACTAAACTAGTTCACATCATCATGTGATTAAGACTCAATGAGTTCTGGGGTTTGATCATGTTTTGCTTGTGAGAGAGGTTCTTAGTCAATGGGTCTGAACCTTTCAGATCCGTGTGTGCTTTACAAATATCTATGTCATCTCCTAGATGCAGCTACCACGCTCTACTTGGAGCTATTCCAAATGGTTGCTCCACTATACGTATCCGGTTTGCTACTCAGAGTCATTCGGATAGGTGTTAAAGCTTGCATCGACGTAACCCTTTACGCCGCACTCTTTATCACCTCCATAATCGAGAAACATGTCCTTATTTACTCCAAGGACAATTTTGACCGCTGTCCAATGATCCATTCATGGATCACTCTTGTACCCCCTTGCCAGACTCATGGCAAGGCACACTTCCACTGCGGTACACAGCATATCATACTACAGAGCCTATGTTTGAAGCATAGGGGACGACCTTCGTCCTTTCTCTCTCTTCTGTCGTGGTCGAGCTTTAACTCTTAACTTCATACCTTACAACTCAGGAAAGAACTCCTTCTTTGACTGATCCATCTTGAACACCTTCAAGATCATGTCAAGGTATGTGCTCATTTGAAAGTACCATTTAGCGTTTTTTATCTATCCTCATAGATCTTGATGCTCAAAGTTCAAGCAGCTTAATTCAGGTTTTCTATTGAAAAACACTTTTGAAATAACCCTATATGCTTTCCAGAAATTCTACATCATTTCCGATCAACAATATGTCATTCACATATACTTATCAGAAATTCTATAGTGCTCCCACTCACTTCTTTGGAAATACAAGTTTCTCACAAACTTTGTATAAACCCAAAATCTTTGATCATCTCATCAAAGCGTACATTCCAACTCCAGATGCTTACTCCATTCCTTAGAAGGATTGCTGGAGCTTTGCATACTTGTTAGCATCTTTCAGGATTGACAAAACCTTCTGGTTGTATCACATACAACCTTTCCTCAAGTATAACGTCGAGGAAACAATGTTTTGACATCCTATCTGCAAGATTTCATCAATCATGCAGTAATTGCTAATCCAATTCCAACAGACTCTTAGCATCGCTACGAGTAAGAAAGCCTCACCGTAGTCAACTCCTTAAACTTGTCGGAAAACATCTTTAACGACAAGTCGAGCTTTCTTAATGGTGATACTTACCATCATTGTCATCTTCCTTTTAAAATCCATCTTTACCCAACGCCCTACGACCATCAAGTATTTCTTCCAAAGTCATGGATCCTCTCTCGGATGTTATGGCCTTGAGCCATTCGTCGGAATCCGGGCCCACCATCGCTTCTTCATAGCTCGTAGGTTCATTGTTGTCTAGCAACATGACCTTCAAGACAGGATTACTGTACCACTCAGAAGTAGTACGCATCCTTGTCACCCTACGAGGTACGGTAGTGACTTGATCCAAAACTTCATGATCGCTATCATAAGCTTCTACTTCAATTGGTGTAGGCGCCACAGGAACAACTTCATGTGCCCTGCTACACACTTGTTGAAGTGACGGTTCAATAACCTTATCAAGTCTCCACCATCCACCCACTCATTTCTTTCGAGAGAAACTTTTCCTTGGGAAAGGACCTAATTCTAGAAACAATCATTTTTGCTTCCGGAACTGAGACTGGAGGTATACCCAACTGTTTTGGGTGTCCTATGAAGAAGCATTTTATCCGCTTTGGGTTCGAGCTTATCAACCTGAAACTTTTTCACATAAGCGTCGCAGCCCCAAACTTTTAAGAAACGACAATTTAGGTTTCTCCAAACCATAGTTCAAACGGTGTCGTCTCAACGGAATTATGTGGTGCCCTATTAAAGTGAGTGTGGTTGTCTCTAATGCCTAACCCATGAACGATAGTGGTAATTCGATAAGAGACATCATGGTACGCACCATATCCAATAGGGTGCAACTATGATGTTCGGACACACCATCACACTATGGTGTTCCAGGCAGTATTAATTGTGAAACAATTTCCACAATGTCTTAATTGCGTGCCAAAGCTCGTAACTCAGATGCTCATCTCTATGATCATATCATAAACATTTTATCCTCTTATCACGGTGATCTTTAACTTCACTCTGAAATTACTTGAACCATTCAATAATTCAGACTTGTGTTTCATCAAGTAAATATACTCAACATCTACTCGAATCATCTGTGAAGTAAGAACATAACGATATTCACTGCATGCCTCAGCACTCATTGGATTGCAAACATCAAAAGTGTTACTTCCAACAAGTTGCTATCTTGTTCCATCTTACTGAAACCGAGGCTTTTCAGTCATTTTTCCCATGTGGTATGATTTGCATATCTCAAGTGATTCAAAATCAAGTGAGTCCAAACGATCCATCTGCATGGAGTTTCTTCATGCGTATACACCAATAGACATGGTTCGCATGTCTCAAACTTTTCAAAAACGAGTGAGTCCAAAGATCCATCAACATGGAGCTTCTTCATGCGTTTTACACCAATATGACTTACATGGCAGTGCCACAAGTAAGTGGTACTATCATTACTATCTTATATCTTTTGGCATGAAAATGTGTATCACTACGATCGAGATTCAATAAACCATTCATTTTAGGTGTAAGACCATTGAAGGTATTATTCAAATAAACAGAGTAACCATTATTCTCCTTAAATGAATGACCGTATTGCGATAGACATAATCCAATCATGTCTATGCTCAACGCAAACACCAAATAATAATTATTTAGGTTTAACACCGATCCCGATGGTAGAGGGAGCGTGCGATGTTTGATCACATCAACCTTGGAAATACTTCCAACACCTATCGTCACCTCGCCTTTAGCTAGTCTCTGTTATTCCGTAGCCTGTTATTTCGAGTTACTAACACTTAGCAACCGAACCGGTATCTAATACCCTGGTGCTACTAGGAGTACTAGTAAAGTACACATTAACATAATGTATATCCAATATACTTCTATCGACCTTGTCAGCCTTCTCATCTACCAAGTATCTAGGGTGATTCTGCTCCAGTGGCTGTTCCCCTTATTACAGAAGCACTTAGTCTCGGGTTTGGGTTCAACCTTGGGTTTCTTCATTAGAGCAGCAGCTGATTTGCTGTTTCATGAAGTATCCCTTCTTGCCCTTGCCCTTCTTGAAACTAGTGGTTTCACCAACCATCAACAATTGATGCTCCTTCTTGATTCCTACTTTCGTGGTGTCAAATATCGCGAATATCTCAAGGATCATCATATCTATCCCTGATTTGTTATAGTTCATCACGAAGCTCTAGCAGCTTGGTGGCAATGACTTTGGAGAAAGATCACTATCTCTGGAAGATCAACTCCCACTCGATTCAAGTGATTGTTGCACTCAGACAATCTGAGCACAAGCTCAATGGTTGAGCTTTTCTCCCTTAGTTTGCAGGCTAAGAAAATTGTCGGAGTTCTTATACCTCTTGACGTGGGCACGATCCTGAAATCCCAATTTCAGCCCTCGAAACATCTCATATGTTCCGCGACATTTCGAAAAACGTCTTTGGTGCCTCAACTCTAAACCGTTTAACTGAACTATCACGTAGTTATCAAAACGTGTATGTCCGATGTTCGCAACATCCATAGACGACGTTTGGGGTTCAGCATACTGAGCGGTGCATTAAGGACATAAGCTTTCTTCTGTCCGTATAATCGCTACTGTCAACTTTCAACTATATTTTCTCTAGGAACATATCTAAACAGTGGAACTAAAACGCGAGCTTACGACATAATTTGCAAAGATCTTTTGACTATGTTCAGGATAATTAAGTTCATCTCATGAACTCCCACTCAGATAGGCATCCCTCTAGTCATCTAAGTGATTACATGATCCGAGTCAACTAGGCCGTATCTGATCATCATGTGAGACGGACTAGTCATCATCGGTGAACATCTTCATGTTGATCGTATCCTCAATACGACTCATGCTCGACCTTTCGGTCTCTTGTGTTCCGAGGCCATGTCTATACATGCTAGGCTCGTCAAGTTAACCTAAGTGTTTCGCGTGTGTAAATCTGGCTTACACCGTTGTATGTGAACATAAGAATCTATCACACCCGATCATCACGTGGTGCTTCAAACGCATTTAACTTTCGCAACGGTGCACAGTTAGGGGAACACTTTCTTGAAATTTTATGAGGATCATCTTATTTACTACCGTCGTTCTAAGCAAATAAGATGTATAAACATGATAAACATCACATGTAATCAAATAGTGACATGATATGGCCAATATCATTTTGCTCCTTTGATCTCCATCTTCGGGCTCCATGATCATCATCGTCACCGCATGACACCATGATCTCCATCATCATGATCTCCATCATCGTGTCTCCATGAAGTTGTCTCGCCAACTTATTACTTCTACTACTATGGCTACCGGTTAGCAATAAAGTAAAGTAATATACATGGCGTTGTTCAATGACACGCAGGTCATACAATAAATAAAGACAACTCCTATGGCTCCTGTCGGTTGTCATACTCATCGACATGCAAGTCGTGATTCCTATTACAAGAACATGATCAATCTCATACATCACATATCATTCATCACATTCTTCTTGGCCATATCACATCACATAGCATACCCTGCAAAAACAAGTTAGACATCCTCTAATTGTTGTTTGCATGTTTTACGTGGCTGCTATGGGTTTCTAGCAAGAACGTTTCTTACCTACGCAAAAGCACAACGTGATATGCCAATTGCCATTTACCCTTCATAAGGACCCTTTTCATCGAATCCGATCCGACTAAAGTGGGAGAGACTGGCACCCGCTAGCCACCTTATGCAACATGTGCATGTCAGTCGGTGGAACCTGTCTCACGTAAGTGTACGTGTAAGGTCGGTCCCGGCCGCTTCATCCCACAATGCCGCCGAATCAAGATTGGACTAGTAACGGTAAGCATATTGAACAAAATCAACTCCCACAACTACTTTGTGTTCTACTCATGCAAAGAATCTACGCAATAGTCCTAGCTCATGATGCCACTGTTGGGGAACGTAGCAGAAATTCAAAATTTTCCTACGAGTCACCAAGATCTATCTATGGAGAGACTAGCAACGAGGGGAAGAAGAGTGCATCTACATACCCTTGTAGATCGCTAAGCGGAAGCATTCAAGAGAACGGGGTTGAAGGAGTCGTACTCGTCGTGATCCAAATCACCGGAGATCCTAGTGCCGAACGGACGGCACCTCCGCGTTCAACACACGTACAGCCCGGTGACGTCTCCCATGCCTTGATCCAGCAAGGAGAGAGGGAGAGGTTGAGGAAGACTCCATCCAGCAGCAGCACAACGGCGTGGTGGTGATGGAGGAGCGTGGCAATCCTGCAGGGCTTCGCCAAGCACCGCGGGAGAGAAGGAGGACTTGGGAGAGGGGAAGGGCTGCGCCAGAACTTTGGTGAAGCTCCCATGCGCCTCCCCACTATATATAGGCATGGAGGGGGCTGGTTTCTTGCCCTCCAAGTCCATTGGGGCGTTGGCAAAGGTGGGAGGAAAGAAATCCCATCATTTCCTTCCCCACCAATTGTTATCCCCTTTTAGGGATCTTGATCTTATCCTTGGGATATGATCTTATTCCTTCTAAGGGGGATCTTGGTGCGCTTGACCAGGGGTGTGGGGCCTTGCCCCCACTACCCACGTTCATGTGGGTCCACTCATGCAGGTGGGCCCCACTCCGGAACCTTCTAGAACATTCCCGGTACAATACCGAAAAATCTCGAACATTTTCCGGTGGCCAAAATAGGACTTCCCATATATAAATCTTTACCTCCGGACCATTCCGAAACTCCTCGTGACGTCCGGGATCTCATCCGGGACTCCGAAGAACATTCGGTAACCACATACAAACTTCCTTTATAACCCTAGCGTCATCGAACCTTAAGTGTGTAGACCCTACGGGTTCGGTAGACACGTAGACATGACCGAGACAACTCTCCGGCCAATAAACAACAGCGGGATCTAGATACCCATGTTGGCTCCCACATGTTCCACGATGATCTCATCGGATGAACCACGATGTCGAGGATTCAATCAATCCCATATTCAATTCCCTTTGTCTAACGGTATTGTACTTGCTCGAGATTTGATCGTCGGTATACCGATACCTTGTTCAATCTCGTTACCGACAAGTATCTTTACTCGTTCCGTAACACATCATCCCGTGATCAACCTCTTGGTCACATTGTGCACATTATGATGATGTCCTATCAGAATGGGCCCAGAGATACCTCTCCGTTTACACGGAGTGACAAATCCCAGTCTCGATTCGTGCCAACCCAACAGACACTTTCGGAGATACCTGTAGTGCACCTTTATAGCCACCCAGTTACGTTGTGACGTTTGGTACACCCAAAGCATTCCTACGGTATCCGGGAGTTGCACAATCTCATGGTCTAAGGAAAAGATACTTGACATTAGAAAAGCTTTAGCATACGAACTACACGATCTTTGTGCTAGGCTTAGGATTGGGTCTTGTCCATCACATCATTCTCCTAATGATGTGATCCCGTTATCAACGACATCCAATGTCCATGGTCAGGAAACCGTAACCATTTTTTGATCAATGAGCTAGTCAAGTAGAGGCTTACTAGGGACATGGTGTTGTCTATGTACCCACACATGTATCTGAGTTTCCTACCAATACAATTATAGCATGGGTAATAAACGATTATCATGAGCACGGAAATATAATAATAATAACTAATTTATTATTGTCTCTAGGGCATATTTCCAACAATTATTACTTGAGATATCAGGAAATGAACAAAAAGTTGCTGATATGGTGCGACAAATGATCGATTGAACTTACTTGTTGAGCATTTTAGTCATGTCCGCATAGGTTTGGGGATCTTTTCGTCTCGAGTCTAAGACGTTTACTACTCCCCGCTCAAGCTTAATCTCCAGAAGAACATAGTGGAATCTGCTGCACGCATGCATAACTCATCAATTACATTACTATAACCTCGCTCGAGTAATAAGGGAAACCGAATATGCACACGACAGTAACACTCACTGGAAGTTGTAAGGAAAGAGTATTAAATCTTTGTTTTGATTTTTTATCAACGATTGTAGCAAGTATCCCTCGGCCTCTTCGGCATCCTTTTTAACCAGAAATTCATCTATGATATTTGTGTTAATGAACCCAATATCATACATTTCTTGTTTTTTGCACTCGACGATCTTCAATTGCATAATATAGTGAGGATAATTAATTATAAATACATGCAATGAAAGAACCGAGCTATATATAGAGACTTAATGACAGAAATAGTACTTAAAGATAGTAGCAAAAGACCGTTAGTTTACCGAGGGCCTTTTGATTGAAGAACGCGAAGAACTCGTCAAATGGAACAGTCAACAGATCAGTTCCAACGAGGTCATGCTCCTCTTTAATATTCAGATACAAAGCATTCGTCCCCCCAGACTCTTTGCAGGTTTTCATGTACCAATCATGGAATCTTCGGATCATAGTTGTTAGAGATTTTTCATCTTTGACGAGAGGCTTCCCGTACTCGTATTTGTGTTCGTCCACCTCCAAGAAATCAGGAAGTTGATCGTCATGCAGGTAATCTCCAAGATTGCCATAACCGGCCACCGTCCCCGGAGCATTAGCGACGATGTCGCCGCTAGACACATTGAGCGGGGGGCACGATTGCTTTGCTTGTTCACCGAGCTGGGCAATTTTTTTCCCAGCTGCTCGTTCTTTTAACCTTTTACCACTGACAGTACTTCCCGACCGCTCCGCTTCGAGATATGTCTGTTCAGTAATTCGCTCATAGTTGGTTCTCGGCGGAGACTTTGGTGGTTTCCTCGGGGCATCGATAGTGCGCTTTTCTTTCACCGGATCTACCTTCTCCTCCGGAGGTGGATGTCTCTTTGCTTTCACCCCTTCAAAGAAGTCCTTCACGTGGGCCCGCACGAACGTCGCGTTTTCCTCCTCGGTCCTCTCGTACGGTAAATTCTCTAGAGGCTTGATAGGTGGACCGTATCTGTATTGCCTCCCGCCTCTGCTGGCTGTACTGCTAGACGCCGGAGCAGACGGAGCGGCTGCGGCGCCTGTCTTCTTTCGTGCTTGCTAATGAGGCGGAGGAGAAGGACTACGACGCGCCGGAGCAGCCGGGGCGGCAGCGGGTCTCTTCCGCCCTTGCTGGTGAGGCGGAGAAGGAGGAAGGTGCTGGCTGCTCGGGCGCGCCGGCGCAGGCGAAGAAGGAGGCGGAGTCCCACCACGCGCCGGAGAAGGAGGAGGCTGCTGGCTGCTCGGGCGCGCCGGCGCAGGCGGAGAAGGAGGCGGAGTGCCACCACGCGCCGGAGAAGGAGGAGGCTGCTGGCTGCTCGGGCGGCCGGGCGCAGCGGAGAAGGAGGCGGAGTGCCGCCACGCGCCGGAGAAGGAGGCCCAGTGCCTGATCGTCGATCGCCAAGGAGGAGGCGGTGGAGGAGGCGGAGTGCCCTGACTCGAGGAGGAGGAGGAGGCGGAGGCGTCCAGTTCGGAAGGTTGATGAGCTCCTTCCGCCATATGCATGGAGTCCTCGAGCAGAACCCAGCCTAGTCTCCCCTTCACCGATAGGGTATTCAAGCTGGAGGTCCTCAAATCCCTCTGTTATTTCATCGACCATCACCCTAGCATACCCTTTTGGAATCGGCCGGCAGTAAAAAGTTGCGCCGTGTTCAGTAGGATAAACAGAGCCAACAGCCGCCTTGACCTTCAAATTCATCCATCGCGTCATCAGGTGGCAATTTTGAGCCTCCGTGATAGCATCCACGGGATAGCTGGCAGGAGCCGTCAAGACATGCTCCGGCTGAAGCAGCTCGGTGGAAGCCACGCTGCTTCTCCGCTGAGATGGCGGGGTAGCTTCGGGGGAAGCTTCGGTAGGTCGTTTGTTGCGATCTGCTTCTCGTTCCTCTAGCCCCATTACCCTTTCGTGCAGCGCCTGCAGTTGGCTCTGCTCCAGTTTCTTCCTCCTCTCGTGGGTTTTGTAACCCCCTGCGTCCGGAAAACCAACCTTCCACGGAATGGAGTCTGGCGTGCCTCGTGTCCGTCCAGGGTGCTCAGGATTCCCGAGGGCCATTGTGAGCTCGTCCTTCTCCCTGTCTGGAACGAACGTCCAATGGCACTTCCCCGTTACAGGGTCCAAGGTTCCGCGAGCCCCGAAGAACCAAGTCCGGCAACGGTCTGGCCATCTCATTGTCTCCGGTTCGATCCCTTTATCAAGCAGATCATTCTCTGCCTTGGACCACTTAGGCCGGGCTTGCAGGTAGCCACCTGACCCCGTGCGATGGTGAAACTTCTTCTTCGCAGCATTTTGCTTGTTTGTCGCCGACATCTTCTTACTCTTTTCCAATGTCCTGTAGGCCAAAAATGCGGTCCAGTGATCTCTGATCTTCTCATATTTGCCGATGAATTCTGGTGTCTCTTCTTTGGCGACAAACTTTTTCAGCTCTTTCCTCCACCTCCTGAATAGGCCTGCCATCTTCTTAAGAGCACAAGACTTGATTAATTGCTCTTTAACTGGCTTCTCCAGATCCTCCTCTGGCGATAGGGTGAAATTTGCCTTCAGCTCAGTCCAAAGATCATCTTTCTGCATATCATTGACATAAGACACCTAAGGGTCTTCCTCCTTAGGCTTATACCATTGGTGGATGCTGATCGGGATCTTGTCCCTAACAAGAACCCCGCACTGAGCAACAAATGCGTTCTTTGTCTGGATGGGTTCAATCGGTTCGCCGTCGCGCGCGGTTGCTGTGATCACAAACTTTTCATCCGAGCTCAACTTTTTCTTCGGGCCTCGTCTCCTTACCGGAGTTGTGCTCGATCCGGAGGGCTAGAAAAAGGAAGAAAGACGAGAGTTAATTAA
Organism: Aegilops longissima; assembly: GCA_021605205.1. Lineage (NCBI taxonomy): Eukaryota > Viridiplantae > Streptophyta > Magnoliopsida > Poales > Poaceae > Aegilops > Aegilops longissima. Next base: position 755,161,914 of record CM038679.1, read on the forward strand.
TATGTGTACATATACCAAAACAATGAATGCATCAATTAACTAGTCAGCACGAGCTTAACTATATATATATATATATATATATATATATATATATATATATATATATATATATATATATATATATATATATATATATATATATATATATATATATATATATATATATATATATACCTGGCCGGACTTGGTTCGGTCACCGGAGCAGTCAGCACGGTCTCCTTCTTGTACCTCCATTGGGTCATCACCGGAGCCATCATGACCATAGCCCTCTTCTTGTACCGGCATTAATGGGCCGGAGCCATCATGAACATAGCCCTCTTCTTCACCCAGTCCTTCCTGACCAACGGTGTCGTTGAAAAATGACGCAACGACATCAGTTCCTTCTGCGATTATCTCCCCCAACATCGCTTCTGTTGCTTCGTCTCGGTAGTGCTCCATAGTTTCTGCAAATATTTACAACATGTCAATTATTATTCAAACATGGTACAGATGGATATATATTAGTGGCAAACGTAGAACTAGCTAGCTAATCACAATAAGGAATCATGTTAGTGGCCTCGACGCTGCTTCTCTGGGGTTTGGGGTGGCCTAGACAACGCTTCAAGGGTTTGGGGTGGCCTCGACACAACGCTTCAACGGTTTGGGGTGGCCTCGACGACAACGCTCTTTTAACTTGGTAAATTTGGGTGGCCTCAAGAGAGTTTGTCGGGTAGGGGCGCATCGGGAGGGGGTAGGAGACCAACATCGTTTTTTCTCTAGGGTTTGGGTGTCCTCGAGAGTTTTGGTCGAGCGAGAGGGCCGAGGGGGGGTATATCGACGACGATAGAGGAGAAGATCGAAGAAAAAAAAGAAAAAAAAGAGGAGAAGAAGAAAGGAATAGAGGTGAAGAAGAAAAAATAGAATATTTTCTATTTTTTTTTCTTCTTCTCCTCTATTCCTTTCTTCTTCTCCTCTTCTTTTTCTTCTTTTTTCATCTTCTTATTTATTTCTCCTCTTCTTCCTCTCCTCTTTTTCTCCTTTCTTCCTCTTCTTATTTTCCTTTTTCCTCTCCTTCTTTTTCTTCTTCTTCTTCTTCCTTCTTCCTTCTTCTTCTTTTCTTCCTTTTCCTTATTTTACTTTTTCCTCTACACTAACCTAAAATGCACTAACCTAAAATCGATATCTACTAACAACCTAAATAAAAATTAATACATATATTAAAAACATATATAAACAAAAAATGCTATGAACATTATATTCATACATAGATAGCCACATCCATTCATCATATAGCTACCACATACATATATACATTATATATATGAAAAAATGTGATGAACAAAAAAATACACTTATGAAAAAATATGAACATGTACACATATATAAACATACAAACACATATACACACAAAAATAAAAAAAGCTATGAAAAATGCAGGGCAGGGGGGCGTGGCATGTGGCAGAGGCAAGGGGGCATGATGCTGCAGCGCAGGCAGGGCGGCGGTGCGGTGGCTGCAGAGGGGCGGGACGAGAGGGGCACGGAGCATGTGCTCATAGGGGGGCGGCGGCGGCGAGGCGAGCAACTGGACGGCGTCGATGGCGGCGGCGACGGCGAAGGCGAGCAGCCTGATGGCGTCGGTGGCGGCGGCGACGGCAAGGTGGAGCAGGGGGCGTCGGGGGAGAAGTGGAGGATTTGGTCGAAAACTGCTAAGTGTTGTATATATATCAAGAGCATTGGTCCCGGTTCGTGGAACCAACCGGGACTAATACACCCTTTAGTCCCGGTTGGTGCCACCAACCGGGACCAAAGGCCTCTTTTCAGCAGCCCAAAGGGCGGGAAGCGGCGGCCTTTGGTCCGGTTGGTGCCACCAACCGGGACTAGGGTGGCATTAATACCGGTTGGTGCCACAAACCGGGACCAATGCCCCCCTTTAGTCCCGGTTGGTGTCGCCAACCGGGACCAAAGGCCCCTGCGCTGCCCGCGTCACGGCCAAAATTTAGTCCCACCTCGCTAGTTGAGAGGGGCTCGGAGTGGTTTATAAGCCCTGCTGCAGCTACCCTCTCGAGCTCCTCTCAAATGCAGGCTTACGGGCCTAATCTCACACTATGCTGCTGTGGGCCTATTGGGCCTTCTGCGGGCCTGAATCCTGGCCCAGGTTGGGTTTCTAGTCGTATTCAGGCCGTGGTGGCCCAATAGGTGGCAGTTTTTTTATTTTTTCCCAGTTTTTTTGTTTTGTTTTTTGCATTATTTATTTTTCTTTTGTTTCTTGCTTTATTTTTTAATTCTTTTTGCTTTTAGGTCAGAAAAATTATAAACTTTCTGTTAGTGCCATTAGTTTTAGAAAAATTATTTTGTTTTTTTGTTTTGCTTGTTGCTTTATTTATTTTATTTTGTTTCTACTTACAACAAAATACTTATTGTTGCTATTTTTATTTATTTTATTAAATTTTATGTTTAATTATTTTTCTTTTAAGTCACAAAATTATAAACTTTCTGTTAGTGCCATTAGTTTTCAAATTTGAATAGTTAAAATTTGAATTCTTTGAATTTGTGTGAATCACAAGTTTGTGATTAACTTTACTAAAAATGAACATAGATGCGCCTATAGAAAAAAAGGTCTGCATTTAACCGGGACCAATGGCCCACGTGGCTGCCCTCTTGAGAGTGTTCTTGGTGAGAACATAGTTGACAAGGAGCGAACCGGGATTAATGGTATTACGAGGGCCGAACCATAAGACATTAAAGCATTTCAAATGAACTCTGAAAAAGTTGAAAGTTGGCATGGTATCATAATTTCACCCACATAGCATGTGCATGTACAAAACGGACAATGGTATCACATACTCGTCTGTTACAAAGTTGGCATGGTATCATCATAATAGTTGCGGGACAAAGTCTTCACTTTTTCTTCGCTTGTGTCATTTGCTTATTGCGCCGTAACCATGGATAATCTTCATCATTTATCAGGATGCTGGGGCCAGCCTTGACTTTGAAGGGAGGAATTTCATGAAACTTTTCATAATCTTCAGACATGTCTGTCTTTCCCTCCACTCCGACGATGTCCCTTTTTCCTGAAAGTACTATGTGGCTCTTTGGCTCATCGTATGATGTATTCGCTTCCTTATCTTTTCTTTTTCTCGGTCTGGTAGACATGTCCTTCACATAGATAACCTGTACCACATCATTGGCTGGGACGAACGGTTCGTCAGTGTACCCAAGATTTTTCAGATCCACTGTTGTCATTCCGTACTGTGGGTCTACCTGTACCCCGCCTCCTGACAGATTGACCCATTTGCACTTAAACAAAGGAACCGTAAAATCATGTCCGTAGTCAAGTTCCCATATGTCCACTATGTAACCATAATACGTGTCCTTTCCCCTCTCGGTTGTTGCTTCAAAGCGGACACCGCTGTTTTGGTTGGTGCTCTTTTGATCTTGGTCAATCGTGTAAAATGTATTCCCATTTATCTCGTATCCTTTCCAAATCGTAACAGTCGAAGATGGTACCCTGGACAACAAGCACGGCTCATCACAAACAATGTTGTCACCTCTGAGACGTGATTCCAATCAACTGTTGAAAGTCCTGATGTGTTCACATGTAGTCCAGTCGTCGCACTGCTCCGGGTGTTTGGAGCGCAGACTGTTCTTGTGTTCATCGACATACGGGGTCACCAGGGTAGAGTTCTGTAGAACTGTGTAGTGTGCTTGAGACCAAGAATATCCGTCCCTGCATATTATTGTGTCCCTTCCAAGCATGCCTTTCCCAGTCAGTCTCCCCTCATACCGCGATTTAGGGAGACCTATCTTCTTAAGGACAGGAATGAAGTCAACACAAAACCCGATGACATCCTCTGTTTGATGGCCCATGGAGATGCTTCCTTCTGGCCTAGCGCCGTTACGGACATATTTCTTTAGGACTCCCATGAACCTCTCAAAGGGGTACATATTGTGTAGAAATACGGGACCCAGAATGACAATCTCGTCGACTAGATGAACTAGGACGTGCGTCATGATATTGAAGAAGGATGGTGGGAACACCAGCTCAAAACTGACAAGACATTGCATCACATCACTCCTTAGCCTTGGTATGATTTCTGGATCGATCACCTTCTGAGAGATTGCATTGAGGAATGCACATAGCTTCACAATGGCTAATCGGACGTTTTCCGGTAGAAGCCCCCTCAATGCAACCGGAAGCAGTCGCGTCATAATCACGTGGCAGTCATGAGACTTTAGGTTCTGAAAATTTTTCTCTGGCATATTTATTATTCCCTTTATATTCGACGAGAAGCCAGTCGAGACCTTCATACTAAGCAGGCATTCAAAGAAGATTTCCTTCTCTTCTTTGGTAAGAGCATAGCTGGCAGGACCTTCATACTGCTTTGGAAGCATTCCGTCTTTTTCGTGCAAACGTTGCAGGTCCTCCCGTGCCTCAGCTATATCTTTTGTCTTTCCATACACGCCCAAGAAGCCTAGCAGGTTCACGCAAAGGTTCTTAGTCACGTGTATCACGTCAATTGAAGAGCGGACCTCTAGGTCTTTCCAGTAGGGTAGGTCCCAAAATATAGATTTCTTCTTCCACACGGGTGCGTGTCCCCCAGCGTCATTCGGAACAGCTAGTGCGCCGGGACCCTTTCCAAAGATTACGTGTAAATCATTGACCATAGCAAGTACGTGATCACCGGTACGCATGGCGGGCTTCTTCTGGTGATCTGCCTCGCCTTTGAAATGCTTGCCTTTCTTTCGACATTGATGGTTGGTCGGAAGAAATTGACGATGGCCCAGGTACACATTCTTCCTGCAGCTTCCCAGGTATATACTTTCGGTGTCAAGTAAACAGTGTGTGCATGTGTGGTATCCCTTGTTTGTCTGTCCTGAAAGGTTACTGAGAGCGGGCCAATCGTTGATGGTCATGAATAGCAATGCCTTTAGGTCAAATTCCTCCTATTTGTGCTCATCCCACGTACGTACACCGTTTCCATTCCACAGCAGTAAAAGTTCTTCAACTAATGGCCTTAGGTACACATCAATGTCGTTGCCGGGTTGCTTAGGGCCTTGGATGAGAACAGGCATCATAATGAACTTCCGCTTCATGCACATCCAAGGAGGAAGGTTATACATACATAGAGTCACGGGGCCAGGTGCTGTGATTGCTGCTCTGCTCCCCGAGAGGATTAATGCCATCCGCGCTTAAAGCAAACCATACGTTCCTTGGGTCACGTGCAAACTCAGCCTAGTACTTTCTCTCGATTTTTCTCCACTGCGACCCGTCAGCGAGTGCTCTCAACTTCCTGTCTTTCTTACGGTCCTCACTGTGCCATCGCATCAACTTGGCATGCTCTCCGTTTCTGAACAGACGTTTCAACCGTGGTATTTAGGAGCATACCACATCACCTTTGCAGGAACCCCTCTTCCTGGGGGGTTGCCGTCAACATCACCAGGGTCATCTCGTCTGATCTTATACCGTAATGCACCGCATACCGGGCATGCGTTCAGATCCTTGTACGCACCGCGGTAGAGGATGCAGTCATTAGGGCATGCATGTATCTTCTGCTCCTCCAATCCTAGAGGGCATACGACCTTCTTTGCTGCGTATGTACTGTCGGGCAATTCGTTATCCTTTGGAAGCTTCTTCTTCAATATTTTCAGTAGCTTCTCAAATCCTTTGTCAGGCACAGCATTCTCTGCCTTCCACTGCAGCAATTCCAGTACGATACCGAGCTTTGTGTTGCCATCTTCGCAATTGGGGTACAACCCTTTTTTGTGATCCTCTAACATGCGATCGAACTTCAGCTTCTCCTTTTGACTTTCGCATTGCGTCCTTGCATCGACAATGACCCGGCGGAGATCATCATCATCGGGCACATCGTCTGGTTCCTCTTGATCTTCAGCAGCTTCGCCCGTTGAAGCATCATCGTGCACATCGTCTGGTTCCTCTTGATGTTCAGTAGCATCACCATATTCAGGGGGCACATAGTTGTCATCGTCTTCCATCATAACCCCTATTTCTCCGTGCCTCGTCCAAACATTATAGTGTGGCATGAAACCCTTGTAAAGCAGGTGGGTGTGAAGGATTTTCCGGTCAGAGTAAGACTTCATATTCCCACATATAGGGCATGGACAACACATAAAACCATTCTGCTTGTTTGCCTCAGCCACTTCGAGAAAATCATGCACGCCCTTAATGTACTCGGAGGTGTGTCTGTTACCGTACATCCATTGCCGGTTCATCTGCGTGCATTATATATAATTAAGTGTGTCAAAAATCATTACAGAACATCATGAAGAGATAACTAAGTGACCAAATTAATAGAAGTTCATCATCACATTAAAACCAAAGTACATACATAGTTCTCATCTTCAAGCAAAAATCATTACAGAACAACATAAAGCTCTGCAGAGCATCTAAATTAATTAAACCATACATTGAAACTATGTAAAACATTTCAATGCGAAAACAAATGCGATCATAATCGTAACCAAGGTAACAACTGATCCAACGGCATAGTGATACCAAGCCTCGGTATGAATGGCATATTTTTTAATCTTTCTAATCTTCAAGCGCATTGCATCCATCTTGATCTTGTGATCATCGACGACATCCGCAACATGCAACTCCAATATCATCTTCTCCTCCTCAATTTTTCTTATTTTTTCCTTCAAGAAATTGTTTTCTTCTTCAACTAAATTTAACCTCTCGACAATAGGGTTGGTTCGAATTTCCGGTTCAACAACCTCCTAGATAAATAAAATCTATGTCACGTTGGTCGGCATAATTTTCATAAACAATAAATGAACCAATAGTTATGAAAAGATAATATATACCACATCCAAATCATAGACAGGACGAGGGCCGACGGGGGCGGATACCAAAACCATCGCACTATATAAGATGCAATAATAAAAGTAAGAAAATAATACAAGTATCTATCTAAACATACAAGTAAGAATATTTTTCCTTTCAGAAAGAAGATAAGAACAAGAGGCTCACCACGGTGGTGCCGGCGATGAGATCGGCGCAGGTGATCGACGGCGGTGAAGACGGGGACGGGGCGTGACGGACCGCTAAACCTAGACAAATATTGAGGAAAATGGAGCTTGGAGGTCGAGCTTGGAGAGGAGAAAGCTTAAGTAGTGTGGCTCGAGCATTCCATCGAACACCTTGTGTGCATAGGAGGTGAGCTAGAGCACCACCAAGCCCTCTCCCCCTCGGCTGCCAGAAAAAACAGAGCAGTGTGCTCTGCTCTTACGCGAGGGGGTATATATAGGCACCTCATTGGTCCCGGTTGGTGGCGTGAACCGGGACTAAAGGGAAGCCTTTGGTCCCGATTCGTGGCACCAACCGGGACCAATGGTGGTGGGCCAGGAGCGAGGCCCATTGGCCCCGGTTCGTCCCACCAACCGGGACCAAAAGGTCCAGACGAACCGGGACCAATGACCCACGTGGCCCGGCCGGCCCCCGGGGCTCACGAACCGGGTCCAATGTCACCATTGGTCCCGGTTCTGGATTGAACCGGGACTAATGGGCTGACCCGGCCTGGACCAATGCCCCCTTTTCTACTAGTGGGAGTGTGGTAAAAATGATTTCTTAGAAAAATTCCAATAGATTCAATTCAAATAATCAACATAGGAAAAACTCCTTCAAGCATCCGGTTGATCGAATGACGGGTGCTTCAGAAAATTTCGCACCTAAAGCGAGCTCTTTTGTTTTCGTAACGTCAACCTCTTTACGTCCCACACAGCAAAACAGTTGCGTGTACTGACTCTTTGCCTTAAACTTACCAAAACAGAAGAGCCCGCTTTTGTGAAAATTAATATGAAACGCGAAAGTTGTTCAAAAACAGAGGAACTCACTTTTTTGGAATTTGATTTTGAAACCTAGAAGTTGTTCCAAAAGACATAGGATCAACTTCATATTAATTATATTTTGGAGGTCACGTTCCATTAAAATGATAGTGCCATCCGCATACTAGAGGATAGACACACCTCCATCAACCAGATGCGGGATAAGGCCCCCAAGCCCGCTATCCTCCTTAGCCTATGAAATGAGAATAGCGAACCTATCTGCTATAACAATAAATATAATTGGCGACAGGGGGTCACTTTTCCCCACAATTTTCTTGGTTTGGAAATAATGACCGCAATGAAAGACGACACTTGCTGCCTCAGTTCAGCTGCAAAAACTTTCATGTGAGGGCCTTGTTGAGGGAAATACCAGTTTACTTTGTCGTATGCGTTTTCAAAATTCACCTTACAAATAACTACATCAAGCTTCTTTGTGTGCAGCTCATGGATCGTCTCATGAATGATAACAAAAATGAGACCAACCCAAGGGCTAACCCTCGTTGGCATTTATTTATAGGAGAAACTCCGCGAGCACCACGTGTCCAAGCCGGGACTTGAACTCGGGTGGGCTGGCAGCAACCTCAGCTGCCCAGCCAACGGGTCGACGCCCCGTCTTCTCATGAATGATAACCACTCCCTCAAGATCGTCTCCATCTTAATGTCCAAAGCATTACCAATTGGTAGGAAACGATCTTTTTCTTTCTTGTACTCAGCGCTAATACGCTTAGCGCAACCTCGAAGGAATTGTCTAAGTTGCCATATTTTAAATTGCCACTTCTCATGCCTCCTTTGGTTTATAGAAATTTTGTAGGAATAATTACTTTGGAGACCTTTCGTTTATAGGAATGGATTCCTATTTCTATGTAGGGAAGGAACCAATCCTTCACATTTCAAAGGGAAAAAACATTTGCATAGACCTAATGCAAAAGTTCTTATATTATGAATCAAAAAAATTCTTTGTCTTTACAAGAATTGAGATACATGTCGATCTCAATTCTATGATATTCCTATCCTATGAAAAAAAGAAAGCCTCGGCGTTAGTAACGCCTATAGCCTCCTTTGATCACTCATGAACTACAATATCGAGAAAATCTTCCCTCTCAAAACAAGACATTTCAAAGGAACAAAACAGCATTTATTTCCTGGATGAGCCGCCTCACCGGAATCCAAAAAGAATGAGTATGGCTACAGATACTTCTCTAGAGAGCACGAACCGTCACCGGAGAAAATTGATGCTCCCACTCAACACTCATCAAGACACGATCCAACTATTCACAGGTCGTAGAGAGTAAATTGTTAGCCCAACTGGATTGATGGCCCGATAGAGCTATCTCTCTCGGGTCTAATTAAGTTCCCAATAATGACACTGAACATAAAATTCCATATGACATCAAAATTATTCTTATTCTTCTCTTCCTGTCTCTGAATAATATTATAATCACCACCCAACAACATAGGTGGATATTTTGAACCATAAATCCTAGCAATTTTTTTGGACCTGGAATTGCTAGGAATTTATTTATTACGCCCCCTCTCCGACACGGACGAGACGCCGCTACACCTGGCCGCCACGCTCGGCCACACCTTGACGGCCGCCTGCCTCCTGGAGCGCGGCGCTAGCCCGCACGCCCCGGACCACGACGGCGAGACCCCGCTCCACTGGGCCGCCTCGGCCACACTTGAACGGCGCTAGCCCGCACGCCCCGGACCACGACGGCGAGACCCCGCTCCACTGGGCCGCCTACAACGGTACGCACGTACCTCGCCGGCACTGGAGCGCGCGAGCGCGAGGTTAACGAGCTGACGCCGTCGTCTCGGCCGTGCTGCAGGGGACCTCGAGCTGGCGACGCTGCTCCTGGACAGAGGCGCCGACGTGGCCGCGGCAACCCACGTCGCCGCCACGCAGGCGTATCCGGACGTTGTTGCCTTCCTGCTGCGCCATGGTGCCGATGTATGCATTGCGCGGCCGTTCCGTTCTTGCGTGCATTTTTCATGGCCGAACAATTTACACTTTGTTTTGTGTAGCCGAACAAGCTTGTCTGCCGTGTCTTCACACCCTTGGTCTCATCGATTCTTGGCGGCTCTCTGGAATGCACTAATCAGTTAGTTTTTGTGCGAAAATGATTCAGATCTATTATTAAAGTTTACCGGAAGTACAAAGCACCTCAAACATAATAAAAATTACGTCGAGGTTCCAAGACCCTCGAACGACCACTACCGCCGTCAGAACGAGCCACCGACGCTTCATTGTTGCCGCTCCCCTATCAAAGTTGGCTTGACCTTGTCGATGACAACCGGGAAGTCTTCGTGCACATGTCCCTAAGGACCAACGCCCTGGAACCGCAGTCGTCATTGTTGAACACCTGAATAGAACTAAAACACCTTACATCAAATCTCGCCACATGATGAAAAACTCTAACTTCACCATCCAAAGAAGACAACAGGAATCTACATCAGAGCTCCGTCGACTACGTCCAGATGAGCGAACTCGAGGATGATCCAAGTCCGGAAGAAAAACTCGAAGAAGAAGCGCCACTATCTATCCGAGCGCCGCACCTTCGACGACTAGAAAACCCTAACCTAAACTACTAACCGGAGCGGAGGCACCAGGATTGCCCTCCCCATCACCGGCCGCCGGAGCGGCATGCAGTAAGGAGGCGAATCCACGAGATCACTGATGAAGCCTGGAGAGGAGAGTGTACCCTAGCCGCTAAGGGATAGGGGAGGGAGAGAGAAACCATAGATGAGTACTCAACTGCTATCTCAAAAAACATGTGAACTTAATACAAGCACGGTGAACACATAGACCCATAAATGTGTGTTGCCGACGTGGACCCATAAATGTGTGTTGCCGACGTTGGCCTCTCTCTCTCTCTCTCTCTCTCTCTCTCTCTCTCTCTCTCTCTCTCTCTCTCTCTCTCTCTCTCTCTCTCTCTCTCTCTCTCTCTCTCTCTCTCTCTCTCTCTCTCTCTCTCTCTCTCTCTCTGTGGGCATCCTCTCTGGCGCAATCAGGGCATGAGAGTCAAAGTGGGTGATCTGGATCACAAACGGCAGCCAATCTCTGATAGGAAAGACATTCCCAAGACATACTTAAGTACACCAAGACGAGTCATGCATAAAGATAAAATTTAGTGCGCCTCCGAAGAGCACAACGGGCATCCAAGAGATACTGATATCACTCTCAATAAATCTAGGTCAAGGGAGGCCGGGCGCTCCAAGTACTCGTCTTCGACGAATACACGATCGTCATGGCCAACTTCTCCTCCTTAAGGCTGATGGAGACCACCAAAAATGGGCCCGATTGGTAAGCCCCATGGTCGCAACAATCAACAGCACAAAGCACGACTGCACATTCATAAGTATTCCAACTATCTCCTCTCTGTGGTGCCGGAAGCTCCTTGGTGTTGCCCGTCATGGGGAACCAAATGACCCGATCTGAAAATAGGACACGACTGTGGCGGTAGTCGGCCACATTATTGTATTTATAGTGACCATGAGGGATAAATTTTGTGATGGGGATGAAGGGTGATTGCAGAACCAACTGTGGAGAAGGCCAACCATAGGTGGTGTATTATGGAAGGCTCAATAGCGGTTGAGGAAGCCATTATCGAAGAGGAGGCGGGGCCACAATTTGCAGACGAGGGATGCGCATCTTCTATAATTTCAACACCACTCGTAGGGCAGCAGCGGCGACCCACCCAATAATCCGGTCAGTTTGACGCAGTTATGCTCGATTGAGGGCAAGCGACGGCCGGTCTAAGGGCAGCAGCGGCAACATAGATTGAGTCTTCTCTCATATCTCAGTTCTACTCTTCCATCTTGCGTTGACTCTGGTGTACGATTGCATGTGGTGGCGGCCTGTACAAGGGTCTGTTGACGACAGCTGAGCACGACAAGGCGACCCGAGGGAGATGGAGGAAGACCAGGTTAAATTAGTGAACTGCCCTATACGGAATCGCTACAAAAAGATCAGGATATATACTCTAGCCTGTTGGATTCACCTAGAACCCTAAAAAGATCAGTTTGATCTGTAACATATCATCTACAAAAATTGAAAGTGCAGCAACTTTTGAGGTGAACAGTCATCATACATACCACGCACAAGCCAATTATAATTGAAGTGCATGAAACAAACAACTAGAAAATGAGAGACCGCTAGATCTACCTCATCATGAGAATCATCATGACACATTTGCAAGCAGCATGTGTTCTTCTTCTAAAGCCTAACCACCCGAGAGGGCGGTAAAAGAATTTTGCAAGCACAACAAAACAGCAGTGTGACCTGAAGAAAGAAAGAACGACTAGCAGGGTCAACTATTTATTTATTCAGACTTGAGAGTTAAACCAGCAGACATAGTAGAAGAAAGGCTTATGCATGCTTGCAAGAATAGGAGGAGATATGTCAACCACAACAAAACAAAACAACAGTAAAAGGGCCATCTTGAGTGGTGGTTAGGTACGGATCAACAACCTTGCCCCGGGGCATCGACATCGCCGTCGAGGCAGAGGTCTCATCAGCTCCAGCTCAAGCGTGGGGCATGGATTATGAGTCCAAGCACTAGTCTATAGACTAGTCTATGAGTCTTAACTCCAGGGCCGACTATACTTCAGTGTCGACTAGTCTATGAGTCGCAACTTCAATGTCGATTAGTCACGCTTAGTCTATGAGTCTCAACCTCGGAATGACTCGTCGACTCGTAAACCTTTGCATGGGGTTCTGGACATGGATGGAGGGCGCCTGCTGCTCCAAATCAAGCAAAGATAAAGGGGTCTCAGAGGGAGAGGAAGTAGATGAGGCACAAAGTGAAAGACCATTCATTCATACAGTGGCAAAACTACCTACTTAGCTTAGCTAGTCCATAACCATCCAACCCATGATGCATCAGAGCAAATATGATACTATGAATTAAATAAAAGCAAAGATGAACTACCTAGCATCATACAATAAGGAAACAACAACCCAATCACCTTACCCTGGGCAAATAACTTATATTACACAAGTTGATCTAGCTGGTGTCGTGATGGTCTGGTGGATGAAAGCTAAAATTACACAGATTGGATCTCACCACACACACATCAAAACAGGAGCAAACTTACTATAGCATGCAAGAATAATAAAGTCCTACAACAAATCTATTTTCAAAGAAGCAAATCACTAGGTTATAAGACAAAAAAACCCATTTGGAGCTCTTATAACTCAAAACTTCAATGAATAAAACAACTATAGCATGCAAGAATAATAAATCCTACAACCAATCTATTTTCAAAGAAGCAAATCAATAGGTTATAAGACAAAACAATACCCATTTAGAGATCTTCTAACTCAGAACTTCAACCAAACAATCAACTATAGCGTGCAAGACTAATAAAGTCCTACAACGAATCTGTTTTCAAAGAAGCAAATCAATAGGTTATAAGACAAAACAATACCCATTTAGAGATCTTCTGACTCCAAACTTCAACCAAAAAACAACTATATCATGGAAGAATAATAAAGTCCTGCAACAATGAACTTTTGTTCAAAACTGACTAAGGCCCTAAGTAAAAAAGACATATTAGCAAATTTGAATTACTAACAAATCTATCCAACTTTGCGAAGACTTACATGAAGTGGTAAACAGGTATTCCTGTCACATTACAAGTTTAAAATTCTACACACAAATCATTACAGTTCATAAACTTTACAAATAGTATCCATCTAGTATGGAAAAGAGAATGTACCAGCAACTGAAGGTGTCGCCGTCGCGTGCGCATCCTCGGACTTGGGAACTCTGGTCGGTTGTGTAGAAGTTAAAGGTGCTGGCGTCGAGTGCGCACTTGCATTCAGGACAGGCATGCACGCAGTGAGGAGATCAAGGTGCTCGATGCACCAAGTCCTCCATGGCCGAAGCACTCCAGGAAACACGACGTCTGCTAGTTGGTTCATTCGACTTATGCAACAACACCTTATTATCCTGCAAATACGAATCAGATTCAGAACCTTGTTTAGAGCATCTACTAACTATTCCTGGAAGAATTAATGACTAACTACACAAACACATCTCATGTGATTGAGATGCTAACTAGAAGTACTTTTTATCCTACCAAAATAGTATGAGCTACACAATCATCAGTGCAGTTTTATATTCATCTCAAAATTAGCGAAAATGTTCAGTTAATATCAAGTGCAGCACTGCAAGTCTCAACGAGAGTAAGAGAAGTGCAGCCAAAAGTTCAACGTACAGAAAATGTCGAGTTCAAGTGCACCACAAGATTCGGTCATGAGTTACTAGATCATGCATAGTATAATGAACAGAAATAACAGATAAGCGGAACATTTTCTAGATCTCACAAGTTAATATTAACTCGTATTGTCCGTATCATATATAGTTGTGTAACCATGGATGAAGTTCAATCTCGTTGGTCATACACATGCAAACTAGGCACACAAAGCAGTAGGATGAAACAGCCAGGAGTTGAATCAATTGACTCCATTCACATGAATTTCTCTAGGCTACATCTTTATTATTGAAGCATCGGGATTCCAAAGTTAGTTCCTGTTTACAACTGATGGGTACGTCCTAATATGCACGTCCGAATTTAGATGAATGCAAGATCTTTTGTCGTGGAAACTATATGAACAAACAGCAATTGATTCAAGAAATCATGCTGGATTTCTTTCAACACACAATTAAGAACAAGAAAATGTGGAGCAAGAAACCTGCAGTCCAAGAATGCCCCCGTGACCAGGGGAAAGAAAGAAGGACTGCTGGATGGATGGATGAAGATAAGGTCGCGCGCATAAGGGGCCTTTTTCCTTCAAAAAATCCACATAACACACATGTCAGCACACGCATCAACCAATCATCGACATATTAGCTAAACTGAACAAGTTGGAATTAATCAGAAGCTTCCTCGCCAACGAACGCTTACCGACTCTTCCACCTCTTACTGGCTGCTTTGCCGACCTGAATTAAAAAAGTACTCCTACCACGAAAGGAAATAATTAGTTCCTGGATCATGATCAAATCACACAAACCTAACAAACTAATTACTACTCGTGTGCAGAAAGAAATCGAGAGCAGGAATTTTTTTTCAATCTTCAAACCGAGTAAACAAACATATGCATTGGCTAAATATTAGGAGAGAATTCCTTATTTGGTCCTTCCTTAAAATTTTCTTCCCTTTTTGGCCCTCAAAAACATTTTCTTCCCTTTTTGACACTTCAATACGAAGCTTGATCATGGAACAAAAAATTCGAGGATCAGATCCTGGAATGGATTATTTAATTTTAGAGTTAGATGCATAAAGGAAGTTATGGGAAAAAATTGCACTTTTAGTTCACACAACCTATTTAGACAAATTAAGGAAATCTTAAACTAATTGATGAATCAAAGCAGAATGTCATATGCTTCCATGTGTTGAAACACCATCTGAGTGTAGGTCAAACGTTGCATTATCAGGAAACCTCTCATGGCAATCATATTTAGCGCACAAATTGTATGAGATAAAAACACTTAATTGCAAGTACATGAAGCCAAAAGAAGTATATGTTCTCTTATAAGACAAGAATGTAGATTTCATGGACTACTGGCTCATCTATACATATTACTAAAACTAATATGTTTTTTAGTGGTAACATGTCAAGTTTCCATCTAAAAAGTAGAGAGATCGAGAACAATGCAAAGGTTAACACAAATTAATGAAAAAAGGGCATCTCTCTAGTGATATATGCAAGATATGAGTGACCATATGCTATACTAGAAGTTTAGGTACATATGTTTTGAACTTTCGACAGAACAAGGCATTCTCTGGAAACATCTCATGTTGTAATAGAACTAGATAGCTTGTAATCACATTTAGCACCCGAAATCTAGACCAGGTACGAACATTGCATCGTAGGTACAAGGAACCCAGAATAAGCATGTGTGTTTTACGAGACAAGGAATGTAGATTTAATGCCCTATTTTCTTACATATTAGCAGGGGCGGAGCCAGCGTTGACGATTTTTCCGTGACACTACATGCATACGAGTATTTCTTTGGTATGAACCCAACAGAAAATCGTCGTTGAACCCATCAAATCAGGATCCCACGTATAGAAGAACAAATAAAAAATAGGACCCCCCTTACTAGCCAATCAAAAGCCCAAAAGCCCAAGTAGGGTGCCTAGGCCTGTTTGCTCCCCAATTCTCTATACAAATACTCGGCTGCCGCCTCTCATCTTCCTAAAATAACACAATCTCGTCTCTCCTGCTCGTCGTTCTACCGTTGATTGTTCGCCAGACGCCAGCTATTGAGCAACAGGCTAACAACTAATACAATTTCATGGTAATGAATCACAATCTCCGCATCTCCTCTCTTATCTCGTACGACACTATAGTATTGTTTTTGACCTAGTTTTCTAATTCGTATCCCCTATACCTCTATTGATCTAGAATGTGATATTTGACAACTCAAAATCAATTTCTCGATTTAGATAATGATGCAGATACTTCAAGTCCAACTGTTAGACCCAGGCAAAGCGCATCGAATATCGGTGCTGCAAGTAATCTGGCCGATCGAAAGAGAATTTCAGAGTACCTAAAAAATACGAAGAAGCAATATGACATTAGGCAGACATATGTAACCATAGGACCTTACGGGAGACCACCTAATTTTTATTATTCATAGAGGGTCACTGCAGATGCTTCACCATGATTTAACCCAGAATGATTTTATGAATATGGTGGTTGATTTGCTTTGCTGCTATCTTTTTTGAGATAATAACAACGAGGACCAAACTGAGAGTGACGCACTACAAATTAACGCTCATTATTTTGAACTTTTCTAACTAGTCATTTTATTCAATGCTTACGAGAAGATGAGAAGCTTTATCTGAAGCTATTAAGTCATTTTGGTCCTAAACTAAATAATACATGTAACAGGTAAGTCATGCACCCTTCAGTATTTATGTAACACGATATATGACAAGTGATGTCATATTCCTAGTTGCAAAGTCATTTTGTAGTGCTATAGTCTTTGTTCTAAGATGATGCGAAATTAGACTTTACAATTATATAACTGAGTGGTAGACTCTCTCCACTTGCTGCATGGAGATCCTGAGTTCGAACTAGCCTCCTTGAAGAATAATTATGCTAGGGTAATTCTAGTGAGAAATTCCTTTCCCTAGACCATACCTTGTGTGGGTGTTTTTTACACTGTTGTACGCCTGTTTTTTGTACCAAATTAATTCATATCAAATCTTCACAGCAAAGTGAAAAAATGAAACCATGCAATGGCTCAATTTTCTGGCTCCGCCCATGCATATTAGTTAAAAAATCACTCAATGTTACAACTCTAAAATCAGGACTGGGAGTAAAGCATCTTTACCAACAAAAGGAGCAGCAATCAGATGCAGATGCATACGCCTAGTTTCAAACAAAATGCAGACGCATACACATTTTTTCCTAACCTTTGCTTGAATTGACTTGTGTGGATTTTTTGAAGGGTACTTTTGCCTTGCAACTACGCCTCCAAGTCCAACAGCACCATCTGCATCACAAGGTTCACACAAAGAACTTCTCAGGTTGAGTGGCACCATGCCAAGAGGGTTAGATCAAGAAAACTCATGATCTTACACAGAGGCGGACCAAACCAGGAAGAGTGCTAGGAGGAAGCCACAAGTATGGCGGGGCGTGGAAAACATGGAGTGGCCGGCCGCTGGATGCACTCGCTATGCGCCTCTCTGTCAGAAGAAGGAAGGAGGCGGAGAAGAAAGAAGGAGGCGGAGGCTCCTGGTCGACATAGGAGGAGCAATGTTTGGGGCGCGATAGATGGAGAGGCAAAAGCAAAGAGGAGCCATTTATAGAGGAGATTGTGGAGGGCAGTAAGCGAGAGGGGAATGCGGGGAGGCGTTGGATGTGAGCATGATCCGCGTGAGTGGCGAGAGAGGAGCCCGCGGCCAATGGATTGAAGTGGGTCGGTTGGCTGCCACACGAACGGGTGAAGGGAAGGAGGGAGGGAAGGAGTAATGGAGGAGGATACGACGCATGCATGGGAAAGAGCGTGGCAATTAATTGATGCGTTGATTCCGGGATAGGATTAATGAAGGGGTGCCTGACTTTGAGGAAGACGAGGGGATTGAAGAGATCGCCTGATTTCAAGGAGGAAGACGAGAGGAACGAGATTAGGGGGCGATTTATTTGGAGAGAGATGAGAGGAGAAGACGTAGGTCCACCCACGCAGGGGATGGATGGATATATCTTGAGGCTGGCCCAGATTAATTCAACTTCCATTGATAGTGCCACCTATCTCTCGGATTGCATGGCAAGTTTGCTTCTTCTTTTTGTGTGTGAAAGAATGCGTGGGGGAGTAATAGTGATGCCTCCCATGCATCGGATTCTTTTTACACTGATTGTAGCAATTTGTTTCCTAATTACTATTGTGAATCGCATCACATGTCCAAACTTATATCTGCTTTCCGGTGCTCACTATTACTAAGATAGTAGATATTGAGAAATGGATGAGCTAGTCATGCACCAGATATATTTGACAAGAGGACAAAGGTAAGAGAAAATCACCCTGCTTGTATAGTTGTAAGTATATAACAAAAAGGTACCACACAGATTTGACGTTGTGCTGCACCACATCAGCCTCGCAAAATTATCACTAGTTGACTCTTCAAGATCAAAGGTAATGCTCACATGACTGAG
Organism: Aegilops longissima; assembly: GCA_021605205.1. Classification (NCBI taxonomy): domain Eukaryota; kingdom Viridiplantae; phylum Streptophyta; class Magnoliopsida; order Poales; family Poaceae; genus Aegilops; species Aegilops longissima. Next base: position 755,180,410 of record CM038679.1, read on the forward strand.
ATGGCATGGCACAGATTATCTTTTCCTTCTCAAAGGAAGTATGAGAGAAATTGATCAAAGTCCGAGCTGATGTGCGCAGCTATGAAAATAGGCCCGGGCATTTCGGCACTACCATCCTCAAATTTCGAACAAAAGATATTCCAATCTTCACGGTGACCGACATGGTCGACATCATAATTAAGCGCTTGTGATAGCAAATGGGTACTCCAAGAAAAACAAATCCATCATGTGACCGACAACTCTTTAAGATGATTGCAGTCTACACATCAAAAGATATCTACTACAGTAGGAGGCACCTTGACTACATCTTTCACAGACAACATGAGCCAAAAGCACATGTCCTCCTAATCCTCATCAAGGTCACATGCCAACCTCCACATTGGCTGAAGACACAAGATATAAAAGAAACAAAAAACAGATGAAAAAACACTACTTCTATTTCAACTAAGTACTACACATGCAAAAGATTGCAGCAAAGAGGATGATCCACTTTTACAGCAACTGGTGCTCCGGCATTGTCTCGACGTTGCCGCTTATCTCTAGCTAGATAGTGATCCGGCATTGCAACTGGATCCCACGACGGAGGCAATTCATCTTCGCGCACTTGACCTGTGAAGAAGGCATTTACAAGAAAAAGGCAGTTCAGTCAATTTCAGCAAACACCGCTACACTTTGAAAGAAAGATATGAACTTGAGAGTCATGCTTCCAAAATGGTAAAACCAAATTCAATGATCTACCATAGCCAATGGAACTAACTTGAAGCACGCAACTAAAACACCTTTCCCAGTCAATCAAATGCTAAGTTTTTCTTTTCTTTTCCTGGTAGAAAATTCTGAACAGAGCAATATTTGTGAGAAGTGTTAACAATAGAAGTACAAATGTGTGGTACATTTATGTTGAATTTGAACAGATGAATCAGTGTCATTGAAAGGAGTAGGATACCCTATACAATGCATGCTTCATATTCTAATAAAAAGCTAATGAAGAACTGTCAGCAGCAGACCTAGGATACTCTATCCCACATTTGTCAGCAGCATCTCAGACCAAAGGCTTCAAGGAACACTACCAGGCAATCCAAGAGGATTAAGACGTAACCAAACAAAGCTAAAAAAACTTGATGCAGTGGCCAACCTTGTGCGGTGGTCGTTGTAGTCGGGCTGGACGACATCGCCATCGAGGCCGAGGTCGTCAAGCATGGGGTCCCTCATCTTCAGGTCAACATATTCTCCTAGTCAATGTCGTCCATGCAACTGTCCATGCAACTGGAGGGAATCGAACAAATAAATTATGGCATCTGATACTGATACAAAGGAATCAGATTAGATTAAAACTGTTAGTCCAGCCTCTGACAAAATTAAAACAAACACAAAGCAAGAACACTGAATAAATCTAAAAATATACAATGAGAAGGGATCTCAAAAGACCCATGCAAAAGCTCGAGGAGGACATTAAGTCATGATTAGACAAAATATAAGAGCCTTTTTAACAAATACACTTTTGCAGTTGATAAATTTACTTGACACTCATTTAGCATCCCTGCAAGGGATCTGTACCAAGCTAATGCATCAGAAATGAGGCAGTTAATATTGGTAGCATCAGCTAAAAAATAGAGTGATTACAAATGAACCAAACAGCATAAGAACCATAACAAGAGGTCTGGTCTGACCAAAACAAATACGAAGATAATCTGAGCCTCAGCTTATAAATAAACGCAGACATAATGGATGAAGTTTGAAGAAGCATCTGGGACAAGACAAGCAAGACAACAGCTTCTCATTAACCACATGAATAGAGATGCCAATAGCCGCAACTGGTAACTTGTTGCAGAGCAAGGCCTCCTAGTTAACAACTAACTGTCTAACTGGGCAAAGTTGAATGGAACCAACCTAGGAGACGTGAAAGCATCTCTATATCAGGATATGCTGAAACATCTCCAATGCTGTGCTCAGAAGTTAATTTGGAACACTGCACTGATGGCCGTATTACACGCAAAGAAAAAAGCAATTTACATTTGTTCACTTCAAATAAAAGGAGTCACTGCAAGCCAAATAAAAAACAGTATAACATAAACTTTCTGTTTTGAAACAGAAGAAGAGCATAAGCTTGCGAAAGGGATGTGAATACTGCAAACACAGGAAATGTTGCTCGCATGTTTACTCCATGATGAAAAATGGGGTCCTGATGCTAAATAATCATACAAGTGACATTGGACAGTGGCAATACTGTTCCACAATGAAACTGAAACCGGTCAGGACAAGACAAGCAAAATTGAAACAAAACCAAAGCAAGAACACTGAATAAATTTGAAAATACGTAATGAAAAAAGGGCCAACAGCCAACATACAAATCCAGAATGGCCCAAGCAAAAGCTCCAGGGGGACATTCAGTCAAGATTACACACAAAATATAAGAGCATAAATTTAGTTGACACTCACATAGAATCCCTGCAAGGGATCTGTACAACGCTAGTGCATCAGAAATGAGGCAGTTAATGTTGACAGTAGCAGCTACTCCATCCGCCCCATAAATAAAAGATGTTTTTGCAAGCTATTTTAGCTTGTAATAACGTCTTATATTGTGAGACGGAGGGAATAAAAAATAGACTAATTACCAATCAACTAAATGGCATAAGAACCATAACAAAAAATGGTCTGCTCTAACCAAAACAGATACAAAGGTAATTTGAGCTTCAGCTTATAAATAAACGCAGGCATAAGGGATGAAAGCTTCATCTTTGAAGAAGCATCTCGCAGGACAAGACAAGCAAGACAACAACTTTTTGTGAACCACATGAATAGAAATGCCAATAGCTAAAAACATTGGAGTCGTTAAAAAGGGCAATTGTTTGATACATATACAGTATGTACAACTAGAAAGGCAAAAACGACGCCAACTAGAAATCAACCCAAGTAAGCTAGGGTGGTTGGGTTCTTCACCAAGAGAAGACATCAATCCAGGTCTCGCAAAGAGATTTTTGTTGTTGATGTTGGCAAAATCCTTCCCAACTACAATAATCATTAATATCACATGAAATGTTCCACAGCCGTTGCCTTCGAATTTCGCCCCTTTTATGTTGCACCACGCGAATAGGAAGAAGAAACACAAAAAGGACACCGCCCACGAAGGACTCAAGGGGGGACAATAGGTACTTTTGATGCCGCACCATCAAATAATGGAACCTCCCCGGTGGAGGCCACATAGCTTCTTTTTTTTGCAGATGATGGCTGCATAGCTTAATGTCTACTTTGTGCTGTGACACGGGCTAGCATGTAAGCTCCCAACACATGCATGTCACACCTAGTGTCTTACAAACGGAACATCACTAAGATTACTCCCACCATTTATGAGGAGAGAAAGCATTTTTTTAATATCATCCACGGAACAAGCCATATATTTTACCTTGAATTTTTTTAATATCATCACGGAAAAATCGCTCAAGTTAAATCTCGCATGTTCTCAAGCATGGTTGGAGGTGAAAGATACAAAGGGGACATGGCATATTTCCATGTTGTAGGTTTCTTTCTCTCTTCTTCTTCCCACCTACGCTACTTTCCCTCCTACAAAAAACAACCATGGTCGCTCCTTCCCTACCATGGATTCCCCGTCACTCATGGAGGGCGAAGACCAGTTAGATGACCGACGATGACGTAGTCTATGGTCCAGACAACATGCTTTGATTGCGGGCTGCACCACCATGTTGACCTGCACACGGACACAAGTGAAGGGAAAACAAAATGTATCATATGCAACCACATGGTCAATAAGTATTGGCGAAATATGGAATTTTGAGATTAATAACAGTTGTAAGACAGCATGTCGGACCAAAGGCATAAGTCATAGTATGTTCGATGGGAGTCTATGTCTATTGAAGTGTGGTGTGACAACTGCATACTGTTAGCAATAATCTTGTCTTAGTGTAAAAGTAGGGTAGTTTAAGTTGGCTTCCACGTAATGTTAGTTAGCTTGGTTTAACCACCGATAAATATGGCCATGTAATTAGGTAAGATATATGACGTGTGATTCCTGGTATTAGGCAGAGGTAATACAAGTACTAGTCTTAGTACGTTTAGGAATCAGTCGGGAAGAGTTATTTGTCAGCTTGCCGTATAGGTTTAGGAGTTGGTCTTTGAGTCGGCTTGCTAGCCATGGCTCCGGCTTGCTGCATATATATACGTAGCAGGTCATAGCTTTATGTAATGAGGGCATAATTCCAACACATACCACACCTCGGCTCGGAGATTTGGACCACTAGCAAGCGGCAATGGACAGTATTGGACGACCCCGTGGTCGCTGTTGGTGGGCACGGAGATCATCATATGTCATGGACAAAGGTTGGCCGAAAGAGGTGGGCAGTGCCGGTGCCCGGGCTAGTAGTATCTACTCACCGAAATTTCCTTGTGGCCCATGGAAATTCCCTAGCTTGGTCGTGGAGGTGCCAAACTGAAATGATGTTCCACACATATATGGTCGGCCTAGATCAAACTGCTTCTCAACAGTAGAGCGGAGAAGATGCCTAACAATGGTGGAAACGACTTGTCCACTGGATGGAGGAAGGTAGAACCCTCCATGAGTGGATTGCTTGCATTGGCCATGACAAACCGATCAAGGTCCTGCGGACTAGGACGTGTGTTCGGACCCGCGCAGGAGGAGGAGGACATGACCATGGCGGTGGCGGAGGTCGACCTGGAATTTCTATAGCATGGCGCCATATTTTCGCGGCACGAAACAACAGTCTATTTGCATGAGAGGTGCACCATGTCAACACGTATACAATGGATATATAAACTTGTTTCCAATCGTCTACCATTTCATCTTCATCCAAAACCTCAACTCATTCATTGATGCTATATCCAGGTGCTACATCAGCTTTTCTGTACCGAGTTTTGATGTACCGAAGGAGTACGGAGTCCCGGATGAGATCGGGGACATGACGAGGAGTCTCGAAATGGTCGAGTCGTAAAGATCGATATATTGGACGACTATGTTCGGACTTCGGAAAGGTTCCGAGTGATTCGGGTATTTTTTGGAGTACCGGAGAGTTACGGGAATTCGCCGGAGAGTATATGGGCCTTATTGGGCCATACGGGAATAGAGGAGAGAGGCCAAAAGGAAGGAGGCCCCCCCCCCTCTGGTCCGAATTGGACAAGGGGCGCAGCCCCCTTTTTCCTTTTTCCTCCCCCCCTCTTTCCCCTTCTCCTACTCCAACAAGGAAGGAGGGAGTCCTACTCCGGTGCGAGTAGGACTTCCTTGGCGCGCCCCCTCCTAGGCCGGCCGCCCCCTCCCCCCTTGCTCCTTTATATACAGGGGCAGGGGGGCACCTCTAGGCACAACAACAATTGATCCCTTGGATCTCTTAGCCGTGCGGTGCCCCCCCTCCACCATAGTCCACCTCGATAATATCATAGCGGTGCTTAGGCGAAGCCCTGCGACGGTAGAACATCAAGATCACCACCACGCCGTTGTGCTGATGGAACTCTCCCTCGACACTCGGCTGGATCGTAGTTCGAGGGACGTCATCAAGCTGAACGTGTGCTAGAACTCGAAGGTGCCGTAGTTTCAGTGCTTGATCGGTCGGGCCGTGAAGACGTACGACTACATCAACCGCGTTGTGCTAACACTTCCGCTTACGGTCTACAAGGGTATGTAGACAACACTCTCCCCTCTCGTTGTTATGCATCACCATGATCTTGCGTGTGCGTAGGAAATTTTTGAAATTACTACGTTCCCCAACATCTCCTTCCGCCGACTCGTCACCGACGGCTCCTTCCTCGTCAGCTTCCGCAGCCACCATGCCCTGCTCATCCTCGCGCTCCATGACAGAGACGGATTCCACCCAACCCTGCCGCCTCACCCCTCCGCTCCCGCAGCCTGCGCGGTCGCCCTCGCCGCTGACTTCACCTTCTCCTTCCTCCCCGGCCACTTCCGCTGGTTGAACCTGGACATGCGCGATGGCCCCGTCCTCCTTCACCGCGGGTTCAAACAATATGGGCTGCCGGGAGTCTTCCGGGAGCTCGAGGTTGGCGACCCATTGCACCGGCGGTACGCCCTTGTTCCCCAACTACCTGACAACCTAGCCGCTACGGTGGATCACCTGCTCACCAACCCTTTCCTCGTCCCCCTCAGCGAGGACGAGGAAGAGACGGCATTCAAGGTGATCTGTTTGGCACGTGGCAAAACCAAAGTGGCTGCCTTCGTCTTCTCTTCGAGCATCGGACAATGGCAAGCTGCCGCATGCATGGGTTGGAGTGATTTGGCCCTTGACATGGTTGATTCGGCCACGATGTCACGGACCAATTCTTGTTATCTCAGGCGCCATTATGCTTATGGCTGCTTCTACTGGGACTGGATGGTGATCCAGAAGAAGCAGTTGCTCGTGCTTGACACTAGGAGGATGGAGTTCTCCGTTGCCGACCTCCCACCTGGAGGATGGTGCACACAAGGTGTGGCCATTGTTGAGGCAGGGGAAGGCAGGCTCGGTATGTTTGGTCTCCATGGTGAAACTGCATCTCATTCTCATCTCGTTTATGCCATTGTGCGAAATAGAGGCGAGAGCCCAAGCCAGTGCCAAATTGAGAAGATAATCTCACTAGATTCTGGGTACCGTTGTTATATCAAAGCTGTAACAGAGAGCTGTTTGCTATTGATGAGGACAAAAGCCCTACCAGGCTCACCTCGACTCCTTGAGTATTTCATGATGGACATCAATACATTACAGCTACAGAGGGTTTGTGTGAAACAATGCAATACTTGGCTGCCCGGGATAACGATATATGCCCACTTGTTTGAAAGTAGGGTATATACCAACTTTCCACCATCATTGTTGCCTCCACGGACAGTTTGAAGTGTTTAACTTTTGCATCATGTTTATCCCCTTCCCTTTATAATAATTACTCAACTTGTCTAATGTGTGAGTGTTTGTATTGCAATTGACAATTCTTGTTTGGATGATGTATTAGTACTTCTTTTCTTGCACTCATGAGAGAGAAAAAAAGTAAGCTCAAGAACAAAATCCTGATTTATTGTTTGTTTCTTCCGATGGCCATTTTAAGAGAATGAGATTAGTAAAGAGGAAAAATATCATGCACCCTATGACTGTCTTGTGCATAAATTTTCATTGAACAACGAAAACACTAGGTCGCGGCAATTACTTTTAGTAGTAGATTTGATGGTCAGTGTAATGTAGAAGTAATACGAGTGTGGACCCAGTTTACCTTTGATTGTTTCACCTTGAGAAATTTCATGTGAGTCATGCGCAACTCCATTTTGTACACTTTTCTTTTTGATAGATATAAGGTGGCACAATAGTTTTCTTTTAGTCATCTTTACCTATATAATTTTATCTCATGGTGTTGTTTTGTGATAAACCTGCATAACTAGTACAGACAGAATTGAGATCATGAGTCATGCATAACTGAAATTTTATACCACGATGTTGTTTTATCTGAAATCAACATTGTAAGATCAAGGGAGTGCTTCTCATTGCACAGGCGACTGAAATTTTATCTCGTGGTGTTCTATATGAAATCAACCTCATAAGATAGGTTTTACTCGCTTATCGTTGGCAATCAACTAAATTCTTCTTTATCGCAGTTGATTTCTCCACCACTCTTTGATCCTCATATCATGGTTGTCCCCCTAATTTCAAAGCGAAACCCCGAGTTTCTTTCTTTCTTTTTAGTATCTGTCTGGCTGTGTATCCCACTTGTATTGCAGACACTGAAGTGAGTTTTAGTATCTGTCTGGTTATGACTTAATCTACATGGACATAGCCTTTCACCGTGGAAAGATCTTTGCTTTCAGCTATACAGAGAATCCCTTTGCCTGTGATTTAGCCATCGAAAAGATGCCGCTATCTCAAACATGGAGTCGCGTCGAGCATGCCATCAAGGAAGGGCCAACTACGACAGCATGGGCCACGGTAGATTACCACTACCACCCGGTCTCGTCTTTGACAAGCAACAAGTACTAATGGTGAGGTGGAGAATCCCTTTACAGGCGGATTGGATCAAGTTTGACCATCGGATGATAGATCTGCAGGTGTTTGATGCTGACCTGCAGAAGGGCCGGTGGCCTGAGATCAAGGGCTTGGGTCGGCAGGTCCTTGTCCTTGGCCAAACAGGATCAAGAGCCCTTGCAGTGAGAGGTTTGTTAGATCAGATGTTCCAAGGGAACCATGTGTTCCTTGTCGGCGACGACTGGGCACAGTTGAATCCTACCTGCCCGTGGTGCAATTGTTCTGACTGCCGAAAACTTGGCTATAAATATCATAGCTATTGTGTTACAACATGAGAGCGCTAAAGCTAGCCTAGTTGTTTTAGGTGGAGGTCATTGTCCGATAGAGTCCCTCAAGATGGCATGGTTTTTCCCCTCCGAATGAGAAAACCATAGCGCTAAAGGGAGTACGTAGCTGAGTTCAGCTAGTGTGTTAGTAGTACGCTTTTGTCACGTATTAGTAGTTGTGACCGTGTCCCCTCGAAAAAGAAAAGAAAAAACAAGGAGTTGTGACCGTGTCCGTGCTATGCACTAGGTTAGCTGTGTCCGTCTCGTACTCGTGCGTAGTTCAATTCTGCTTAGTCTGAGTACTAGTACGTGTAGGTTTATAAGTCTTGGTACACGATGGCTTCGTGTCTATACACACGTGAGACTATACAAGATTTCCTATACACAAGTAATTCTAACGGCACCTCGACCCGTACTTCGATCGATCAATCCCATCATCATGGGCCTCTCCCTCGGTAAGGAGACTGCTAGTTCGCCATGGCCGGACCTCCCGCCAGAGCTGGCGGCCGAAATCCTCGCCCGGTTGCTCAGCCACACGGACCGCTTCAGCTTTGGTGACGTGTGCCGCGGCTGGCGCCGCGCGGCGAGGCAGTACCGCTTGCTGCTGCCGCCGTCCATGCCATGGATCAACATCGGCAGCGGCGCGTACATGGATCTTGCTGGCAACGGCAAAACCCGCCGTTTCGCCGCCCCCGAAGGGTACCGTGCATGTGTCACCTTCGGCAGCTGGGCCCTCTACAAGCACGAGCGCTCCTCCCGGTGCTTCCTCGCTGACCCATTGAACCCTTCTACGCCGGCCATCGAGGTCCCATGCCGCTACTACTCGAGCGATGACACTGGTGACGGCAGCGTGAGTATGAGATTCTGCAAAGACGACACTTTCCTGACATGGCCCCTGAAAAAGATGGTCGTGTGCTCCCCTCATCTCGTCGTCGCCACATCCGCCTGCAATGGTCCACTCAAAATTGCATGTTTTCGGCCAGGCAATGAAATGGTGATCCACCCGGCGATGCTTTTATGGTCAGAAGGAGATTACTCGCACGCTCATCAACACCATGATCCGAACTTCATCTACACGGACATAGCCTTCCACCATGGAAAGGTCTTTGCTCTGAGCTTAACAGAGAATCTCTTTGCCTTTGATTTGGCCATCGAAGAGATGTCGCTATCTCAAACTAGGAGTCGTGTCGAGCATGCCATCAAGGAAGGGCCAGCTGCAGCGGCAGGTGCCGCGGTACATTACCGCAACCACCACCTGGTCACATCTTCGGACGAACAAAAACTACTAATGGTGCGGTGGCGAATCCCTTTACTGGAAGGTTGGAGAAAGTTTGATCATCGAATAATGGATCTGCAGGTGTTCGAGGCAGACTTGCAGAAGGGCCGGTGGTCCGAGGTCAAGGACTTGGGTGACCAGGCCCTTTTCGTTGGCCAAACGGGATCGAGAGCGCTTGCGGTGGGCGGTTTGTCAGATCAGATGTTCCAAGGGAATCGTGTGTTCATTCTCGGTGATGACTGGGCATGGTTCCGCCCCTGGTGTAAATGTTCTGGCTGCAAAAAACTCGGCTATAAAGCTCCTAGCTATTGTGTGTACGACATGATGAGCGGTGAAGCTAGATTAGTTTCTTTAGGTGGAGGTCATTGTTCGAAAGAGTCTCCCAATATGGCATGGTTTTTTCCCTCAGGGTGAAAAGACATAACTTTTTTATGGAAAAGGAGGGTAATTTTTCATGTAGTGTAATTAGTCTTTTGAGATAATAAATGCATTTCAACCAGTCAATTAGTAATTTTGTTTGTGAATATACTATGGGTCATCTTTATCTGGCTCGGTCTGGCCCAACTCAGAGATGGATGCAGCCCATGACCACAAAGACGGAAGAGTGTGCATGCGTAGATGCCTGGAACTCTACCTCCTCTGCTCATGTGTTCTTCTCGTCTTCCTCTAGTTCTCTAGTCGAGTGCTAGCTCCTACTTCCTCTACTTAGGTTCATCAGACCTTCCTCATATTATGGGTTAAACTTTGATCGTAAATGATACCGTCGGGGGCTGAAGTGGATGCAATTTTCGATGAAGTGTAGAACGAATGATTGCTTAGAAAAATTACTATAGATTCAATCCAAACAATCAACATAGGAAAAACTCCTTCAAACATCCGGTTGATTGAATGACGAGTGCTTTAGAAAATTTCGCACCTAAAAAAGACCTTCCTTTTATTATTTTATTATTAACAAGTTGCAACTAATATATTTTTATCGTGGATCTAAGTAAATCAAAACTAGATAGATTTTAGTAAATGTGCCTAGACATATGTAGCAAATAATAGGCCTTCATAATCATAATGACGGCCCGATAGAGCTATCTCTCAACACTCATCAAGACACGATCCAACTATTGATAGGTCGGCGAGAGTAAATTGTTAGCTCGACTGGAATGACGGCCCGTAGAGCTATCTCTCTTAGGTCTAAGCTCTCAACAATGACATTGAACATAAAATGCCTTATCACATCGAAATCATTGTTAATCTTCTCTTCCTGTCTCCGAATAATATTAAAATCACCAGCCACCAACATAGGTAGATATTTGGACCTGCAAATCCTAGCAAGCTTAGCAAGGAAGTTGTGTTTAAGTTCAAGATGTGCTACCCCATAAGCAGTCACAAGAGCCCACTAGAAGACATCATATCTCGAGTAAACATAAAATTTTACCACAAAGTCATCAACCTCCATATTCAGAACCTCAAGTTTAGAATTATTCACACCTTCCCCTTGGGGGTAAGAAAAACGACGAGTAATCAAGACGACCACATAAGAAGTCCAGAAAAGACGTGGCGAAATTCGAACGACCCGCCTCTATGAGAGTGATGAAGTCCAATTTTTTCTCTCTATAAGTATTTGAAAGAAATTGTCTTTCAGCCAAGTCCCGAAGACCTCTGCTATTCTAGAAGAGTCATCTCATTCATCATGAAATTTCTTTTTGACGCTTACATCGCACCGTAGAAATATTGCTTCTTAGTGAGGGTACGATGAACCTTTGAAGGTACCAAAGAGTCCACAACATGACTCTCGGAGCCCGAGTTACTCAATCCAAACCCAAATGGCATCTATCAAGAAAAGAAAAGGTAACTTGTTTGCAGTGCGGTGCAAGACGGCATTTGTTCGTGCATGTATATTGTGTCATTAGGGAGACACACTAGAAAAAGTATCAGGTGGTACCTGTTGAATATATTGAGGTTGTGACCCCCGTCTCCTACATCATACATATGTGCCTAGTGCACCCGATCAATGTATTGTGTGTTGCACGGCCCAAACCTCATCTTCTACATGGTATCTATCGTAGTACGATCCTAACCTAACCCGCTCGGATGGCACTTTTGAGCACTATAAGGCTCGCTGGGTGATCCGTGGTTTTCGGCAGTGTGCTGGAGTTGACTTCACCGAGACGTTTACACCGGTTGTCAAACCGGTCACGATCCGCACCGTTCTTCAGCTAGTTGCCTCTCATGAATGGTTGGTTCATCAGATGGACGTCTCCAACACTTTTCTTCATGGTCACCTTGCGGGGCAGGTTTGCTGTGAGCAACCCACTGGTTTCGTCGACGCCACTCATCTTGGCCATTTGTGCTTGCTGTCTCGGTCTCTCTACGGCCTCAAGCAAGCCCATCGCGCCTGGTACCAGCGTATCACCGGTTTTCTTCAGACACCGGGCTTCCGTGTCACTCGCTCGGATGCCTCGTTGTTCGTCTATCACCCTGGTGACACGACTGCTTACTTGCTGCTTTATGTCGACGACATCATCCTGACGGCCTCCTCTGCAGCCCTTCTTCAGCACATTATTCTCCGGCTGCGTGATGAGTTTGCCATCAAGGATCTGGGTGCTCTCCATTACTTCCTTGGCATTGAGGTCGCTCGGCAACCCAGCCGCTTCTTTCTTCATTAGCAGAACTATGCGCATGAGCTACTTGAGCGTGCCGGCATGCTCAACTGTCATCATGTCGCTACTCCTGTTGACACGAAGGCGTAGGTTTCTGCTCTCGAGGGTACGCCAGCGTCGGACGCTCCATTCTACCGGTCTATTATTGGTGCTCTCCAGTATCTAACACTCACCCGACCAGACTTGCAGTATGTTGTCCAGTGGGTGTGTCTCCATATGCACGCCCCTCGTGACTCTCATTGGACACTCGTGAAACGGATTCTCCGCTATATCCGTGGCACGATATCCCTCGGACTCACCCTCACGACATCCTCCTCTATGGATATGGTGGCCTATTCTGATGTTGATTGGGCTGGCTGCCCCGACACATGTCGCTCCACTTCCGGCTACTGCGCGTCTACCTCGGTCCCTCCCTCTTCTCGTGGTCGTCCAAACGACAACCTACAGTGTCGTGCTCTAGCGCAGAGGCCGAATACCGAGCAGTGGCTAATGCAGTCGCCGAGTGCACCTAGCTTCCACAGCTACTTCAGGAGTTTCATCACGACATCTCGTAGGCCATGGTTGTCTACTGTGACAATGTCTCCGCGGTGTATCTTTCCGCCAACCCCGTTCATCATCGCCGGACGAAGCATGTTGAGCTGGACATTCACTTTGTGCACGAACAGGTAGCCCTTCGATGCATTCGGGTTCTTCATGTTCCGACCGCACAACAGTTCGCCGATGTGATGACTAAGGGACAGCCTACTTCCATCTTCGAGGAGTTTCTCTCCAGTCTCTGTGTCTCTGGCGACGCTTAGACGGTGGGTGGGGGGTGTTCAATATATTGTGCATGTATATTGTGTCGTAGGCCCACCTCCTAGTTTTCCTGTATAATTGAGGTTGTGGCCCCCGTCTTGTACATCATATATACGTGCCTAGTGCACCCGGTCAATGCATTGTGAGTTGCACTGCCCAAACCTCATCTTCTACCGTACCATTTGTTAAGTGCTCCCATGGTACCAACTTTGAAAAGACAAAATTGAATGTTCCGAAAAGAATTCTATTTTTTTGTGGATGTTTACAAGGTATGTGTCTACAAACCCTAACAAAATCAAATTCAAATTCGAGTTACACATTAAGAAACAAAGAGAGACAAAATTCCGATGTTAATAGTTTCAAATTTTCCTTTGGTCTTTTTTTGGCACTATTCATGATAGATTTGCCTATCTTGTTTCTCAGTATGCATTTTGAATTTGGACCTGTGATTGTTAGGAGTTATAGATACATTCCATCTGAACATTCACATTTTTAATTTTTTTTGAAATGTTTATAATGCACTTTTGAAATGAGAGCATGGGCGTGTAGGACTCGGTATCACTGGAAATTCATATATTTTTTAAAATACCTCCTTACTGGATTCTCATAAACGCACACACCAAAGATGAAGTAATATTTAGAAAAGAGGAGACCAACCCGCTCTAGACTAGCCTGTTGATAATTTTTTATAAAAGAAAACTCCGTGAATACCAAGCGCTCGAGCCGAGCCGAGGCTCGAACATTGATGGGCTGGATGCGAACTCCACCGTCTCGCCAACTGAGCTACACTCCATTCTCGGGTGAAATAATATTGTGAAACACGCACACACAAAAGGTGAAATTATATTCTCAAACACGCACACGGCGTGTCATTTCCTCGCCTGCTGCTGTACACCAGCCGATGTCCCGTCACGTTAAAGCTCGGTCAAGTCTCGTCGCCTGCGCTACGGCTCCCGAGGCACCGCTCTTCTCGTCTCCTCTCTCTCTCGCTCTCCCTCCCCCTTCGTCCGTCCAAGAAGCACAACCCAAACAAACAAGCCGGCCGCCACATTGATTTGAGGCACCAGGCAAGAACATCCGCACGGCGGCGTGCCCCTCGTCGTCGTCGGTGCCGCCTCCGCCGTTGGCAGGTTCAGGGTGGACACGGTCCGGGCCGGTCCGGTCCCTGACCGAGCCGCCGTTTTGACCGGCCGCCGGCGGTCCGGACCGGACCGGACCGACCAGCCTGGCGGTCCTGTTTCCAGGGACCGGACCGGTGGCGGCGAAGCTCGGGCCGGACCGAGCGGACCGGCCAACCCACCACCAGCGGCATCGTGCGAGTGTGCAGCGACGAGGTGGGAGATGTGCGCGGGTGCTATGGCGCGTTGGACGACGTGCGCGAGGGCCGGCGGCGAGGTGGACGACGTGCGGTAGAAAGTGCGCTGGGCGGCGGCAAAGGCGCGGTGTTAGCCATGATCTTCTTAGCAGTTATTCTGTTCCATGCAATTAATTTAGCGCATGCATGGGATCACGATTTTCTGTATATGGGCCTTGCCGTGATTGATGGGTCAATTCTGACGTGAAGTTAATTGTAGAATGACACCGTGATTATCGGATCGATCGAACCACGTTTCTCTCGTTCCTTCTATTTTCTGTTCGACTGAATAAAAGGGAACGCTTGCATGGGATAACGCATGATTATCGAATCGAAACCATTTCTCTCTTAGTCGTGAATAAAAGGAAAGGCAGCGAAGAGTTGTCGTCGGAAGGCGCCTTAGTTGTCTCTGCCGAGCCTGCCCCGGCCGTGGGGCATGCTGCGGTGCTCCTGGGCTCTGGCTCTGCAAGTGGGGACGCGGCACGCGCCGTCGAATCGCTGCCTGTGCTTGCCCCTCCTTTGGCCACTGATGGGCACGACCGGAGCCCGGCGGGTCCGACGCCTCCCCTGATGTCCAGTGGTCCATTGCGGCGCACACCATCGCCGGTGCGGCTGCGCAGGGTTGCCGTTGCTGCTGGTGGTGCGGTGGGCTTGCAGTGCCTCGCACCACTTTTCGAAGAGCGCCAAGACGCCATCCTGCCCTCCCCTACCCCAACACCTGTCAGGGCGCCAGTGGCTCGTCGGAAAACAATGGCTGGGATCAACATCTCCAAGACCGGTGGAGGCTTCTCCATCAGCAAACCGCGGGCTGCAGGCCGCCCAAAGGCGCCTCTGGCGGCCAGGGCAGCTGAGCTGCTAGTGTGCCGCACCTTAGGCATTGTCAAGGATGGGGAAGACGTCACTAACTCCGCGATGGATGCCTTCGCGGAGCGATTCAAGGAGCAGCTGCTGCCTGACGTGATCGTGGCCATGCGAGGGCTGTTTAAGCTCGACAACGACAGCGCGACGGATGTTGAGGAGGCCCTCATTGCGCATGGAGGGGGAGGTGCTCTCGATCTGGAGATGAGCCATGCCGGCACCGCGGCTTAGCAGGCGGCCACCTCACTGCTTGTTGGCTCTGTCCAGCTGGGGTTCTTAGTCTCAATATGTTAGTACAAAATCATGAACTGCTAGGTGTTTGGTCCAGGTGTAAGGGCGCTCTGTGTGTTTGGAGTAGTCTGTATGTTGGCCTGTGGCCATGTATCCTTAGTGGGCTACGTTCTGTTTCCTCTGGATGGCAATGTTCTGCTGTATGTGCAACTTTCAAACCTTGCTAGCTGTTCTCTGTGCGTCCCAAACATGTTCATGCCCCTGTTGCCGCTGCTTCGGCCACCTCCGCCATTTGGCCAGGCTACAAGGTGCTCCTGGTTTTAATATGATAGAACAACCGATCAATTTCCTGAGCTGGAACGTGATGGGTCTCAACTGCCCGGATCGACGCTCCACTGTCAATGCCACGATCGCCTCCTCGTCCTGCCATGTTGTTTGCCTCCAAGAGACAAAGCTCCAGCATGTCGATCAGTGCACGGCAACCTTCCTGGGCGGGCATAGGCTGCATAGCTTCGCGCAGAGACCAGCAACGGGTACCAGGGGTGGCATCTTGATGCTTTGGGATGATCTGCTTGTTGATGTTTCCTGCATTAACTTCACTACGTACTGCCTTTCCGCCATGGTCCGGGTGAGAGGGACCGACGTCCTCTTCAAGATCACTTCCGTCTACGGCCCCACGAATTACTCCTGCAAAGATGCTTTCTTTGCCGAGCTACTGGCAGAGAAGCCGCCACCTGGGACGGCGTGGCTTGCCACCGGAGATTTCAACCAAATATACCGGGCTAGAGATAAAAACAAGAGGAATGTAAACCGCAGCAGGATCAATCATTTCAGGGCAACACTTCAGAGTTGTGAGCTCAAAGAAATTCACCTCCAAAACTGGAGATTTACGTGGAGCAATGAGAGGGCGAACCCTACCTTGTGCAAACTAGACTCGTTCTTTTGCAACGCCGGGTGGGACACAACCTTCAACACCCATGTCCTTAATGTGCTTTCCTCCTCCCTCTCCGACCACTGTCCGCTACTTCTTGCCGACAACAAGGGACCAAGAAGACCTCGGGTCTTTAAATTTGAATTTTTTTGGGTATCCATGCCCGGTTTCAACGTGGTTGTCCAAAAGGCGTGGAATGAGAGGGTAGAACACACCGAGCCATACCAAATCCTACATCACAAGCTCAAGAGGACGGGGCTCCGCCTCTCCGAGTGGAGTAGGGGCCTTTTCTCAAAGGCTAAAATTCACCTTCAGGCAGCACTTTTGGTGATTCTACGCCTTGACATTGCCCAAGAGGATAGGCTTCTCTCCACCGAAGAACTTGAGCTCCGAGCCAGGCTCAAGAGAAGGGTCATCGCCTTGAGTGCGCTCGAAAGATTTCGCAAGAAACAATGTGCAAGAATTTTCAATCTCAAAGAAGGGGACGCCAATACCAAGTTCTTCCACCGCCGTGTTAATGCAAGGAGAAGAAAAAACCATATACATAGAATCAAGAACGAGCTTGGTTGGGTCACCGAGCACGACGCCAAAGAGAAGCTAATCCAAGACCACTTTTCAAATGTCATGAGTTGAGGCCCTCAAAGCCGCAAAGATTTCAATTGGGAGGAGCTAAATTTCGAACCTCTCGATCTGCATGGCCTTGACTCCCCTATGTCTGAGAGTGAAGTTCTCGAAGCGATCAATGACATGCCAAGTGACAAGGCTCCGGGGCCGGATGGTTTCACGGGCCTCTTCTTCAAGAAGTGTTGGGACATTATCAAGCACGACCTCATGAGGCTTATCACGCGCTTTGACTCCCTACACACTGCAAACCTTCTCCGAAGGTACATGTTGGGTTGGCATATTTCGAGATTAGGATTTGTCACTCCGATTGTCGGAGAGGTATCTCTGGGCCCTCTCGGTAATGCTCATCACCTAAGCCTTGCAAGCATTGTAACTAATGAGTTAGTTATAAGATGATGTATTACGGAACGAGAAAAGAGACTTGCCAAGATGTGAGATTGAACTAGGTATTGGATACCGACGATCGAATCTCGGGCAAGTAACATACCGATGACAAAGGGAACAACGTATGTTGTTATGCGGTCTCGACCGATAAAGATCTTCGAGAATATGTAGGAACCAATATGGGCATCCAGGTCCCGCTATTGGTTATTGACCGAGAGGTGTCTTGGTCATGTCTACATAGTTCTCGAACCCGTAGGGTCCGCACGCTTAACGCTTCGATGGATGGTTACTATGAGTTTTATGATGTTGATGTACGAAGGTTGTTCGAGTCCGGATGAGATCACGGACATGACGAGGAGTCTCGAAATGGTCGAGACATAAAGATTGATATATTGGAAGCCTATGTTTGACTCGGAATCACTCCGGGTGAAATTGGGAATTTTATCGAGTACCGGGGTTACCGGAACCCCCGGGAGTCAATGGGCCTTGATGGGCCTTAAGGGGAAAGAGAAAGGGGCCCTATAGCTGGCCGCAGCCTTCCCCCCTTCCCTAGTCCTATTAGGATTAGGAGAAGGGGGTGGCGCCCCCTCTCTCCCTCTCCCCTTGGTCAAACCCTAGTTGGACTAGGATTTGGGGGAATCCTACTCCTAGTAGGAGTAGGACACCCTGGTGCGCCTCCCCTGGCGGCCAGCCCTCCCTTCCCTCCTTTATATACAGGGGCAGGGGGCACCCCATGACACACAAGTTGATCATTGAAATCGATTCCTTAGCCGTGTGCGGTGCCCCCTTCCACCAAATTACACCTCGAATATACCGTTGCGGAGCTTAGGCGAAGCCCTCGCGCCGTGGAACATCATCATCGCCACCACGCCGTCAGGTCTTGTCAATGAAACTCTCCCTCAACACTCGGCTGGATCGGAGTTCGAGGGACGCCATCGAGCTGAGCGTGTGCAGAACTTCGGAGGTGCCGTCGTTCGGTACTTGGATCGGTTGGATCGGGAAGAAGTACGACTACTTCCTCTACGTTGCGTCAACGCTTCGTTGCTGGTCTACGAGGGTACGTAGACAACACTCTCATCTCGTTGCTATGCATCACCATGGTCTTGCGTGATCGTAGGAAAATTTTGAAATTACTTCAATCTCAAAGAAGGGGACGCCAATACCAAGTTCTTCCACCGCCGTGTTAATGCAAGGAGAAGAAAACCATATACATAGAATCAAGAACGAGCTTGGTTGGGTCACCGAGCACGACGCCAAAGAGAAGCTAATCCAAGACCACTTTTCAAATGTCATGAGTTGAGGCCCTCAAAGCCGCAAAGATTTCAATTGGGAGGAGCTAAATTTCGAACCTCTCGATCTGCATGGCCTTGACTTCTATGTCCGAGAGTGAAGTTCTCGCCGATCAATGACATGCCAAGTGACAAGGCTCCGGGGCCGGATGGTTTCACGGGCCTCTTCTTCAAGAAGTGTTGGGACATTATCAAGCACGACCTCATGAGGCTTATCACGCGCTTTGACTCCCTACACACTGCAAACCTCCAGTGGCTAAACTCTGCAAACGTGGTGCTCCTGCCTAAGAAGGAAGGGGCGGAGGGCATCGTCGATTATAGGCCCATCAGTCTCATCCACGCAATCGCAAAAATTATCGCGAAGGTGCTCTCCATGAGGCTCGGCCCACACATGACAAACCTCGTCTCCAACTGTTGGGAAACGTAGTAATTTCAAAAAATTCTACGCACACGCAAGACCATGGTGATGGCATAGCAACGAGAGGGGAGAGTGTGTCCACGTACCCTCGTAGACCGAAAGCGGAAGCGTTATAACAACGCGGTTGATGTAGTCGTACGTCTTCACGATCCGACCGATCCAAGTACCGAACGACGGCACCTCCGAAGTTCAGCACACGCTCAGCTCGATGACGATCCCCTGCTCGATCCAGCAAACCGTCGGGATGAGTTCCACAAGACGACGGGCGCAGGACGATGATGATGCTTCATGGCGCAGGGCTTCGCTTAAGCTCCGCGACGATATGACCGAGGTGGAATATGGTGGAGGGGGGCACCGCACACGGCTAAGAACGACACGAGATCAACTTGTGTGTCATGGGTGCCCCTGCCCCGTGATATAAAGGAGCAAGGGGGTGCGGCCAGCCTATAAGGCCTGAGGAGTCCTACTCCCACCGAGTAGGACTCTCTCCTAGTTGGATTAGGATTGGGAGGAGGAGAGGAAGGGGGGCCGCCCTCTCCTTGTCCTATTCGACTAGAGGAGGAGGGCGCGCGCCTGCCTCTGGCCGCCCTTCCTCTTCTCCCTATGGCCCATCAAGGCCCATTGACTTCGGGGTTCCGAACCTTCCAAGTCCAAACATAGGCTTCCAATATATCAATCTTTATGTCTCGACCATTTCGAGACTCCTCGCCATGTCCGTGATCACATCCGGACTCAACAACCTTCGTACATCAAAACTTATAAACTCATAATGAACTCGTCATCAAACGTTGTTTGCAAGGACTCTACGGTTCAAGAGCTATGTAGACATGACCTAGAACCATTCTCGTCAATAACCAATAGCGGAACCTGGATGCCCATATTGGTTCCTACATATTCTATGAAAATCTTTATCGGTCAAACCGCATAACGACATAACGGTGTTCCCTTTGTCATCGGTATAGTTACTTACCCGAGATTCGATCGCCGGTATCCAATACCTAGTTCAATCTGCTATCGTAAGTCTCTTTACTCGCTCCAGATTACATCATCTCACAACTAACTCATTAGTTGTAATGCTTGCAAGGCTTTATGTGATGTGTATTACCGAGAAGGCCCAGAGATACCTCTCCGACAATCGGAGTGACAAAACCTAATCTCAAATACGCCAACCCAACAAGTACCTTTGGAGACACCTGTAGTACTCCTTTATAATCACCCAGTTACGCCAGACGCTTGGTAGTACCCAAAGTGTTCCTCCGTAAACGGAGTTGCATAATCTCATAGTTACAGGAACATGTATAGGTCATGAAGAAAGCAATAGCAATATACTAAACGATCAAGTGCTGCTAACGGAATGGGTCATGTCAATCACATCATTCTCCTAATGATGTGATCCCATTAATCAAATGACAACACATGTCTATGGTTAGGAAACATAACCATCTTCGATTAATGAGCTAGTCTAGTAGAGGCATACTAGTGACTATCTGCTTGTCTATGTATTCACACATGTATTATGTTTCCGTTAATACAATTCTAGCATGAATAATAAACATTTATCATGATATAAGGAAATAAATAATAACTTTATTATTGCCTCTAGGGCATATTTCCTTCAGTCTCCCACTTGCACTAGAGTCAATAATCTAGATTACACAAGAATGATTCTAACACCCATGGAGTCTTGGTGCTGATCATGTTTTGCTCGTGGAAGATGCTTAGTCAACGGGTCTGCAATATTCAGATCCGTATGTATTTTGCAAATCTCTATGTCTCCCACTTGGACTTGGTCCCGAATGGAATTGAAGCGCCTCTTGATATGCTTGGTCCTCTTGTGAAATCTGGATTCCTTTGCTAAGGCAATTGCACCAGATTGTCACAGAAGATCTTCATTGGTCCCGATGCACTAGGTATTACACCTAGATCGGAAATGAACTCTTTCATCCAGACTCTTCATTTGCTGCTTCCAAGCAGCTATGTACTCCGCTTCACATGTAGATCCCGCCACGACGCTTTGTTTAGAACTGCACCAACCGACAGCTCCACCGCTTAATAAAAACACGATCCGGTTTGCTATTTAGAATCGTCCGGATCAGTGTCAAAGCTTGCATCGACGTAACTATTTACGACTAGCTCTTTGTCACCCCATATACGAGAAACATATCCTTAGTCCTTTTCGTATTTCAGATGTTCTTTACCGCTGTCCAAAGGATCCACCTCGATTACTTTGGTACCTTCCTGCTAAGCTTATCTGCTAAGCATACATCAGGTCTGGTACACAGCATAGCATACATGATAGAGCCTATGGCTGAAGCATAGGAACATCTTTCATTTTCTCTATCTTCTGCTGTGGTCGGGCATTGAGTCTGACTCAATCTTACACCTTGTAATACAGGTAAAAACCTTTCTTTGCCTCGATCCATTTTGAACTTTTTCAAAACTTTATCAAGGTATGTGCTTTGTGAAAGTCCAATTGCGCCTTGATCTATCTCTATAGATCTTGATGCCCAATATGTAAGCAGCTTCACCGAGGTCTTTCATTGAAAAACTTTTATTCAAGTATCCTTTATGCTATCCAGAAATTCTATATCATTTCCAATCAATAATATGTCGTCCACATATAATATCGAAATGCTACAGAGCTCCCACTCACTTTCTTGTAAATACAGGCTTCTCCAAAAGTCTCAGATGAATCCATATGCTTTGATCACACTATCAAAGCGCTTATTCCAACTCCGAGAGGCTTGCACCTGCACCATAAATTGATTGCTGGAGCTTGCACACTTTGTTAGCACCCTTTGATCAACAAAACCTTCTCGTTGCATCATATACAACTCTTCTTCCGTAAATCCATTCAAGAATGCAGTTTTTACATCCATTTGCCAAATTTCATAATCATAAATGCGCAATTGCTAACATGATTCGGACAGACTTAAGCATCGCCACGGGTGAGAAAGTCTCATCGTAGTCAACCCCTTGAAGTTGTCGAAAACCTTTCGCAACAAGTCGAGCTTTGTAGACAGCTACATTACCATCAGCGCCACCTTCTTCTTAAAGATCCATTTATTCTCAATGGCTTGCCGATCATCGGGCAAGTCAACCAAAGTCCATACTTTGTTTTCATACATGGATCCCATCTCAGATTTCATGGCTTCCAGCCATTTCATGAATCTGGGCTCACCATCACTTCTTCATAGTTTGTAGGTTCGCCATGGTCAAGTAACATGACTTACGTAATAGGATTACCGCATTCACTGCGCGATTTTACTCTGGTTGACCCCACGGGTTCAGAGCAACTTGATCTGAAGTTTCATGGTCAACATCATTAGTTTCCTCACTAATTGGTGTAGTTGTCACAGGAACCATTTCTTGTGGTGAACTACCTTCCAATAAGGGAGCAGATACAGTTATCTCATCAAGTTCTACTTTCCTCCCACTCACTTCTTTCGAGAGAAACTCCTTCTCTAGAAAGGATCCGAATTTAGCAACGAAAATCTTGCCTTCAGATCTGTGATAGAAGGTGTACTCAACTGTCTCCTTTGGGTATCCTATGAAGACACATTCGATTTGGGTTCGAGCTTATCTGGTTGAAGTTTCTTCACATAAGCATCGCAGCCCCAAACTTTAAGAAACGACAACTTTGGTTTCTTGCCAAACCACAGTTCATACGGTGTCGCCTCAACGGACTTAGATGGTGCCCTATTTAACGTGAATGCGCCGCCTCTAAAGCATATCCCCAAAACGATAGCGGTAAATCAATAAGAGACATCATAGATCGCACCATATCAAGTAAAGTACGACACGCGCTCGACACACCATTTCTCCGTGGTGTTCCGGTGGTATGAGTTGCTAAACTATTCCACATTGTTTCAAATGTAAACCAAACTCAGAACTCAAATATTCTCCTCCACGATCAGATCAGAAACTTTATTTTCTTGTTACGATGATTTTCCACTTCACTCTGAAATTCTTTGAACTTCTCAAATGTTTCAGATTTGTGTTTCATTAAGTAGATATACCCATATCTGCTCAAATCATCTGTGAAGGTGAGAAAATAACGATATTCCGCCAAGTGCTTCAACATTCATTGACCACAAACATCAGATGTATGATTTCCAACAAATCAGTTGCTC
Source organism: Aegilops longissima (assembly GCA_021605205.1). NCBI lineage: Eukaryota > Viridiplantae > Streptophyta > Magnoliopsida > Poales > Poaceae > Aegilops > Aegilops longissima. Next base: position 755,203,638 of record CM038679.1, read on the forward strand.
GCCCATAGTTCCGAGAACGGCGTTTTAGTCATCTTGCCCATGAGGCACGGTTCGCAAGTACCAAGTGATTCATAATCAAGTGATTCCAAGCCCATCAAGATGGAGTTTCTTCATGCTTTTACATCGATATGACCTAAACGGCAAGTGCCACAAATAAGTTGCATTATCATTATCAACTCTGCATCTTTTGGTTTCAACACTATGAATATGTGTATTACTACTATCGAGATTCAATAAAATAGACCATTCTTCAAGGGTGCATGACCATAAAAGATATTATTCATATAAATAGAACAACCATTATTCTCTGTCTTAATGAATAACCGCCTCGCATGAAACAAGATCCAGATATAATGTTCATGCTTAACGCTGGCACCAAATAACAATTATTTAGGTCTAAAACTAATCCCGATGGTAGATGTAGAGGTAGCGTCGATCGCGATCACATCGACTTTGGAACCATTTCCCACGCAAGATCGTCACCTCGCCCTTAGCCAATCTTCGCTAATCCGTAGTTCCTGCTTCGAGTTGCAAATATTAGCAATGTAACCAGATCAAATACCTGTGTACTATCATGCAGTATTAGTAAGGTACACATCAATAACATGTATATCACATATACCTTTGATCACCTTGCCATCCTTCTTATCCGCCAAATACTTGGGGCAGTTCCACTTCCAAAGGTCCAGTTTTGCTTGCAGAAAACACTCAGGGCTGTGCTTAGGTCCGATTTGGGTTTTTCTCTTGAGCAGCAACTTTCTTGCTGTTCTTTTGAAGTTCCCTTCTTCTTCCCTTTGCCCTTTTCTTGAAACTAGTGGTCTTGTTGACCATCAACACTTGATGCTCTTTCTTGATTTCTACCTCCGCAGCTTTTAGCATTGTAAGAGCTCGGAATTGTTTTGGTCATCCCTTGCATATTATAGTTCATCACGAAGCTCTTGTAGCTTGGTGGCAGTGATTGGAGAATTCTGTCAATGAAACTATCATCCGAAGAGTAACTCCCAGCTTGAATCAAGTGATTATTATACCCAGACATTTTGAGTATATGTTCACCGATGTAACTATTCTCCTTCATCTTGCAGCTATGGAACTTATTGAGACTTCATATCTCTAAATCCGGCATTTGCTTGAAATATTAACTTCAACTCCTCGAACATCTCATATGCTCCATGACGCTCAAAACATCGTTGAAGACCCGGTTCTAAGTCGAAAGAATGGCACACTCGAACTATCGAGTAGTCATCGCTTTGCTCGCCAGACGCTCACAACTTCCGCGTTGTTCTGTAGCAGGCCGGCACCCAGCGGTGCTTCCAGACATAATTCTATCAGTGCAGCAATGAGGATAATCTCTCGTTACGGACCCAGTCCGTAATTGCTACCATCATCTTTCAACTTTGCTTTCAAGGAACACATTAAAATTCAACGGAACAACAAAGACGAGCCATCTATCTACAAAGAAACATAGACAAGCAAAAATACTATCAGTACTAAGTTCATGATAAATTTAAGTTTAATTAATCATATTAAAACCTCCCACTTAGACAGACATCTCTAGTCATCTAAGTGATTACGTGATCCAAATCAACTAAACCATGTCCGATCATCACGTGAGATGGAGTAGTTTCAATGGTGAACATCACTATGTTGATCATATCTACTATATGATTCACGCTCGACCTTTCGGTCTCCGTGTTCCGAGGCCATATCTGTTATATGCTAGGCTCACAAATTTAACCTGAGTATTCCGCTTGTGCAACTGTTTTGCACCCGCTGTATTTGAACGTAGAGCCTATCACACCCGATCATCACGTGGTGTCTCAGCACGAAGAACTTTCGCAACGGTGCATACTGTTGGGGAACGTTGCAGAAAATTAAAAATTTTCCTACGGTTTCACCAAGATCCATCTATGAGTTCATCTAAGCAACGAGTCATGGGAGATGCATCTACATACCACTTTGTAGATCGCGAGCGGAAGCGCTCAAAAGAACGGGTTGAGGTAGTTGTACATCGTGATCCAATCACCGGAGATCCTAGCGCCGAACGGACGGCACCTCCGCTTTCAACACACGACGGTCAGCGTGGACGCCTCCTCCTTCTTGATCCAGCAAGGGAAAGGAGAGGTTGATGAAGATCCAGCAGCACGACGGGCGTGGTGGTGGATGCAGCAGGATCCGCAGGCTTCGCCAAGCGCCTCAAGGGAGGAGGAGTGTAGCAAGGGGAAGGAGGTGCCAAGATGCGGGTCTTCCTGCCCTTCCTCCCTCCACTATATATAGGCTAGGGGGCGATGCCCCTGGAGATCCCATCTAGATGGGGGGCGGCCCTGGGCAACGGCCCCTTAGGTTTCCAACTGGGGGCGCATGCCCCTCGGGGGCAACGCCCCCACGGTTTCCAACCAGGGGGCGATGCCCTCTGGGGCAACGGTCCCCTAGGGTTTCCAACCCCAGGCGCCTTGGGCCCTTGGTAGGCGCACCAGCCCACCAGGCTGGTTCCCACGCCACTTCAGCCCATGGGCCCTCCGGATAGGTGGCCCCACTCGGTGGACCCTCGACCTTTCCGTGGTCCCAGACAATACCGTGACCCCAAAACTTTCCCGGTGGTCAAACTGACATCCTATATATAAATCTTTACCTCCGACCATTCCGAACTCCTCGTGACGTCCGGATCTCATCCGGACTCAACAACTTTCGGTTACTGCATACTAATATCTTTACAACCCTAGCGCCTCCGAACCTTATGTGTAGACCCTACGGGTTCGGGAGATATGCGATATGACCGAGATGCTCTCCGGTCAATAACCAACAGCGGATCTGGATACCCATGTTGGCTCCTACATACTCCTCGATGATCTCATCGGATGAACCACGATGTCGAGGATTCAATCAAACCTCAGATACAATTCCCTTTGTCAATCGGTACGTTATTTGCCCGAGACTCGATCGTCGGTATCCCAATACCTTGTTCAGTCTCGCTACGCAAGTCACTTTACTGCATCAGAATGTATGATCCCGTGACTAACCACTTAGTCACTTTGAGCTCATTATGATGATGCATTACCGAAAGGGCCCAGAGATACCTCTCCGCCATACACGGAGTGACAAATCCCAGCCTCGATCCGTGTCAACCCAACAGACACTTTCGGAGATACCTGTAGTGCACCTTTATAGTCACCCAGCTTACGCCAGGACGCTTGGTACACCCAAAGCACTCTTACGGTATCCGGAGTTACACGATCTCATGGTCTAAGGAAGAGATACTTGACATTGGAAAAGCTCTAGCAAAACGAACTACACGATCTTGTGCTATGCTTAGATTGTCTTGTCCATCACATCATTCTCCTAATGATGTGATCCCGCTGTCAATGACATCCATTGTCCATAGTCGAAACCATGACTATCTGTTGACCAACGAGCTAGTCAACTAGAGGCTCACTAGGGACATGTTATGGTCTATGTATTCACACGTATCACGATTTCCTGATAATACAGCTTATAGCATGAATAAAAGACAATCATCATGAACAAAGAAATATAATAATAACACTTTTATTATTGCCTCTAGGGCATATTTCCAACAGTCTCCCACTTGCACTAGAGTCAATAATCTAGTTACATTGTGATGAATCGAACACCCATAGAGTTCGTGTTGATCATGTTTTGCTCATGAGAGAGAAGTTTAGTCAACGGATCTGCGACATTCAGATCCGTATGTACTTTGCAAATTTCTATGTGTCCATCCTGAACGCTTTCACGATGGAGTTGAAGCGACGCTTGATGTGCCTGGTCTTCTTGTGAAACCTGGGGCCTTGGCAAGTGCAATAGCTCCAGTGTTGTCACAGAAGAGTTTGATCGCCCCGACGCATTGGGTATGACTCCTAGGTCGGTGATGAACCTTCACCCAAATTGCTTCATGCGCTGCCTCCGAGGCTGCCATGTACTCCGCTTCACATGTAGATCCCGCCACGACGCTTCGCTTGCAGCTGCACCAGCCATCGCTCCACCATTCAACATATACACGATCCGTTTGTGACTTAGAGTCATCAGATCTGTGTCGGTTAGCGCCGACGTAACCTGCTACGCATTTGAGCTCTTCGTCACCTCCATAAACGAGAAACATGTCCTTTGTCCTTTTCAGTACTTCAGGATATTCTTGACCGCTGTCCAAAGGTTCCTTGCCGGGATTACTTTGGTACCTTCCTACCAAACTTACGGCAAGGTTTACATCAGGTCCGGTACACAACATGGCATACATAATAGATCCTATGGCTGAGGCATAGGGATGACACTCATCTCTTCTTTATCTTTTGTCGTGGTCGGGCATTGAGCTGAGCTCAATCTCACACCTTGCAACACGTGCAAGAACCCTTCTTGACTGATCCATTTTGAACTTCTTCAAAATCTTATCAAGGTATGTGCTTTGTGAAGACCTATGAGGCGCCTCGATCTATCTCTATAGATCTTGATGCCTAATATATAAGCAGCTTCTCCAAGGTCCTTCATTGAAAAACACTTATTCAAGTAGGCCTTAATGTTGTCCAAGAATTCTATATCATTTCCCATCGAAGTATGTCATCTACATATAATATGAGAAATGCTACAGAGCTCCCACTCACTTTCTTGTAAACGCAGGCTTCTCCATAAGTCTCAGATAAACCCAAACGCTTTGATCATCTCATCAAAGCTTAATGTTCCAACTCCGAGATGCTTGCACCAGCCCATAAATGGATCGTTGAGCTTGCATACTTTGTTAGCGTTTAGGATCGACAAAACCTCCGGTTGCATCATATACAGCTCTTCCTTAAGATATCCATTAAGGAACGCTGTTTTGACGCCCATCTGCCATATCTCATAATCATAGTATGCGGCAATTGCTAACATGATTCGGACGGACTTAAGCTTCGCCACGGAGAGAAAGTCTCATCGTAGTCAATCCCTTGAACTTGCCGATAACCCTTAGCGACAAGTCGAGCTTTATAGATGGTGACATTACCATCCGCCATTCCGCCTTCCTCTTAAAGATCCATTTGTTTTCTATCGTCACGATCATCGGGCAAGTCACCAAAGTCCACACTTTGTTTTCATACATGGATTCTATCTCGACTTCATGGCTTCTAGCCATTTGTTGGAATCTGGGCCCGCCATCGCTTCTTCATAGTTCAAGGTTCATTGTTGTCAACAACATGATTTCCAAGACAGGGTTGCCGCATTCACTGGTGCGGAACGTGTCCTAGTGGACCCATGGGTTCAGAGCAACTTGATCCCAAGTACCTTGATCATCATCATGAATTTCCTCTTCAGTTGGTGTAGGCATCACAGAACATTTTCCTGAGCTGCACTACTATCCTATTCAAGAGGTAGTACTTCATCGAAGTTCTACTTTCCTCCCACTTACTTCTTTCGAGAGAAACTTTTTCCGTAAAGGATCCGTTGTTGGCAACAAAGATCTTGCCTCGGATCTTAAGTAAAAGGTATACCCTACAGTTTCTTTAGGGTATCCTATGAAGACGATTTTTCCGACTTGGGTTCAAGCTTTTCAGGTTGAAGTTTCTTGACATAAGCATCGATCCCCAAACTTTTAGAAACGACAGCTTAGGTTTCTTCCCAAACCATAATTCATACGGTGTCGCCTCAACGGACTTAGACGGTGCCCTATTTAAAGTGAATGTAGCTGTCTCTAGAGCGATCCCCAAAATGATAGCGTAAATTAGTAAGAGACATCATAGACCGCACTATATCCAATAGAGTGCGACACGACGCTCGACACACCGCTACGCCGAGGTGTTCCAGCGGCGTTAGTTGTGAAACGATTCCACATTTTCTTAAGTGTGTACCAAATTTGTGACTTAAATATTCTCCTCCACGATCCGATCGCAAGAATTTTATCTTTCGTCACGTTGATTCTCTACTTCATTCTGAAATTCCTTGAACTTTTCAAAGGTCTCAGACTTGTGTTTCATCAAGTAGACATACCCATATCTACTCAAGTCATCCGTGAGAGTGAGAACATAACGATATCCTCCGCGAGCCTCAACGCCATTGGACCGCATACATCGGTATGTATGATTTCCAACAAGTTGGTTGCTCGCCCATTGTTCCGAGAATGGAGTCTTGGTCATCTTGCCCATGAGGCATGGTTTGCATGTGTCAAATGATTCATAATCAAGAGACTCCAAAAGTCCATCAGCATGGAGCTTCTTCATGCGCTTGACACCAATGTGACCAAGGCGGCAAGTGCCACAAGTATGTGGGACTATCGTTATCAACTTTACATCTTTTGGTATTCACGCTATGAACATGTGTAATACTACGCCGAGATTCATTAAGAATAAACCATTGACCATCGGAGCATGACCATAAAACATATCTCTCATATAAATAGAACAACCATTATTCTCGGATTTAAATGAGTAGCCATCTCGCATTAAAGGAGATCCAGATACAATATTCATGCTCAAACTTGGCACCAAATAACAATTATTAAGGTTTATAACTAATCCCTGGGTAAATGAAGAGGTAGCGTGTCGACGGCGCATCACATCGACTCGAACCATTCCCGACGCCAAGATCGTCACCTCGCCCTTCGCCAGCCTCCGCTTATTCCGCAGCTCCCGCTGTGAGTTACAAATATGAGCAACGGCACCGTATCAAATACCCAGGAGTTACTACGAGTAATGGTAAGGTACACATCAATTACATGTATATCAAATATACCTTTGGTGTTGCCGGCCTTCTTGTCCGCTAAGTATTTGGGGCAGTTCCGCTCCAAAGGACCTTCCCTTGCAATAAAAGCACTCAGCCTCGTGCTTGGGTCCATTCTTTGACTTCTTCCCGCAACTTGCTTACCGGGCGCTGCAACCTCCTTGCCGCCCTTCTTGAAGTTCTTCTTGCCCTTGCCCTTCTTAAACTTAGTGGTCTTATTGACCATCAACACTTGATCTTCTTTCTTGATTTCAACCTCGCTGACTTCAGATAGAGAATACTTCATGAATGGTCTTTACCATCCTCGCATATTGTAGTTCATCACAAAGCTCTTGTAGCTTGGTGGAAGCGATCGAGGATTCTGTCAATGACCGCCTCATCGTGGAGGTTAATATTCAGCTGGGTCATACGGTTGTGCAACCTGCATATCTTGAGAATGTGCTCACCGATGTAACTATTTTCCTCCATCTTACAACTGTAGAACTTGTCGGAGATGTCATATCTCTCGACCCGGCGTGAGCTTGGAAAACAAGTTTCAGCTCCTAACATCTCATATGCTCCGTGATGCTCAAAACGCTTTTGGAGCCCCGGTTCTAAGTCAAAGCATGCCGCACTGAACGAGGGAGTAATCATCAGACGAGACTGCCAAGCATTCATAATGTCTTGGTTCTCTCGACGGAGCGCCACCTAGCGGTCCTTCTAGGACATATTGTTTCTCGCAGCTATGAGGATGATCTCAAGTTCCGACCCAGTCCAGATAGTTGCTGCCGCCATCTTTCAGCTTGGTTTTCTAGGAACGCGCTGAAGTTCAAGTTGACATGAGCGCTGGCCATTTGATCTACAAGACATATCATTCAAAAGTTTTAGACTAAGTTCATGATAATTAAGTTCATCTAATCAAATTATTACAATGAACTCCCACTCAGATTAGACATCCTCTAGTCATCTAAGTGATACACGATCCGAGTCGACTAGGCCGTGGTCCGATCATCACGTGAGACGGACTAGTCATCGCCGGTGAACATTCTCATGTTGATCGATCTTCTATACGACTCGTGTTCGACCTTTCGTCTCCGTGTTCCGAGGCCATGTCTGTACATGCTAGGCTCGCAAGTTAACCCTAAGTGTTTTGCGTGTAAATCTGTCTTACACCCGCTGTATGTGAACGTAAGAATCCATCACACCCGATCATCACGTGGTGCTTAGAAGCTTATTTAACTTTAGCAACGGTGCACAGTTAGGGAGAACACTTCTTGAAATTGTTGTAAGGGATCATCTTATTTACTACCGTCGTTCTAAGTAAACAAGATGTGTAAACATAATAAACATCACATGCAATTATATAGTAGTGACATGATATGGCCAATATCATAAAACTCCATTGATCTCCATCTTCGGGCTCCATGATCATCTTGTCATCGCATGACACAATGATCTCCATCATTGTGCCTCCATGAAGTTGTCACGCCAACGACTACTTTACTTCTATGGCTAACGCTTAGCAATAAAGTAAAGTAAATTACATGGCGCTCTTCAATGACACGCAGGTCATACAAAAATAAAGACAACTCCTATGGCTCCTGCCGTTGTCATACTCATCGACATGCAAGTCGTGATTCCTATTACAAGAACATGATCTCATACATCACAATATGTCATTCATCATTCATCACAACTTGGCCATATCACATCACATGTCAATTGCTGCAAAAACAAGTTAGACGCCCTCTAATTTTTGTTGCATCTTTACGTGGCTGCAATTGGGTTCTAGCAAGAACGCTTTTACCTACTTAATAACCACAACGTGATCTTGTCAACTTCTATTTACCCTTCATAAGGACCCTTTTCATCGAATCCGCCCAACTAAAGTGGAGAGACAGACACCGCCAGCCACCTTATGCAACTAGTGCATGTTAGTCGGTGGAACCGGTCTCACGAAGCGCACGTAAGGTTGGTCCGGCCGCTTCATCCCACAATACCGCGGAAGCAAGATAAGACTAGTAGCGGCAAGTAAATTGACAAGATCCACGCCCACAACTAAATTGTGTTCTACTCTGCAAAGAGAACTACACATAGACCTAGCTCATGATGCCACTGTTGGGGAACGCTAGAAAATTAAAATTTTTCCTACGGTTTCACCAAGATCCATCTATGAGTTCATCTAAGCAACGAGTCATGGAGATGCATCTACATACCACTTTGTAGATCGCGAGCGAAGCGCTCAAAAGAACGGGGTTGAGGTAGTTGTACACGCCGTGATCCAATCACCGGAGATCCTAGCGCCGAACGGACGGCACCGCTGCTCAACACACGACGGTCAGCGTGGACGCCTCCTCCTTCTTGATCCAGCAAGGGCAAAGGAGAGGTTGATAAAGATCCAGCAGCACGACGGCGTGGTGGTGGATGCAGCAGGATCCGCAGGCTTCGCCAAGCGCCCACGGGAGGAGGAGGTGTAGCAAGGGGAAGGGAGGTGCCAAGATGCGGGTCTTCCGCCTTCCTCCCTCCACTATATATAGGGGCTAGGGGCGATGCCCCTGGAGATCCCATCTAGATCGGGGGGGCCTGGGGCAACGGCCCTTAGGGTTTCCAACCAGGGGCGATGCCCTCTGGGGCAACGGCCCCTAGGGTTTCCAACCAGGGGGCGATGCCTCTGTGGCAACGGTCCCCTAGGGTTTCCAACCCTAGGCGCTTTGGGCCCTTGGTGGGCGCACCAGCCCACCAGGCTGGTTCACACGCCACTTCAGCCCATGGGGCCCTCCGGATAGGTGGCCCCACTCGGTGGACCCTCGACCTTCCGTGGTCCCAGACAATACCGTGACCCCAAAACTTTCCCCGTGGTCAAACCGACTTCCTATAAATAAATCTTTACCTCCGACCATTCCGAACTCCTCGTGACGTCCGGATCTCATCCGGACTCAACAACTTTCGGTTACTGCATACTAATATCTTTACAACCCTAGCGCCACCGAACCTTATGTGTAGACCCTACGGTTCGGGAGATATGCGACATGACCGAGATGCCTCCCCGTCAATAACCAACAGCGGATCTGATACCCATGTTGGCTCCTACATACTCCTCGATGATCTCATCGGATGAACCACGATGTCGAGGATTCAATCAAACCCCAGATACAATTCCTTTGTCAATCGGTATCGTTATTTGCCCGAGACTCGATCGCCGGTATCCCAATACCTTGTCCAGTCTCGCATCGCAAGTCACTTTACTCGCATCAGAATGCATGATCCCGTGACTAACCACTTAGTCACTTTGAGCTCATTATGATGATGCATTACCGAGTGGGCCCAGAGATACCTCTCCGTCACACGGAGTGACAAATCCCAGCCTCGATCCGTGTCAACCCAATGTACACTTTCGGAGATACCTGTAGTGCACCTTTATAGTCACCCAGTTACGCCAGACGCTTGGTACACCCAAAGCACTCTTACGGTATCCGGGAGTTACACGATCTCATGGTCTAAGGAAGAGATACTTGACATTGGAAAAGCTCTAGCAAAACGAACTACACGATCTTGTGCTATGCTTAGGATTGGTCTTGTCCATCACATCATTCTCCTAATGATGTGATCCCGCTGTCAATGACATCCTATGTCCATAGTCGAAACCATGACTATCTGTTGACCAACGAGCTAGTCAACTAGAGGCTCACTAGGGACATGTTATGGTCTATGTATTCACACGTATCACGATTTCCGGATAATACAATTATAGCATGAATAAAAGACAATCATCATGAACAAAGAAATGTAATAATAACACTTTTATTATTGCCTCTAGGGCATATTTCCAACACATACTGTGGAGAACACTTGATAATTTTAGTGAGAGATCATCTTATAATGCTACCGCCAATCAAAGCAAGATAAGATGCATAAAGGATAAACATCACATGCAATCAATATAAGTGATATGATATGGTCATCATCATCTTGTGCTTGTGATTCCATCGCCAAGCACCGCCATGATCACCATCGCCACCGCGCGACACCTTGATCTCCATCGAGCATCGTTGTCGCCTCGCCAACTATTGCTTCTATGACTATCGCTACTTTAGTGATAAAGTAAAGCAATTACATGGCTTTTGCATTTCATACAATAAAGCGACAACCATATGGCTCCTGCCAGTTGCCGATAACTCGTTACCAAACATGATCATCTCATACAATAAAATATAGCATCACGCCTTGACCACATCACATCACAACATGCCTTGCAAAAACAAGTTAGACGCCCTCTACTTTGTTGTTGCAAGTTTTACGTGGCTGCTACGGGCTGAGCAAGAACCGCTTTACCTACGCATCAAAACCACAACGATAGTTTGTCAAGTTGGTGCTGTTTTAACCTTCGCAAGGACCGGCGAGCCACACTCGGTTCAACTAAAGTGAGAGAAACCGACACCGCCGTCACCTTTAAGAAACTAGTGCTCAAGCGGTGAAACCAGTCTCACGTAAGCAAGACGCAGAATGTCGGTCCAGGCCGATCTCACAATACCGCCAACCAAAGTATGACATGCTGGTAAGCAGATGACTTATATCGCCCACAACTCACTTGTGTTCTACTCTGCATATGACATCAACGATAAAACCAGGCTCGGATGCCACTGTTGGGAAACGAGTAATTTCAAAAATTTCCCACGCACACGCAAGACCATGGTGATGGCATAGCAACGAGAGGGAGAGTGTGTCCACGCACTGTGAGACCGAAAGCGAAGCGCTATAACAACGCTGTTGATGTAGTCGACGCCTTCACGATCCGACCGATCCAAGTACCGAACGACGGCACCTCCGAAGTTCAGCACACGCTCAGCTCGATGACGATCCCCGCGTTCGATCCAGCAAAGCGCCGATGAGTTCCACAAGACGACGGCGCAGGACGATGATGATGCTTCACCGTGCAGGGCTTCGCTTAAGCTCCGCGACGATATGACCGAGGTGGAATATGGTGGAGGGGGGCACCGTGACACGCTAAGAACGATCACGTTGATCAACTTAGGTGTCATGGGTGCCCCTGCCCTCGTGATATAAAGGAGCAGGGGGCGGCCAGCCAAGGGGCGCTGGCCGAGGAGTCCTACTCCCACCGAGTAGGACTCCCCTCTCCTAGTTGGATTAGATTGGGAGGAGGAAGAGGAAGGGCGCCGCTCTCCTTGTCCTATTCGGACTAGAGGGGAGGGGGCGCGCCTGCCCTGGCCGGCCCTTCCTCTTCTCCCTATGGCCCATCAAGGCCCATTGACCTCGGGGTTCCGTAACCCCGTGTTCCCAGAACTTCCTGTTTTCATCCGAACCTTCCAAGTCCAAACATAGGCTTCCAATATATCAATCTTTATGTCTCGACCATTTCAAGACTCGTCATGTCCGTGATCACATCCGGACTCAACAACCTTCGTACATCAAAACTTATAAACTCATAATGAACTGTCATCAAACGTTGTTGCAAGGGACCCTACGGTTCGAGAGCTATGTAGACATGACCTAGAACCATTCTCGGTCAATAACCAATAGCGGAACCTAGATGCCCATATTGGTTCCTTACATATTCTACTTAAAATCTTTATCGGTCAAACCGCATAACGACATACGTTGTTCCTTTGTCATCGGTATGTTACTTACCCGAGATTCGATCGTCGGTATCCAATACCTAGTTCAATCTCGCTATCGTAAGTCTCTTTACTCGCTCCGAATACATCATCTCACAACTAACTCATTAGTTGTAATGCTTGCAAGGCTTTATGTGATGTGTATTACCGAGAAGGCCCAGAGATACCTCTCCCACAATCGGAGTGACAAAACCTAATCTCAAATACGCCAACCCAACAAGTACCTTTGGAGACACCTGTAGTACTCTTTATAATCACCCAGTTACGCCAGGACGCTTGGTAGTACCCAAAGTGTTCCTCCGTAAACGGAGTTGCATAATCTCATAGTTACAGGAACATGTATAGGTCATGAAGAAAGCAATAGCAATATACTAAACGATCAAGTGCTAAGCTAACGGAATGGGTCATGTCAATCACATCATTCTCCTAATGATGTGATCCCATTAATCAAATGACAACACATGTCTATGGTTAGGAAACATAACCATCTTCGATTAATGAGCTAGTCTAGTAGAGGCATACTAGTGACTATCTGCTTGTCTATGTATTCACACATGTATTATGTTTCGTTAATACAATTCTAGCATGAATAATAAACATTTATCATGATATAAGGAAATAAATAATAACTTTATTATTGCCTCTAGGGCATATTTCCTTCACCAACGCCCAAAGTGCCTTCATCAAAACAAGAAGTATCCATGACAACTTTTTGTATGTTCAGAATCTCGCCAAGCGCCCACAAGAGGAAGACACCTTCCTCCTTTTCAAGCTTGATATTCGCAAGGCCTTCGACTGTTAAGTAGGAGTATTTGCTTGATCTTCTCCAACGGCGAGGCTTCCCAAGTAAATTCGGACTGGATTGCGCCCTCCTTAGCTCTTCATCCTCGGCATGGGAAAGGTCTTCGCAGGGAGACCCCATCTCCCCGCTTTCTCTTCATCATCGCCATTGATCCGCTTCCAAAGAATTCTAGATGTAGCTACGAGAAAGGGGCCTCCATAAACTCCGGGTAGGGGAGCCGTGATGAGGACCTCTCAGACGCAGATGACGAGCCGCCTTCTTGGCCCCGGTCAAAAGGACGTGGACAACCTTGCAAGCATTTTGAGGGGTTTCGAGAGGTTACGGGCCTTACACCAATTTCCGTAAGAGTTCTATGGTGCCCATTCGCTGCAACTATCTTGATTTGGTCCGCCTAACCCAAAGTTTGCCGGCAACACGGGCTTCGCCTCTTTGCGATACTTGGGGCTGCCCTCTCCGCTTGGAAGCTCAAGTTGATGGACCTCCAATTTCTCGTGGACAAAGTTGCGAGCAAGTTATCAACTTATGATGGTCAAAACATCACCACCATCGGGCGAACGACCCTTGTCAAGTCCGTGATCACATCCCAAGTGGTCTACCCCGCCACCCCGCTGGTCATTCCGCCAACCATCCTTCTCAATGTGAACAAGCTCGAGAGAGCTTTCTTATGGTCTGGTTCGGACAAGACGACGGGGGCAAAATGCAAGGTGAATTGGGAGATTGCTTGCCGGCCTCTTGAGTATGGGGGGCTTGAAGTTCTCAACACCGACAAGTTCACTCGGGCTCTCAGGTTGCGGTGGTTGTGGTATGAATGGAAGGATGCCACCAAGATGTGGGTGGGGATGGGAAACCCATGCGACGAGGAGGACCTCAACTTTTTCTATGCTTCCACCACCATCATCGTTGGTAACGGCGCGAAGACCCCCTTCTGGGACTCTCCTTGGCTCCTTGGACGCAAGCCTAAGGACATTGCTCTGCTCATCTATGAGGCCTCCAAGATAAAAAATTGAAGGTGCGGAGGCGCCAAGCACAATGCGGATACTCAAGATCAAACCCCACCGTTGTTTCTGTTGAGCACGCCACACAGTTCTTCGCTTTTGGATGCTCCTCCTTGAGGTCCATCTCGACGATCTCACCGAGGACTACATCCTTTGGAAACATACGCAAGTGGGCAATACTCGCGGCCTCTGCATACAAGGCGCAATACCTAGGGATGGTCCTCTCACCCATGGATAAGATGGTTTGGAAGGCTTGGGCACCTTCAAAAATCAAATTCTTTGTTTGGTTGGCGCTCCAAGATAGAATTTGGACCGCCGATAGGTTGGCAAAGCGGTGGCCAAATTGTGATCTTTGCCCTTTTGTAAGAGGGTGCAAGAATGCGGAACTCACCTCTTCTACAAATGCCGCTATACTCAAGGCTTTGGTCATTGGTCATCGAGAAATTCCTCATTCTCGGCTAGACACTTCCGCTTGGCCCTTCTTTGACTCGTTAAAGATTGGTGGCGAGTACTTGCGCCGACGGCACGCCACACCGACAAGCCAAGGCATCCTCACCATGCTCGTGTCATGGACAATTTGGAACGAGCGTAACGCAAGAGTTTTCAAACATAAGAGTGCTCCACCGACAATCTTGCTCTCCTCCATCTTTACCGAGGCCAACCTTTGATCGCCGCCGTGCAAAAAAGCTAGGGTCTTTAATTTTGCGAGAATAATCCGCATGCCGTAATTGGGTGATTTGTAACAAACTCTTTTCTCTTATTTAATGGATGAGGCAAAGCTTTTGCCTCCGCTTAAAAAAAATTATGGAAAAATTTCCGTAGCTTCATTATCGAATTAATGTACTAAAACAGGCATAGGGGTTAAAGAAAGTTCAGCTGCACCTCGATAACAAATGCAGAGAGAGAAAACAACGCAAGGCTGAGATACATAAGAGCTCCCGCTTTTACGTGGTCAATCAGAATGTAAAGATAAGAGTTCAACAACAAACACATAAGGACGCAGACGTATTTGTTGTCTACCATTAAAATGACCACGAAAGAACTCTTTTCTTTGGTATGCACATCAGTGTGGAGTCGGCCATTTGTGCGACGGTGACCCTTATGCACTCCAAGCAGAATCATTGCTTTCTCGCAGAAATCCAGAAATCTCTACTCCTAATGGACGAATTGGTTGAATAGTCCCACCATTTTCAACCGTTATTTTTCGCCTGGTTTTTTGTCCCACCTCCCACCACCCCCTTCCATCGGTTTTCTCTTCTCTGGTCTGGCGGCAATACTCAACGATTATGGTAATGAATCACAATTATCTCTACTCCTAATGGACGAATTGGTTGAATAGTCCCACCATTTTCAACGGTTTATTTTCAACCGTTTATTTTCAACCGTTATTTTTCGCCTGGTTTTTTGTCCCACCTCCCACCACCCCTTCCATCGGTTTTCCTCTTCTCCGTCTGGCCGCAATACTCAACGATTTATGGTAATCAATCACAATTAATCCACGATGGAAAGGCTATAAACTCAGAAATCTCATCAATCCAGGTATGGTAAGGCCATAACTCAAAAAATTTCAATATGGTAATCATATGGTAATAAATTTAAATTACCCTCAAGGCTATCAATCCAGGTATGGTAAGGCCATAACTCAGAAAATTTCAATCCATCCAGGTATGGTAAGGCCATAACTCAAAAAATTTCAATATGGTAATCATATGGTAATAAATTTAAATTACCCTAAAGGCTATCAATCCAGGTATGGTAAGGCCATAACTCAGAAAATTTCGAATACGGTAATTATATGGTAATAGATTTCAATTACCTCAAAGGCTATCTCTACTCTTAATGGAGGAGTCTGCACACCTAAATCACCTCGTAAATCACAATTATATCGTCGCACACCTAAAAGGAAATAGATCCCGCTTTCCGATCCTCTCCAAACCAAATCAATGATGGGGCACCTCAAAAGAAAAGCAACGCCCACATCCTTTGGGACTTCCGAGCAAGAGGTCTAACCTCTGCTCAAGACGCAGCCCGCCGCCACTCCCGCTGCAGAATGCCGCCATCCTTTCGATGGCTCGCTGCTGCCGCCACCGCCCAGCTCGCCATCGCCACCTTGCTCGGCGCCTCCCAATGCCACCTCCCTGCCTCCGTAATGGCGAAGGGTCCGATTCCATGGACACGGATCTGGTAGAGTGGTAGTGTTGAGAGGAGACCAAAGAAGGAGTAGGCGAATCAAGAAGCGGCAGCTTGCATCAAGTCAACTCCAAGTCACATGTACACTAATTATCTCGATTTTGTCAATCCTCCCGATCGTGCTTACGATCGGATGCAACTTTTGCCTGGACAGTGAATTGAAACTGATTTGCATCGAAGTAGTAAACCAATATAGCTTCATAGTTTTGGCGACTCAGATGAAGCGACGGGTTCAGCAAACATGTAGTTGCGTATGTCTTGGCTTCGGTCGTGGGGTTAATTAGCGATGCATTGGCACAGCCATCCAGCTGCAATATAAGAGGCATGGAGTAGAAGACGTAGGGAAATATGAAGAAGAGAAGAATGACAATTATCCCTTCTAGCACATATGTGGGATGGAGGTGGAGCTTATTGGTGACTAGGAAAGATCTCTGTAGTTATTTGTTGTTTTGTGTCAATAGTATGTGTTAGTTTTTAACTCACTCTATTATATCGTAAACAAGAAAATTTCATCCTTACTGCAATGCATGGCGAAGATGAGTTGGCTGTCATATGCTTTTAAAGGAGGTGGCGCCAGTGAGAGAAAAAACGAGAAATGTCTCGCCACGGCGGAAAATCGGTCAAGAATGAGAGGTTCCGACAGTAAAAGGGAAGGTGCGCCATTGAATAGGGTTTTGTGTTGAACCCGGATGTTACAGATATTATGGATAGCCCGTAGCAACGCATGTGCGCTTCTGCTAGTATATTTAGTTTCGGAGGGAATCTAGAAATACATCTATACCAATATAAAAGACCCAAAGTGAGGCAGATCCAATACATCTCGCCATCAAACCATATCAATCCAACGACCTAGATTGCTCCATGGTGAGCGTTAAACATGTTTAACGTGCAATTAATATCATACCAAATAACAACGACGGTGTCAATCACATAATTAACGCGGATCGATACCCTACCTAATATAAAACGCAATCAATTTCCCCAATATCAACGCATTGCACGGTGCATTTACTAGTGCACATAAAAGGCGTAACACAGCAAATTATACCGAGAGGTGCCAGATTTTTTGAAGCATTAGTTCACTATGTGAACCCCTACCTCCAGCAAGAGGTGTACCCTCGCTCACGATGCAGGTGTATCGCTATTCTCCGGCGGCACAGTTGTTGGCGACTGATGAATTCAGCGATGAGAGCCCGAATGCTTGCACCATCGTCGATGCCATCAGAAGCTTTCCTGGCTTGTTTTGTTGTTCCTTTAACATGAAGTTTGTCATACACATACCATAACCCAAAAATGCTAGAATGTAGGTTGTGTGGAGCCCCACATAAACTTTGTCTCATTCTTCAAAACCAGCAGGTGGCCAACATTTTGTCGCTCTAGGATCAAGATCGATCTTGTAAAACAATCATTAATCCAGGTTGATTCTTAATACACAACACATTCATCACATACATTACTACAATATATGAAGAGCTGTTTTACGGTGATTGTTAGTACTGAGTACTTAGCAAGATTTTACATGTCCGATCACGCCTGATTTTTATTAGCCACGATCTTATGGGAATTTTAATTGATTAAATTTAATATGTTAATTGCGATAAGGGCATAATGGTCCAGGGGAAATATCTTTTCTTGAACCGATCACCGAGGACCAGATCCATGTCTACTCGATCCAGTTCAGAATCCTCCTCCGATCTATTCGCCGCCGCCGCTTCCTGACCTTCTCCCTCCTCGACCTGCCCGGCGAGAGGAATAAATTCATCGCCTCGCCCTCCACCCAACCAACCCCAGCCCCCATGCCGTCACCGAATAAGAAGAAGGTCGGATCTGCGCCGGCTGAATCGGCGGCATCACAAGGGCGATCCCATCTCTTCGCTGCACTCATCCTTAAGGTATGAATTCGCTTATGCTCTGCTCATCATTCTTGGCCGCTATGCCTCCACCGTGCATGTAGTACAACCTCAACCCCACAAGATCCGGTACTGACTAGAACAACGAATGGAAAGCTTCATCGTGGCATCGCTTCTCTTGAGCTAATCGCATCATGTTTGTTTAAGTAAGATGTTGACATTTGAGATGAGATATACTAAAGGAAGATGAGATACTGGTTCCATAGTTCACTTAATTTAGTTTATTAAAGTCATCATCACTTTAGGTTTGTATAGCGATGAAATATAGTTTAAAGGAAGATGAGATACTACTTGTTGGACGTTGATGATTTATTTCCTCACATGTCAAGCCAGCAAAGTCTTTTCCATGCACTTGTCTTTGCCTATGAGCTATTTTACACCTGCAACATTGATAAACAGTAAAGATGTTGATGATTGGTTTCTCACATGTCATATGCAGGAAGACATGGCGATGCAAGTGATGAGAGTATGTTCGAGTATGTAAATGTTGTCGTAAAGATGTTTGATAGTGAGGCTGAAGGCTATGAATTCCACAACAAATATGCTCTTGAAAAAGGTTTTAGTGTGAGGAAAAGCTACGTTGAGTGGGATGGATCCAACAAATACATAATTTTAAGGAAAATTGTGTAGTCGCCAAGGGTTTCAAGATAAGCACATGAAAATAAAGATGGAGGATAGAAAGAGGAGGCCACGTAAGTTTAACTCGTGTTCGTGTAATGCTAAATTGGTCATTACGAGACAGGAGGAAACCGTCAATGGTTTGTCAAGGATTTCATCGATGAGCACAGCCATCCTCAAGCCCCACGGATCTTTCTTGTCTGCTGCGCTCGCATGCATTTAATTAGCGGCGAGCAGAAAGCGGACATTGCGCACATGGAAAATGTGGGATCCAGAATACCAGACATGGATATTTTGTGCTTTCAATACGGTGGATTTGATAAGGTTGGATGCATAAAGAGGGACGCTTATAATTTCTGCCATGCTAATAAGCAGGAGACAATCAGTGCGGTGATGCTAAACGGTGATCACGCACATGATGGCGAGGCGAGAGCGAGATGTGGATTTTATTCTTCAAGTACTTGGTAGACGAGCATGGCCATCCAAGGACTGTTCGGGCTGATAGTCAATCACGACTTGACTACGAGGCTTTCGGAGACGCCATTGTTTTTGATAGCACATACAGAACCAACAAATACAATCTGCCATTCGTGCCTTTTGTCGGGTTGAATCACCACCGCAGCACTGCTATATTTGGCTGTGGTATAACTTCTCATGAAACAAGCTGCATACGAGTGGATGTTGCGACCTTTTCGATTGCATGGCATGTAGCATCCAATATCTGTGATCACAGATGGGGACCTTGCAATGCAGAGAGCAATAAGGGTGGTCTGGCAGACTCAAAACATAGACTATGTATATGGCACATTCAGCAGAATATTGTACGCCATCTGCATGATGACGACGTAAAGGAGGAATTCAGATCTTTCATTTATGATACTTCTTCCATTGAAGAGCATGAGATAAAATGGATACAATTTTACAACGGAATAAAGTAACCAGTGAGGAGTCTTGGCTGCATCGATGTATCGATGAAAAGTTGTGGTGTGCTCCATATCTTGAGGGGCGTTGTTTCAGGATTGAGCAGCAATCAAAGGAGTGAGAGCTTGAACTCTGTGCTACATACACATCTTGAGGGTAAGATGTCGTTGTTTGAAATGCTAGAGCACTATGAGCGTTGCCTTGCGTCATGACGGATTAACGAAGCTCTCCATGACGTCAAGCCTTGCAGTCCGCTTCCATTTACAGAGGAAAATGCTTCACGCTTGAGAAACACGCCGCAACAGTTTTCACACCTAGGGTCTTTAAGATGGTCTTATGGAGCATAGATGCTGTCAAGAAATGTCGATTAGAGAGATACTAGATGGATCAGAAGATTCCACTTATGTTGTGTCCAAGCAGAAAGAATGGATAAAAAGTTTGGAGTGCGATTGAAGAGCAAGGAGGTCTTTTGCAGGGTGAGTTGTTCTTGCCGTAAGCTGGAATGCGCAGGCACACCATGTTCCCACATTTTTACATATTGGGGATTTTAAAAAACAATTCTGCCCGGTTGTTATGCTCCCACTAGGTGGACTATGAATGCAAAATGTGCATACACACCTACCAGAAAAAACCAGATGTATGACTATTCGCAAAGCCTCGCAGAGGTACCGCATGAGTTGCGGAATTGTAGTCACGCCGAAGTTTCCAGGCATGCCACTGATGAGGACTATCACTGCCTAAATATGCTTTTGCAAGCACAACATCATGGCAAGCAATCAAGTTTTGAACTAGCTGACACAGAAGGAGTCAACTAATGCTCAGATAACAGCATTAGGTTTGGCCCGCTGATGCCGCACTCGCAGAAAGTTGATAAGGTTCTGGATCCCGCATGTGCCGTGACGAGGTGCACCAAGAAAAGGCTGCAGCAAAGACAAAGAAGTCAAGATCACAGAATATCTGTGGCTATTGCAAGAAACCAGGTCACAATCGATTTAAATGCGCTTAAATTGCTAGAGGTACGAAATATGTTCATATTTTTGCATATGTTTTACTCATAATTGATGTCCATGTGATTTATTCTATTCTTCTATGTAGGATCTCGAGGCTGAACTGTGATATCTACATACAGCATGAACCGACGATGAGCCGAGAAAGTCGTGGTGCCATTCAGCTTTGTGTGACGTGGTCTTTACATTCTATTTCATCGTGACAATAATTTAGTGAAGTGCGGTTGTACTGCCATGTTAAAGATTAGTTCGACATCTTCGCTTCCACTTTCTGTGTGTATCATGTGATGTCCAACTTTAAGAATGATGATGTATTTCACAAATTGGGCACTATGATTCTTCACCCTTACTATGGTTGTCATGCATATTCATAATCATCATGCATATTCTTCATTTACAGAGCAATAATGACCGACGATTTTTTAAATAAGCGGGCCCACTCGGTGTGCTTGGAAATCTTTGAAAACCTCCATGCACGCTCATCTTCGCTGCATGCAAATCGGCGGCAGCCGTGCCAAGAGCTGTCAAGGCCTTGATGAATCACTATTCACATGCAGGTCCCCGACTCTTGCATGCAGGCCCCTTGAGGCATAGACCGATGTTTTCAGCAGTCAGTCTAGAGGGCATTATAAATTCAAAAAATACAAAAACTTGGAAACCTAGTTTTGTTTGTGGAAGAGATCATGTGTGCAAAACTGAAGTGATTTGGAGGTGGTCAAAAATGCCCGCATTCCTGAGGGATAATTTGGTCTAACTTAAGCCATTTTTGAAAAACGTGAATTTTTCCACCACCTCCAAATCACCCAAATTTTCTTGTACATGGTCACCCACATGTGCAAAACATGTGTATGCAAGAAAATTTTGAAAAAATTATTTTACAATGCCCCTTGAGGCATAGACCGATGTTTTCAGCAATCAGTCTAGAGGGCATTATAAATTCAAAAAAATATAATAAATACAAAAACTTGGAAACCTAGTTTTGTTTGTGGAAGAGATCATGTGTGCCAAAACTGAGGTGATTTGAGGTGGTCAAAAATGCCCGATTCCTGAGGGACCATTTGGTCAACTTAAGCCATTTTTTGAAAAAACGTGAATTTTTCCACCACCTCCAAATCACCCAAATTTTCTTGTACATGGTCACCCACATGTGCAAAACATGTGTATGCAAGAAAATTTTGAAAAATTATTTTACAATGCCCCTTGAGCCATAGACCGATGTTTTCAGCAATCAGTCTAGAGGGCATTATAAATTCAAAAAATTTAAAAATACAAAAACTTGGAAACCTAGTTTTGTTTTTGGAAGAGATCATGTGCCAAAACTGAGGTGATTTGGAGGTGGTTGGAAAATGCACATTTCTGATATTTTCACAGGTTACAAAATATATTATTGGACAGAATATAGACAGCACCACACAGCAACAACACATTCATCCAATACAATAGAAGATAGCTCTCCTAATACAATTCATCATATTAGTCTCCTAATTCAAAAGACCGAACAAAGATAGAACATTACAAGTCTCGAGACCGCGAGTAGCGAGTTTGTCTTCATATTACAAGTCGATATCGATCATCTAAACTACCATCACATAGAAGAGAGTTGCGGTCATCACGATGAGCATCATCGCGATGAAACTGGTCTTCATCCGTTCCTCCAACGCCCTCCTCTCTCCCGCTAGATAGCGGGCGATCTAGATTCCGCCCGCCTAGTGGTGTACCTTTGTAATCTGTTATCGCTGAACGGTGAACCTGTCTCCGACACTCCTCCCAGCTTGTCGAGACTCCGAACCTTACCCTTGTACACTATATATGACGGCATCTCTATGCACAAGCCAAACAACAGACAATACATAAGCAATAAATAAGTATGCAACAAAAGGATCGAAGAGAAAAGCAAGACATTAATAGCACAATTCATGGTCCTAGTAATAAATAGCATCGATTACATCTAAGTTTAACGACTGTCCAAACCAAAGAGACATACAATTCATTAAAGTTTAATTACAACATGAGCCAATCAATGTTTCAGAACTACACATAGCATCACTACTTTCAACTCGACTCATGGGACCGAGCGTGATGAAGCCGCCCTGTCCCGATGGTCATGAAATCGCTGGGCGCTTGTCAGCCTGCATTTGTAGCGCAGTGTCTATCTCGCTGCACGTAACACGGAATGTTAGAAGAAATAAAGAACGATCGATGGATGCATTTTTTGCTGTTTTGGCTGATGTTGTTTTGGTGCTGTTTTCGTGCCATTTAGGATGGCTGCGGTGACTTTTTGGTGCCATTTTTGATCTCTTAATATGGTTGCAGTGAGAGCAAAATATGGCTGTTATTTTTTTTTTGTTTCAGAAACAGGACAAACCAAAGGGCCCATGTCTCCCCTCCAGATTTTTCGAGGGCCAAAGGGCAGGACGTTTGAGTTTTCGAGGCAACTCCCCACGCCCTTCCACCGCAACTCCCCACGACTCCCTCCACCGGCAACTCCCCACCACGCAGGGAACTCCCTCCTATTCCATTGCCGCCAATATGCCTCCTCTCGCCTCCCTCCTCATTCCATTGCCGCCCATCTTCCTCCTCCGCCTCCACCATCGCTGGCCAGAGGGCAATGGCGGAGGAATCATGGAGCAACTCCTCCGTCTGCCAAGAGAATGGCGGAGGCATCGTGGAGCAACTCCTCCGCTCGCCAAGCATCACCAAGGTGAGGCGTCTGCAAGGAGTCATTGGTGGTCGATTTACGACGCTCCAGCCCCCGGCGTAAGCAGGACTACACCGTGCCGCCATGGTTGATATCCACTGAAGAAGGAGAAGCTGGATGTCGATGCACCAGCAATCCGCATTTAAGCCGACAAGAGGATCCGCGAGATCAGGAGGAGGCTCATGCATGCTTTTCGGTCGATCGCTGCTGATGTCGAGTATACGAGGGAAGATGAACTCCATAAAAGGCTGCAGTTCTACAGCTTATGCGTGGAGGATCTCGCCCGGTATACCACATCACCGCTGCAACCAAATGGTAAAAACATCCAGTTCTAAAGTTTCAAGTTCGACGCTTCGCCTAATTAGTAGTTTCAAGTTTCAAGTAGACGCAATAGTTCGTAGTTCAAGTAGATGCAATACTAGTTCAAGTTCAAGTTTCGCCTAATTAGTAGTTTCTGTAGTTTCTGTAGTTTCAAGTAGATGCAATAGTTCAAGTTCAAGTAGATGCAATACTAGTTCAAGTTCAAGTTTCGCCTAATTAGTAGTTTCAAGTTTCTCAAGTAGATGCAATAGTTCTCAAGTTTCAAGTTTTCAAGTAGATGCAATAGTTCAAGTTCAAGTAGATGCAATACTAGTTCAAGTTCGAGTAGATGCAATACTAGTTCTGAATTTTATGTCTAATTAGTAGTTTCAAGTTCTTGAAGTAGATGAATTTGATGCACAAGATTAATTTGATGCAGGCCTGTGGAACTCCGCCCGCCCCGCAGGAGAAGAAGTCAGACACCTTTGTTGGCTTCTCCATTGAGGTGACAAGGAGAAGCTGAAATTGTCTGGTTTGGAGATCAACCCCACAAGTACGCCGACATGCAGCGAAATGGAGAGTTCCAAAAATGGAAAGAAGTGGCAGGCTTTGGCTGAGTTTGCAGCCCGCCTCATCCACCCATCGTACAAGGAAATGAAGAAGAAGATCAACAAGGAATTCACCACAAACTATGGGGGACAGCCCATCGCCAAACAACCTCATCGAGTATGCAGCTTAAAGATGCGACGCCACCTACGAGGCATGGAAGAAAATCAAATCGCCAAAGAAGGTTTGGAGTATCGGCAAGAGGCGGAGGATCATTGGGATGACCCCTACCATCGGGATATTGAGTTGTTTGTGGTATTATGTGTCTCAGTTTGCAGTTATGTGGTTGAACAAGTTTGCTTTTGTAATGCTGAACAAGTTAGCTTTTGTTATGTTGAACAAGTTTGCTTTTGTAATGATGAACAAGTTTGCTTTTGTTATGTAGTTATGTGATTGTTATGATGCTAGTGCAGAACACTTATGGTTGTGATGTGATGCAAAATCCTTCAACTTTTGGTGATCATTTAGTTCAAGATTTGGTTAGATCGTACAAAATGTTGTCTAGAAGTTTTTGTGATCATTTAGTAGTTTTTTTATACAGAAGCCTTTCACTATAACTGAAAAAGCTGAAGTTCTCAGCATGAAGAATCACACAACACAGCACCTACATTATGATGATACACTATCAACTGCAGACCTGAATGCATCCAATTCGTCCTTTCCCAAGCAGTGATGGTAACTGAAAGTATAACAACTAAAAACGCAGCTCTACTGTATGTGTCCAATAGTGCCATCATAACAGAACTTTGAAAAGTCCTATATTATACAGTAGCAAGCATCACAAGTTTCAGATGGTTTTCAGCAATTGGTGGCACAAAATTGCTACACTCGGTCGATCTACCTAGCATTATCAGCATGGATACCATTGAGACGCCAATGTAAACTGGGTACTGCGCTGTCCCGCGGTGGTTGAGGAGATGGATCCGCCGATCCCGCTGGGAGGGCGCGGGCGGTGGGGTGGAGCGCCGACACGCGCAGGGCGGCGGATGAGGGGACGAGTGGGGATCTGCCGATGGAGGGAGGGAGGCCACAGCGAGGGGAATAGGTGGGGTGGGGAGGGTTCTAATGGCCTACTTGGATGGGCCTAATTCGATGGGCCTAATTCGGATGGGCTGCCTCGTTGTTCCGCGATCGAGGCATGCATGCATGGGAATGGCGGCGACGGGTTTGATGCTGGTATGGACGTGAACTTTATCTATCCGAAATATGTTATGATTTCTACCGAAACAAGCTCAGGCGGCGACGCTCTCCTCTGCGGCGACGACGCCTCTCGCGGATACGCGATTCGATGCGATCATGTGCCAAGTTTTATAGATGGAAACTTTAGACACAATGCCATCTCAAAACAACTCGTAAACAACTGTATGATTGATCATAAAACACATGCATTGTTGTTCAAAGAACTGTATCATGAATAAGTTGTACCATAATTATGTAACATAGTGTGAAACAGAAAACAAAAGGTTTGTTTGCAACTAAATAATCCTGGTTTGAAGCTTAAACTGGTTGAAAACAATTGAGCCTACTCCATATTGTCTTCAGACCGCTAAAATCCAGTGACCTCTTCATGCTATGCCGTTGGAGATTGCGCGGGCTTGGCGACGCACCCATGTGCTTCAATCTTTTTCTTTAACATCAATGTAACCATACAACTTAAGTTGTTCTTGGTCTTTCTCTGCCAACTCTAGCAAGACCTCCATTTCTTGGATTCTCACTTCCTGTAGAAAACCATAGGAATTGTATTAGGAAGAACTCAAAAAGACATAGCCATAAACTAGATGCATGCAACATGTAAAATTTGAACCTCGAATCAATGTCATCCTCGGAAAACAACCCGTAGTTCTATTGTACACAATGTACAGGTGACATGTCTTGCTGTCATTCAGATCGTAAAGCATTTTTGTACATCATCCGTCCTGCAATCAAGAACATTCCATCCGGCAGCTTGCACGCAGACCCGGTAAGAAGTAGTACAGTTCTGCTCCCACTTTGCAACCAAAACTATCTCTCATTTCACTCATAATGAGATCGTAGGTCACTTTGGCGGGTTCAAAAATTATTACTTCTGCCGGGTGTTCATCAATGTATGCTCTCGGGACATGTGACATCTCATCATCCCTACTAACAAAAAATTCCATGACCAGCACCTAGTATCTCACATCGGAGTTAATACATTCAATGAGTAAAGGGCCAAACATAACTTTTATGTGCATAGCAACATTGCGCGTTGTTACCTGCGCTTGTGGAATGTATCCTTCATGTGGAGGACTGGGATTGTGCCATCTCAAACCTTCTCACCTTATTATGTTGAATGTATCCTTCATGTGGTGTGATGGGGACTCTGCCATCATAGGTTTCTTATCCTGCGATGAAACGCCGATAGTGGGTTTACACACAAGTTTTGAAAGGTCATACCATATCTTGGGTATGCATCGCTATGCAGGTACTTACAAGGGGAGAATTGACGATATGTTGTTGGGGTGGACTGATGTGGCATTGAACGGGTGACTCTCGCAATGTCTCGAGTGAATGGCGATCGTGCTGCCTCATGATGCTTAGCCTACATACAATCGCCGTACATAAGGTTGCCACAAATTGAAGATGTTTGTATCATAGAATACGAGGTACTTAATGAAGGAAATATGCCCTAGAGGCAATAATAAAGTTATTATTTATTTCTTATATCTGATAAATGTTTATTATTCATGCTAGAATTGTATTAAACCGAAACATAATACATGTGTGAATACATAGACAAACAGAGTGTCACTAGTATGCCTCTACTTGACTAGCTCGTTAATTGAAGATGGTTATGTTTCCTAACCATAGACATGAGTTGTCATTTGATTAACGGGATCACATCATTAGGAGAATGATCTGATTGACATGACCCATTCCGTTAGCCTAGCACTTGATCGCTTAGTATGTTGCTATTGCTTTCTTCATGACTTATACATGTTCCTGTAACTATGAGATTATGCAACTCCTGCTTACCGGAGGAACACTTTGGTACTACCAAACGCCACAACGAATCGGGTGATTATAAAGGAGTACTACAGGTGTCTCCAAAGGTACATGTTGGGTTTATGATTTCGAGATTAGGTTTTGTCACTCCGATTGCTCTGAGAGGTATCTCTGGGCCTTCTCGTAATACTCATCACCTAAGCCTTGCAAGCATTGTAACTAATGAGTTAGTTATGAGATGATGTATTACGGAACGAGTAAAGAGACTTGCCGCTAACGAGATTGAACTAGGTATTGGATACCGACGATCGAATCTCGGCAAGTAACATACCGATGACAAAGGGAACAAAGTATGTTGTTATGCGGTTTGACCGATAAAAGATCTTCAGAGAATATGTAGGAACCAATATGAGCATCCAGGTTCCGCTTATTGGTTATTGACCAAGAATAGTTCTAGGTCATGTCTACATAGTTCTCGAACCCGTAGGGTCCGCACGCTTAAGGTTTCATGATGTTATATTATGAGTTTATGAGTTTTGATGTACCAAGGAGTTCGGAGTCCCGGATGAGATCGGGACATGACGAGGAGTCTCAAATGGTCGAGACGAAAGATCGATATATTGGACGACTATATTCGAGTTCGGAAAGGTTCCAATGATTCGGTATTTTTCGAGTACCGAGAGTTACGGAATTCGCCGGGAGAAGTATTGGCCTTATTGGGCCCCTGGGAAAGAGAGAGGGCTGCCTAGGGCAGGCCGCCGCTTCTCAAGGCCTAGTCCGAATTGACTAGGGGAGGGCCGCACCTTCTTCCTTCCCCTTCCTTCTCTCCTACTCCTACTAAGAAAGGAGGAGTCCTACTCCCGTGGGAGTAGGACTCCCTTGGCGCGCCTCCTAGGCCGCCACCTCCTCCCTTGCTCCTTTATATACGGGCAGGGGGCACCCCATGACACACAAGTTGATCTACGGATCGCCTTAGCTGCAGCGGTGCCCCTCCACCATATTCCACTTCGTCATATCGTCAGAGAGCTTAGGCGAAGCCCCGCGCCGAGAAGTCATATCGTCATGAGCTTAGGCGAAGCCCCGCGCCGGTGGAGCATCATCATCGCCACCACGCCGTCGGTTGACGGAACTCATCCCCGACACTTTGCTGGATCGGAGTCCGGGATCGCCATCGAGCTGAACGTGTGCTGAACACGGAGGTGCCGTGACGCTCGGTACTTGGATCGGTCGGATCGTGAAGACGCACGACTACATCAACCGCGTTGTCATAACGCCTCGCTTTCGGGTTCACGAGGGTACGTGGACGGACACTCTCCTCTCGCTATGCCATCACCATGGTCTTGCGTGATCGTAGGAAATTTTTGAAATTACTACGCTCCCCAACAGTGGCATCCGAGCCTGGTTTTATGCGTTGATGTCATATGCACGAGTAGAACACAAGTGAGTTGTGGGAGATATAAGTCATACTGCTTACCAGCATGTCATACTTTGGTTCAGCGGTATTGTGAGATGAAGCGCCCGAACCGACATTACGCCAGACGCTTACGCGAGACTGGTTTCACCGCCCGAGCACTCGCTGCTTAAAGGTGACCCGCGGTGTCTGCTCTCTCACTTTAGTTGAACTGAGTGTGGCTACGCCCCGTCCTTGCGAAGGTTAAAACAGCACCAACTTGACAAACTATCGCTGTGGTTTTGATGCGAGGTAAGAACGGTTCTTGCTCAGCCCGTAGCAGCCACGTAAAACTTGCAACAACAAAGTAGAGGACGCCTAACTTGTTTTTGCAGGCATGTTGTGATGTGATGTGGTCAAGACGTGATGCTATATTTTATTGTATGAGATGATCATGTTTTGTAACCGAAGTTATCGGCAATCGGCAGGAGCCATATGGTTGTCGCTTATTGTATGAAATGCAAAGCCATGTAATTGCTTTACTTTATCACTAAGCAGTAGCGATAGTCGAGAAGCAATAGTTGGCTAGACGACAACGATGCTACGATGGAGATCAAGGTGTCGCTACCGGTGACGATGGTGATCATGACGGTAAGCTTCAAGATGGAGATCACAAGCACAAGATGATGATGACCATATCATATCACTTATATTGATTGCATGTGATGTTTATCCTTTATGCATCTTATCTTGCTTTGATTGACGGTAGCATTATAAGATGATCTCTCACTAAAATTATCAAGAAGTGTTCTCCTCGAGTATGCACCGCTGCCAAAGTTCGAGTACCCGACACCACGTGATGATCGGTGTGATAAGTTCTACGTCCATCTACAACGGTGCAAAACAGTTGCACGCGCCGAATACTCAGGTTAAACTTGACGAGCCTAGCATATAACAGATATGGCCTCGAACACGGAGACCGAAGGTCGAGCGTGAATCATATAGTAGATATGATCAACATAGTGATGTTCACCATTGAAACTACTCCATCTCACGTGATGATCGGACATGGTTTAGTTGATTTGGATCACGTAATCACTTAAGATAACTAGAGAGATGTCAGTCTAAGTGGGAGTTCTTAAGTAATATGATTAATTGAACTTTAATTTATCATGAACTTAGTCCTGGTAGTATTTTGCAAATTATGTTGTAGATCAATAGCTCGCGTTGTTGCTTCCCTATGTTTTCATATGTGTTCCTAGAGAAAATTGTATTGAAAGATGTTAGTAGCAATGATGCGGATTGGATCCGTGATCTGAGGTTTATCCTCATTGCTGCGCAGAAGAATTATGTCCTTAATGCACCGCTAGGTGACAGACCTATTGCAGGAGCAGATGCACGTTATGAACGCTTTGGCTAGCTCAATATGAGCAGATATGACGTTATGAACGTTTTATTAGTTCAATATGATGACTACTTGATAGTTTAGTGCACCATGCTTAACGGCTTAGAATCGACTTCAAAGACGTTTTGAACGCCATGGACCATATGAGATGTTCCAGAATTGAAGTTAATATTTCAAGCAAATACCCGAGTTGAGAGATATGAAGTCTCCAACAAGTTCTATAGCTAAAAGATGGAGGAGAATCGCTCAACTAGTGAGCATGTGCTCAGATTGTCCGAGTACTTCAATCGCTTGAATCAAGTGGGAGTTAATCTTCCGATAAGATAGTGATTGACAGAATTTTCTAGTCACCATCACTAAGTTAGTAGAACTTCGTGATGAACTATAGTATGCAAGGATGACGAAAAAGATTTCGAGCTCTTCGCGATGCTAAAATCGGCGAAGGTAGAAATCAAGAAAAACATCAAGTGTTGATGGTTGACAAGACCACTAGTCTCAAGGAAAATGGCAAAGGGAAGAAGGGGAACTTCAAAAGGAACGGCAAGCAAGTTGCTACCGAGTGAAGAAGCCCAAGTCTAGACCTAAGCCCGAGACTGAGTACTTTTGCTGCAATGGAACTGGTCACCGGAAGCGAACTACCCCTGAATATTTGGTGGATAAGAAGGATGGCAAAGTGAACAAGGTTATATTTGATATACAGGTTATTGATGTGTGCCTTACTAGTGTTTATAGTAGCCCTGAGTATTTGATACTGCTCGGTTGCTAAGATTAGTAACTCAAACAGGAGTTACGAATAAACAGAGACTAGTTAAAGGGAAGTGACGATGAGTGTTGGAAGTAGTTCCAAGATTGATATGATCATCATCGCACACTCCCTATACTTTCGGGATTAGTGTGGAACCTAAATAAGTGTTATTTGGTGTTGAGCATAAATATGATTTGATCATGTTTATTGCAATACGGTTATTCATTTAAGTAAGAGAATAAATTGTTGTTCTGTTTACATGAATAAAACCTTATATGGTTACACACCCAAAGAAAATGGTTCATTGGATCTCGATCATAGTGATACACATATTCATAATATTAATGCCAAAAGATGCAAAGTTAATAATGATAGTGCAACTTATTTGTGGCACTGCCGTTTGGGTCATATCGGTGTAAAGCGATGAAGAAACTCCATAAGGATGGATTTTGGAATCACTTGGTTATGAATCATTTGATGCTTGCGAACCGTGCCTTTTGGGCAAGATGACTAAAACTTCGCTCGGAACAATGGAACAAGCTACTGACTTGTTGGAAATAACAAATATATACCGATGTATGCGATCCAATGAGTGTTGATGCTCGTGGCAAGTATCGTTATTTTCTGACCTTCACAAGATGATTTGAGTAGATATGGGTATATCTACTTGATGAAACATAAGTCTGAAATAGTTGAAAGGTTCAAAGAATTTCAGAGTGAAGTGGAAAATCATCGCAACAAGAAAATAAAGTTTCGCGATCTGATCGTGGAGATGAATATTTGAGTTATGAGTTTGGTCTTCGTTAAAACAATGTGAAATAGTTTCACTACTCACGCCACCTGGAACACCACAAGTGTAATGGTGTGTCCAAACGTCATAACCAGATTTTATTAGATATGGTGCGATCAATGATGTCTCTTACCGATTTACCACTCGCTTTGGGGTTATGCATTAGAGACAGCTGCATTCACGCTAATAGGGCACCATCTAAACCGCTGAAACGACACCGATGAACTATGGTTTAACAGAAACCTAAGTTGTCATTTCTTAAAGTTTGAGTTGTGATGATTATGTGAAAAAGTTTTCACCTGATAAGCTCAAGCCAAATCGAGAAGTGCGTCTTCATAAAATACCCAAAGGTAACTATTGGGTACACCTTCTATCACAGATCCGAAAGCAAGTTATTCGTTGTTAAGATGGATCCTTTCTAGAGAAGAAGTTTCTCTCGAAAGAAGTGAGTGGGAGGAAAGTAGAACTTGATGAGGTAATTGTACCTTCTCCCTTATTGGAAAGTAGTTCATCACAGGAATCAGTTCCAGTGATTCCTACACCAATTAGTGAGGAAGTTAATGATGATGATCATGAAACTTCAGATCAAGTTGTTACCAAACCTCGTAGGTCTTCCAGAGTAAGATCCGCACTGAGTGGTACGGTAATCCTATTCTAGAAGTCATGTTACTAGACCATGATGAACCTACGGACTATGAGGAAGCGATGATGAGCCCAGATTCCGCAAAATGGTTTGAGACCATGAAATCTGAGATGGGATCCATGTATAAGAACAAAGTGTGGACTTTGATGGAGTTGCCCGATGATCGGCAAGCCATATTATATAAATGGATCTTCAAGAGGAAGACAGATGTTGATAGTAGTGTTACTATCTACAAAGCTCGACTTGTCGCAAAAAGGTTTTTGACAAGTTCAAAGTGTTGACTACAATGAGATTTTCTCAACTGTAGCGATGCTTAAGTCTGTCCGAATCATGTTAGCAATTGCCACATTTTATGAAATCTGGCAAATGGATGTCAAAACTACATTCTTTAATGGATTTATTAAAGAAGAGTTGTATATGATGCAACCAGAAGGTTTTGTCAATCCTAAAGGTGCTAACAAAATGTGCAAGCTTCAGCGATCCATCTATGGACTGGTGCAAGCATCTCGAGTTGAATACACGCTTTGATAAGTTGATCAAAGCATATAGTTTTATACAGACTTACGGTGAAACCTGTATTTACAAGAAAGTGAGTGGGAGCACTACAACATTTCTGATAAGTATATGTGAATGACATATTGTTGATCGGAAATAATGTAGAATTATTCTGTGAAGCATAAAGGAGTATTTGAAAGGAGTTTTTCAAAGAAAGGACCTCGTAAAAGCTGCTTATATATTGAGCATCAAGATCTATTGAGATAGCTCAAGACGCTTGATAAGTTTTTCAATAAGTACATACCTTGTCAAGATTTTGAAGAAATTAAAATGGATCAGTCAAAGAAAAGTTCTTGCCTGTGTTGCAAAAGGTGTGAAATTGAGTAAGACTCAATCCCGACCACAGCAGAAAATAGAAAAGAGAATGAAAGTCATTCCCTATACCTCAGTCATAGGTTCTATAAAGTATGCTATGCTATGTACCAGACCTATTGTATACCTTGCTCTGAATTTGGCAAAGGAGTACAATAGTGATCTAGGAGTAGATCACTGGACATTGGTCAAGAACATCCTTAGTGAAGACTAAGGAAATATTTCTCGATTATGGAGGTGATAAAAGAGCCCGTCAGAAAGAGTTACATCGATGCAAGCTTTTTACACTGATCCAGATGACTCTAAGTCTCAATCTGGATACATATTGTAAGTGGGAGCAATTAGCTAGAGTAGCTACGTGCAGAGCATTGTAGACATGGAAATTTGCAAAATACTTACAGCTCTGAATGTGATGTAATCTGCTGACTAAAATTATCTCACAAGCAAAACATGATCACACCTTAGTACTCTTTGGGTGTTAATCACATAGCGATGTGAACTAGATTACTGACTCTAGTAAACCCTTTGGGTGTTGGTCACATGTCGATGTGAACTATGGGTGTTAACCACATATAGATATGAACTATTGATGTTAAATCACATGGCGATGTGAACTAGATTATTGACTCTAGTGCAAGTGGGAGACTGAAGGAAATATACCCTAGAGGCAATAATAAAGTTATTATTTATTTCCTTATATCATGATAAATGTTTATTATTCATGCTAGAATTGTATTAAACCGAAACATAATACATGTGTGAATACATAGACAAACAGAGTGTCACTAGTATGCCTCTACTTGACTAGCTCGTTAATCAAGATGGTTATGTTTCCTAACCATAGACATGAGTTGTCATTTGATTAACGGATCACATCATTAGGAGAATGATCTGATTGACATGACCCATTCCGTTAGCCTAGCACTTGATCGCTTAGTATGTTGCTATTGCTTTCTTCATGACTTATACATGTTCCTGTAACTATGAGATTATGCAACTCCTGCTATACGGAGGAACACTTTGGTACTACCAAACGCCACAACGAATCGGGTGATTATAAAGGAGTACTACAGGTGTCTCCAAAGGTACATGTTGGGTTGGCGATTTCGAGGTTAGGTTTTGTCACTCCGATTGTCGGAGAGGTATCTTGGCCTTCTCGGTAATACTCATCACCTAAGCCTTGCAAGCATTGTAACTAATGAGTTAGTTATGAGATGATGTATTACGGAACGAGTAAAGAGACTTGCCGCTAACGAGATTGAACTAGGTATTGATACC